>CM046844.1:5307456-5407456 GCA_025618425.1 Heliocidaris tuberculata | reverse complement strand
ATTCAAACGATGAAAAAGGCAGTGAGGCAACAGAAACGGAAGACCAACCTAACCAAGAAACAGCTCCAGATTTGGTTCCAGTAGAAAATATTCCAGAAAATATTGGTGATACAGAAGATAAGCATTCTGGTCAAACAGGAACTCCACCAGAAAATTCAGATGAAGAGAGAAGCGTCGAGAGCGGGGATGAAAACGAAGAAGATGAAGAGGAGGATGAGGACGATTATGATGATGATGATGACAACGGCGATGATTTTGAAATGATTGATGAGGAGGAGATATCAGAAGTGTGCGATGGAAGTGGAGGTTCACAGAAAGAGGAAGAGGAATAACTATGTATTTTGATGTAACCTTGATGTAACCATGACAACCATTCTATCTTAATGTCTGCCTTTATTCGTGCCATTATATATTAGGCTGTTCCTTTCCTGAGCTTTTCAAATGCTGTCACATTGTGTGAGAGGCGAAGCCACTCTGCCTACTAAAGTGTGCAGTATTATGTATGTGTAGTGTGAATATTGAGGTTTTTCACTCTAAAAAAATGAAGTTTCATGACATCTGTAAGCATGTATGTCACGATTATGTTAGCAAATAACTTCCTCCTTCACCTTTACACTGCTCTCACCAATTGAAACCATAATATTGACTGTTTGGAGCAAGAAGGGCGTTAACTCAAATACTTTAACACAGAATTAACATCCTTCTGGCTCTTAACAGTCGATATGACATCATAGAACCCTAAATATCACATCTGTAAACTAAGTTGTGTGGTGAACGATGCTGTCCTCTTGTAAGAGGGTTGTTATTCTAGACTAAATTGACCTTTCACATTCGTAACAACTTTGCCAACAGGGATCGTACATCCCATGATACAGAATGGAACATGTGTCATGGAAAGTAAGCATAAGAAAGCACAGACAAAGTGTGCACCTTTACACAGTCAGCGTCCTCGCTCTAATGAAAAAAAAAAGAAGATAAAATTAAGGACCTGTCAGCAAGTTCACTGAACTAAAATTATAGCACCTGAGTACCATTTCATTTAATACACTGTAGCTTAAAAGTATTATTTGACTTATTGTATTTCTGTTGCAGTAGATTTCCCCGTGGTATTTTTCTAAACGTCGGTTTGATGGCCAAATGGGAGGAGATTTTGCGAAGCCTGTATACATGTACCTGAGGTAGTACATTGTAATGAATTGTTACGTACTTTTGACAGTCTTGTCCACGAGAACAGCCCTTTTTAGAGCAAACAAACTATGTAATTACTGGCTAGTGAAAAAATATGCTGCTCTGATTTTTGTGATTGTATCACAAATGCATCATCTAAGCTCTCCAATGGCTCCATCTAAGCATTATCTAAGCTCTCCAAAGCTCTACAAATTATTTGTCATGGTATTTTCTATTTTCATTGACAGAATCGACACAAAACAAGACAAGGTTTTATATCTGAGAGTTTTTTTGTCTTGGGCATGACAGAGGCTAGATGAAAAATATAGGCTGCTGAGAGCCTAAAGGTCAGCTCAATATACTGGTACTCGGTTAATGCCTTCCTGGATTTTGACAGATGATATATCCTTCCCTGAATCATTTATCTTTGTTAGACATGGGATTAACACAAAGGCCAGGTTTAACCCTTACTGTACAAATTTCGCCGTGCATTCGGAACCGCTGCAATTCACGCGACGTAACTGTCATCCCAGGGTCAGCCTTGTGCATCTTTTGACACCAAGTTTACAAAAATCAGTCATACTGTTACCAAGTCACGTGACCTTTTAAGACCTCGTGTCAGCCCTAAAACGGAGGATTTTTTAGTTTTGTGTACAAAATGAATAGAAAAATATAGATTTACATGAAAATAACAGTGGATTTGGGTTCTTTTTGGATTCTCGAGGTTCCTGCAAAATTTTGCAGCGATTGGCCATGTTAAAGTCGAGATCAGGGGGGGGTGCCTCTGAGGCCCCCCCCCCAAGTCAGAGAGGAGCTTGAAATAGCCCAGTAGAGTAAGGGTTAAGGTTTACCTGCAGATAATGGCACCAGTGATTTTCAAAGAATATCAACCCACAACGTTTCGTATGTAGTCATTACTGGCAGATGCATATCCGTCATGCCTGAGCATTTCTACAATGTAATCAATAAGAACTAGAATGGTTATATTAACTCTCCAATAGTACTGTGAATCTCATATTGCATGTACCCAAGATTATTTGGGGTACTATTTCTTTACAATTTTTGCTTCTCTTTAACTGTACATACACCTTATTCCACTTCATTTTTTTTTCCTCCGACTACCTTGCCGAAAGAATTCTAGATACACCCGGAAGAGTGTATTAATAACTACCATGTAGTTAACAAATTAATAGAGAGAGGAAATTATCAAGGCCTTGATAACAAAATATTAGCAGGGAAGCTTTGTATAATTTGTTATGGGCATTGCTTTTTATGAGTAAAATCCACTAGATTGCCAATGACTGCTACAGTGAAACTTGCTTTAGTGATCACTTGTCTATAGAAGCCATCATTTTTATTCCCTTTAACAGTTCATATGTAATAAAGGAACCTATACATGAGTACCATTTGCCTAAACACTACTTTAATAATTAGGTTCCCACGTTCAGTCTTCATTCATATATGTATATGAAGGTTAATAATAAATAATAATGAACCTTTCTTGTATAGCGCATTTCACATGATATAACGTCCTTGTGCCCTTCCAGAGTTTGGACATTACACTGGCTTTAGCTCTGGCGGCCGTATTCAGCTCACGGTGCACTTCAAGGAATAAATCGTGCCATGTACCCATTTAAACCTGGGTGGAGAGTGGCAAAAGTGGATTAATGTCTTGCAGAAAGACTGTATTACTACTACGCACAGGTTATCAGCCTTTTGAATGTGGAATTAATGAAAATTGGGTTTTCCTTGTGGATCTAAAGGTGCCCAAACAAATTTTCCTGCATACGTCCTTGAAAGGTATACAGAGACCAAGTAGTTTGGGTCATCTGTTTTTCTTTTTTAATACAGTGTTATTCTTTAGGAATTCACTATTTTCATAATTTTGTGGTTTAGCAATGGGAATAAACTAAACTCAGAAGAAAAAAATATTTATTCCCGAGATATTCATTACAAGGTTCAGTTTTCTATTGTCCATTTGATTGACTAGAAATTGTACTTTAATGATAGGTGCTTGACCTTTATTTACAGTACAAAAATATTTCTAAAATCCTCAAATACCTGTGTGATAATCTTGTGGCTTGGCATTAGGTGCATGGTATGTATTAAAATCAATACTTGTCAAACAAAACTGTTTGTTTTTATGTTTGTAGCAGACTGAGTGATAAGCGCTATCCTTAATTTCTGTCTAAGTTATAGTTGGCTAGATAATAATAAAACATTACACTTCAATTGCATTGATCAACTGTCCAGTTCTTAATATGTGTAGTACTCATATGATTTTTCCCTTTCTCTGTGAAGATAGATTTGTGATCAGCTGTCAAAATGTTGTCCAGTGCTTTCATCGATGTAAGATGTCATTGTGTGCTTGGCATGAGGTGGCAAATTCAAATAAAAAAAAAAAAAAAATTATAACTGTTTCACTTGGCTTATTAAGGGAATAAGTTGTTCCTTTCAACAATCTGACAGAGTTACGGACTGAAATGCGGTTTGTAGACTTTGGTAAAGAATGGTCAAAACTTGTGTATACCTTGAAATGTCCTTTTCTTTGCCCTTCTACCGAATACACAATGATACTTTCCCAAAGAATACAAGATAATTCATGTATATACACAGAGTTGCCAAGCAGTACTGATTCAGTATTTTATCATGAAATTTGAGAATATCAAAAATTTCATGCAAAATACCAATATTCGAAAAATCAAATTCCTTTGTCACTCACTCTGTGGTATTAATTTTACAAATGCTATTTCTCTTAACAAAATAATAATAATAATAATAATAATTATAACATTTATATAGCGCTTTATACTGGTGTTTCTAAGCACACAGTATTCTTGCTATTAATAGAGTAACCTGAATTATTATTCAATCAAATTGAATTAATATTCATATTTGAGGGGAAAAAAAAAAAAAAAAAAAAGGAAAATGATGTGCACCTCCATAAGTGTAGACCAACCCACAGCTGAGTGGAGAAAACATAAGCATTAAAAAGATGGGTTTTGAGTAAAGTCTTAAATTGTTCAAGGGAGTTGGCATTGTGGATATATGAGGGTAATCGATTCCAAAGGCATGGGGCAATTACAGAAAAGGCTCGATCACCATAATTGGTATTAGTTCGGGGTCCGCGGGTAAGCTGCAATATTATTAATACTGACTTTCAGCCATTGTACAATGTCCAGATAAGCTCTGAATAGGGCAGCTCTGTGTAGATATTACTGGTACAGCGGTGCATAGGACATAAACTGTGTGATATCTTTGTGTCTCAATGCATGGCTTGGTGTACATTATTCCCCCTTTTCACTATTTAACCTGTTTTTTCGATACCTGGGCCCCGTTGCATAAAACTTACCATTAATGGTAACTCTGCTATCAATGGTAACTACCATGGTAACATCACTCAACAGCCAATCAAAATCAAGGTTTCCATGGGAGTTACCATTGATGGCAAAGTTACCGTTAATGGTAAGTTTTATGAAACAGGGCCCAGTTCGATCAATCACTTTCAAATGGAAAGGAAATCAAATGAGATCTGTCTTGCTCAAGTTTAATCACAGTCACCATTGCATGTACATGAAAGCACAGACATACAGGATGGAGAAAGTATGTATACATAAAAGATGATTACATATGAATTATAATACATTCCAGAAAATGAATCTGTGAAGCCCACAAGCAGCATTTTTAAACATACTCAACTTTTCAAAACCAACTCTTCACACTTCACCTTCAAAACTTTGACAGCATTATTTGTAGAATTATTCAGCACAATTTACGTCTGCACATTTAATAAAATAAATATATCCTTACAATAGAACGAGTACATGTCAAGTTAAAACTCGGGGGAAGGATATATTTTGTCATTACATGTATTTTCAACTGTCTTCCATCAAAATGAAGTGCTACATTCACTGTCATATCAAAGAATACCTACATAATTTACAAATGTTACGGGTAGCAAACATAAAATGGAAACCATCTTGATCCTATACTATGTATTTAGACTAGGGACACAAATCTGGCAACATGAGACAAAAATCTGACGACAACTTGTAGGTGTATACAGTACTAGTATTTCAATACCACTAATAAACCCTAAATCGTAGATTTATCTTTATTGAAGAATGAAATACACTCCTTACCTTGCCAAGACTACATGAAATCAGTCAATTTTGGATTAAAAAAATAAATTTCTGAATGCATCATACACCATGTTGACAAGTTTTTTTTAATGCAACCCACAAACAGGTAACTTTTATTACACAGACCCTACTTCATATACTTTGGCTATTTCAGGTGGATTTTTTACAGCACCACAATACTTTATCTTTGCAGCAAGAAGTGGGATAGGAAAATAAACTTGCTTATTTGCACCATCCTTTTCAACATGTAGGCCCGAATTCACAAAGGTTTGGTTTAAAACCATGGTTTAAACCCCCTCCTGGGTTTTTGAAGCGTACGTGCGCACAGAATCCGATCCAATCATATATTTTCTTAGAGCGCGCGTAAGGGCAATGTGCGCTTATTTACGCTTATTTTAGTACGCTTACGGAGGTTTAACCCTTCCCCATGGTTTAAACCTCCTTTGTGAATTAGGGCCGTAATGTTCACATTCAGCCTGATCTTCACAAAAGTTGGTCTATGATCATAACACAGAGCTAAATAAAATACAGTGGAAACTCGCTATAAAAAGTTCCGATAGGACGAGATTCCTGATATAACAAGGTAATTTTCTGGTCCCCGGTCTTTATGTTCTTTTATTTTTTTTTACCCTGATATAAGGAGATTCCTGATATAACAAGGTAATTTCCATGGTCCCAAGGTCCTTGTTATAGTGAGTTTCCAACTGTAACAGCAGATATTTCAAATATTTAAAACTTGCAGTTTCCACACTTATCAAAGTTACTACATAAATATATGTATGCAAGCTATTCATTATATCTCCTTCGTCATGACTTTGGACTGTTGCACCATTCATTTAACATTCTGTCATAGCAAAGTACAGCAAAGGCACCAAGTTTCAATTATTCAAGTATTATAATTCATGCAAAATATATGATGAATAATACATAAACAAAATGATGAAATAGAAGGAAATACACTGTACATTTGTGCTATATTTCATTACAGTGATTAACATTATTTTCTAAAAAAGAAAGATATACATTCATTGCAAACTAGAGGGTAAGACAAGAAAAAGCTTCTTATTCTTTCTTATTCTAACTTCTAAGAAAAACTATTTTAAGAAATGTAATAGATAAATGACTATCTACATTGTAAAAATATGTACCGGTTTATGTTTGCAAAACGTACCCTCTATAATTCACCAAATATTACAGACTAGACATATTTATAACATATAAAATCATCAAATTAACAAAATTTAGAAGTAGGTACATGTAAGAGAAGGAAGAATCCTGGAGGTTATTAAACACAAAAAACATTTATGCCTAAACAGGCTAACAAGAGATATGCAGTATCCTGAATACATCACAAAATTTCAACATGAACATTCCTCATTCAACATTTCAGTACATTTGCATTCATTTACAAAGAGTTGTTTACATTTACATTTATCACAAAAAGACAAAATTTGCTGAACTTCCCAAATCATCTTTTAGAGATGTTCATAGTAACAAGGGCCATGGCTGAAATATTTCTTGTATGTCAAAGAGCAATGATTAGAGCCTACTCAAAGGGACCGGTTTTCACACACTAATAAAAAGCCTCAAAGCCAACAGAAAAGTAATAAGTAAAAGAGATTGCACTAACTGGTTCAAGGTTCCTTTGTATCTACCTAAAGGCTTCAAACCATGTCATAAAATATCCTACGAAAGACAAAAATAAACTTGATATTTCTACACTACTTTAAAAAAATAGGCAAAAAATGTCAGAATTGGTGGGAAAATGGGAAAATGCCAAATAAAAACAAGTTACAGGCAATACAAAGAGTATATAAAATATTTACTCAGAAAAATCATAGCTGGTTACCAAGGGTTGGGAAATGCTTAAACATTTAGAAAATGAGAGAGGGAAAGAAATTTGTGTCCTTTCCTTTGTCAAAATACATCAAAGAGCACTTCTATTGCTACTTCTTGAATTATCCAAGAAAGTTATGTCAAAATAAACAAAAATCAGAATAAAATGAAAGAGGAAATATGATAAGAAAAGCAAGAATGTTGCACGTAACACATTTTCACATAGGCCTACATTACAAGGGGACAATTCATCTAAATCTTCTTTGGGCTTCAATGCTAGTATCCTACATTCAAACTACCAGCTTTTAAATATTACTTCTCTAGAGAGATAATTGAAGTTTTAAATATAATACCAATATTGTATGAGTAAAGCTAAAAATGAGTTGTGAATAAACAGGTTAATGGACTGGCAGGAAACCTGGTGTGCAAGAAAGTTACCTCCAATTTCATTTCTGTACAGGCCATAAAATAAAGTCATACTTCCCTTAAAGCTCTGAATTCTCTTATTCCCATAGGCTTAGTACAAGGACCATGTGGTTCCCGTGGGGAAAGGGTTAACAAATAAAAAAAACAAAACATTATTCTACATATAATGGTTTATAGAGCTCATTTTAAAGCAATTCTGAAATTGTAATTTTCCAAATAATCTTAAATCAAAGCATTATATTTCAGCCTAAAGACAATTCATACCTCCATGAAGAGACAAAATTAAAATGCACTGCACGAAATAGTATTGCTAAAATAAACTATGAAAAGAAGATAAATTGGAATATAAAATGTGGTCTGCATCGCATCATCAATCGTACAAATATTCGGTGGGTATATGTGTGTGTGTGTCGAATGGGTTCTTGCTAAATACAACCATAAGTTACATATTCCTTCATATATGCGTTACAATATCTTCTCTTTCTTACAAACTTCAAAGTTCGACCTGCTCCACAACTTCCCCCCACTGTGTACTTCCTTGTGTCTCTCCCTTTTTACACAATAACCCTGCTTCATTTGAACTATACTTTCATTTTTCATTACGACCATTTCTATGTTTTCTTACTGAAAGAGATAACAACATATAACATAGACCAAAAGCTTACAACAAATTTTAAATACATTAGGATAAAGATTTGTGAGAACTGTGAATGATGAGACCTGCTCTAAAAAGATAATATAATAATGAACAACATTTGATTGAAAAAATAAAAAAATGGTGACCCGAAGAAAGGAGCTATAATTTCCCAGTCTAAACCAATGCAGTTTTTAAAGGTAAATACTTTCATTGCACATGATGCCTCTATCCTTCCTTCCTTCCTTTTCATAAAACATGACTACACATTTGCACTTCAACTGATCCCTTTCTCAGGAGAAAACTTTCAGAATAACATAACTGACATACTTAAGTAATGATGTACATAAGTAATAAACGTGCAAATTGTCAAATTATTTTGCCACAACCTGAATTAAGGGAGATAAGATTTTACGTGATCTAACATTTGCTCCAGTGACGTTTGCCTCCAGCATTTTTCACATTAATTTTTTTACATGTATACAGACATTCAAATTTAACGAAGGGTTTATAATATGCATATACATGTAGTTGCATATAAACAAGCACATCCAGCTTCTAAAGAGCTGCTTTCAAACTCTGCCCTAATGGTAATAAGTATCACCAAACCTTCATGATCTTATCTGAGCAGAGTGTAAAAGCAGATAACTTCTCTTCTTAGGTGATGCTGGATCTCAGGAAACCATGGCGATAGCTTTCAAGTAATATCAACAATGATAATAGATTGATGATAATAGCATATATCAACATTTTACAAAACAAGAGGTACATTTAGCATATTATTTGGTTTGATACTTTGAATACTTCCAAATCCTGCTATGCATGTAACTTAGCAGCATTAAACCTTGCATATAAAAAGCACCCATTTCACCTATGAAATAAGGGAAATCATCACACATTACCTTCTGAATAAAACAAGCATTATCAAAACTGCTAACCAGGGGGTTGTTTCATAAAGCTGTTTGTAAAGTTAAGCATGACTTTATGAATGACTTAAATATGACAAGTCAAATGGGATGCTCAATCATTTTTAACTACATCAATTAAAGTTGAACTGTGCAGATGTAGATTATCATTCTTATTATGACAAACATTTTTAATGCAAAGTATATTTTTTTGCCATAATTTAATTGAGGTTATTGCAAATACAGTCACACTTTGTTAAAACATTAGGAAAAACTTTGGGCATCGTATCTGGTACTTAATATTCAAGTCATTCGTAAAGTCATTCGTAACTTTACGAACAGCTTTATGAAACACCCCCCAGAAACATCTTCTTCTCCCAATCATGGTTCCAGAGAATACTTCAATTCAGGTACACATTAAAGTTTAGTTTGCAGCATAGCATTGTCTTCTAATGAGCATTAAAGCCTTTCAAGCTATAACTTTCTCCATAATTCTGAGAATCTATATAGGTCCAAAGAATGCTTAAAGCCCAATTTGCAGCAGAGCATTATCAGCTAATACTTCCTTCCCAGCAATACTTATTTACGGTGGAAGCATTCATATCACACAAACTCCTATCACAATGTTCCTCATCTTTCACTGAGTTCGTAAGAAAACAACATTGTCCAAAGACATCATCCAAACAAAGTGTTCCCTGAGGGGCCGGGTATCGTGATGCCATGATGATGCATAATGAATAGCGCCACCACACCTGCCCCTAGCACCAGTCCGACGATGATCACCGTCAGCAAGAGCCAACGGAAGCTCCACTTGTAGCGGGCAGGAGCAAAGCAGCCTAGGAAAGCTGAGCAGGACGTCAGGGTGTATATAATGGACACCAGGGTGTTGAGGGCCACGATCTGACCAAACTTGGCAAAGAGTTGAACGGTTGTGAAGCAGAGTGGGATGGCAGCAATGATGGTTGTGAGGGCGCTAGACAGAATGGAGACTCCAATGGTGCTGATGGAGTGGATAGTCCGCTGTTGTCGAATTTTACTTGCACTCTAGAAAACAGAGAAAAAAGATACACTTGCAATCCAATGCTCTTCAAGATTTGAAGGGAAAAAAATAGAAAAAAAATATCATTAATCATGACCAAAAATCATAGATTGTAATTACGGTGTAGAGATCATGTTACTATAGCACCAGTGGAAGGTAAAGTCAAAACTGATTTCAATTTAACAATCCACAAAGTTCTTGACAGTGTATAAGCACATTAAAATAAAACAGGAAAGAGAAGTGGCTACTGTAAACATGTGGTCTATATGGAGAGGTAGGTCCTAAGACAGGTTTGACTGTATGTGTAACGTGGCTTAGAAGATTTAAAGACAAAGTCGAGTTCTGGTCATGCAATTACACCGTAAAAGAAGCTGTCTCAAAGCAATTGTGAAATGTTACTCATGTCTACACAAGAGTTGCTGTATACTGCCAGGTTTGGAAATCATCAAAATGATAAGAAATTGACCCAATCTCGCTGAAAAGCACATGCACTGCACACAGAAATGGGTATATGGGACTGTACACATATATGGCATGAATGTTCGGCCCGCAACTATTTCTCCTCATATTTCACATATGAGGGCATTTGGAAAGAAATCCTTTTCAGGGGACATTTCTACTAGGATGTTCTTCCAAACTGACACAAAAGGAATGAGAGAGCTCACACATTATTTTGCACCTTTCCCAGAACTCAACCTTCTCTTTCAAAAAAAAAAAAAATCCAGCTAACCTTTCCAGAATCTATCTTGACCTGACTGCCAGCGACCCGGTATCCCTCAACAAGATGGATACAATAATCAATAGATGAACCAACTAGGATTGAGAGAGATACAGCTTCTACTGCACCCATCTGCCATCCTAACAGGTAGAACATACTAACTACTACCAAGATCACACCTGCAACAGAGAAGTGGAACATAAAAAATAATTCAGATCCTGGTCAGTGATGTAAATTCACATTTATCACTGGTGTTTGTTAAACCGACAGACAGCCGTGTGTGTGCACATGAGTTGTGCAAACATATGTGAGGTTGCCTTTTAATACATTTTAACTGAACTAGATTTGACCGACAGCCTCAGTTTGGGTTCTATTAAGATATCTATAGTAATTCTCATCAGACATAAGGTCAGAACACTGGAATATCTGGTTGAGTGTACCTTTTGATAAGTAGAACAATATGACAGCATATATCCAACAATATTCTTTATGCTACCATAACTAGTATTATCTTTAGGATATACACGTACATGTACTGCTATATCTGATAACAATGACTCTTTTCTACAGCTCAAAATGCAAATGTCAACGTATAAGAGGCCTTCATGACACTCAAAGTTTGTGAAATCCAGACTACTGTAACAACAATGGTTAGATGACACATGCCCTGTCAACAACTGGTCCGTGGTCAATTCCTAACTCAAACCAAATTCTTATCTTCAACTCTGGACCCAACAATATTCCCTAACCCAAACCTAAACCTAACCTAAAACCCTACCCTACCCTATATCCATATATCTGTAAGAAATGAAAGCCTTGAGCAAATCCTCACTCTGAATACTCACCAGCTATTGTCAAGAATGCAATGAGAAGGATTGTGATGTGAGCTGTGAAGAGAGCGACAGCTAGCACACAGACAATGAGAGAGAATGCCACACCATAAATAGCACTGGTAACACCTGAGGAAAGAATACCAAAATATCGATACTATGATCATTCAAGGAATACAGTAAAATATACATGCAAGACATGATGAATAACTCATTTATCTGATTTATACATGCTAAACCAAACTATAAAAACAGCAATTTCCATTTTGCTTTGTTTAATTCATTTTCTAATTTCCATTAGAAAAACAACCCATGTACAGTACATGAGATACAAATTAGTAAAGCTCATTAAAAATATATATATATATATATACATAAATGTAATACAGAGACCTTTCAAAAAGCCTAGAAGTCTTTGCAGACCTTGTATCAGATCAGGTCCCTGTTCCCTGTGTTTCAGAACCCTGCTCCCCGCAATGACGTCCATTGTTCATCTTGATGTTCTATTTCTTCCTCCGTCCTTTTCTCCATCGCTCCATCCTTCTCCCTTCCCTCCTTCCATCTCTCCTTTCATCTATCATCTTTCCTTCCTTCATCACCTCTATCGCTTACCAATAATCTCCATGACGACTTGCTCCCAGTAGTCACATGTCTATCAGGTTGACATCATACCGAATCTCTTCTCCATTAACCTGCCCTTCCAACTTCCCAACATCCCTCTATCCATCTCCTATCCACATTCCCAACTCTCAATCACTCCTCCTAGCTATCCCCTCTTTTCTTAAATCCATCATTCCTATAAATCCCTTACCAATAATCTCCATGAATACTTGCTCCCAGTAATCACATGTCTGGAAAGCTGACATCAGACCAACTCTTTCCTCCTCTGTCAGGTTTGCCTTCACTTTGGTTATGGCTTTCTCCCATACATTGTAATCCTCGTATGCCTCAAAGCTTGACTTCCCCTCATAGATTTTCTGCAAAAAGAAAAGTTAAGAATACATTTGGTAAATCTTTTATAACTTCTCGGGTCTCATCAATAACAGCAGATCTAGAGCAAAAAAACAATTACCAAGTACACAAGGAGAATCACGAAATAATTAGCCATACTTTAATCTCTAAAATTAGAGTATTTGTGTAAAATCTGAAGTGTTGGATTTTGTTAACATTAGCAAAACATTCACAATAAATATTAAAAATTAAGTTATCTGAAGAATTTTAAGTTTTGAAAAACTTTGTACCTTTCGAATTCAAAGTTGAAATGATATTCTATAACAAAAGCTTTTGAAATGTGTCCTTTATTTACATGCAAATCTACATGTATATATGAATAGGTAACCTTTTCATACATAGCTCACAATCTAACTCCCTAAAGGAATGCTTACCGACTCAAAAGCCATGGCAAACCAGACAAGCTCCTGACCTATGATGTGAACCTTGGCATGTGACCTTTGACCGGCTATGAGCTTAGGTCGTGGGATGTCATTACATTCATCAGGAAGCTTCAAGCCATAGATCTGAAGCGTGGTGAAGTATTGTGTTGGGAAGCATTCCGCCCCACCCTCCTGAACCAGGTCCCGATTGTTGCCAATCAGCTTGCAGATCTTACACAGTGCCCTTACAGTCTTTGAGCGTAGAGGCGTGAATTCCAGATCGTAGATGACAGTACCCTGGGGGTGAGATGATGTGAGGGTTGAGTATTAATCAATCATATCAAATTAAACTACACCAAGTCACAGGGGTAAAACTCACGGTCAATCCAATGATTTGGGGATATACATGTAAATACAGACCATCAGGCTCTGATACATGTATATATATCCAACACAAAATTTCCTCCCATGTGCTAATGAACTTCATAACTCTAACTACATGAGTAACCATATATGATTCAAATCATTACTCATAGTCACATATATCTATCATTATCTCCCTGTCAATCTCTTTTTCTTTTTGTCTGTATATCCATCTCTTTCTCTCCAAATTAATTTTGAAATGTGTATGATATTGACTGACTATAATGGCATATGGAAATCAATTGCTCTCATCATGGTACCCGAGTCAAAATGAGGGCAACATGGTTATATCAAGGGCAAGCTAGTCGATTAAAGAAAGTCACAAAAGAGGTCAATTCTGAATGGTCAGTTATTTCATGGAGCTTCGAATGTTTCCCTCCCATAGAAATTGTACGTGGGAGGGAAATATATGAAGCTCCATAATTTAACCTATGAGCAAATGAGGACCGCCCACTGTCTAATTTTGTGTTCGAGTGTAACAACTATCTCTTTGAATACGTTATGGGTAGTCTCATAACATCTAAATGAGCCAGTCTACATTTATCCACTTTTCATCATAATCACTAATATCATGCACAAGTTCCCGCATGTGACACAAAGGGAAATATGTTCTAATATTACCCACTGGTACAACATGCATTTGCATGTGCAACAGACATGCAAGAAAAAAATTTGTCATTATAACTACTCACCTTGTCTTCATTGAGTACATGGTGTGTGGAAACATTTGTCTTGTTGATACCCTTGATTCCAAACACCAGGAACACCATAGCTGTGTCATCCAGTACTGGTCTGCTTGCTGCATTGCCACACTTGACGTTGTTGGCACAGGGGTCGTAACCTTTGCCCGGTGATGATGGGTCGACATCGCCCCCATCGTGAGGTACCGTGGTGGGAGGGATGATAGGTGGACCTGCAGACATGAGGTGGTTGATTGGATGATTGTATAACACATGCTCTGCAGACAATTGCTCTTTGGTCAATTTTGTATACTAAGTGAACTCCTAACTTCAACCCTGGACCAAACCCTGGACCAAACACTAGACCTAACCCTAACACTAACCCTAAACCTAACCTAAAACCTAACTGCAACGAAATACTGCCACAAGCAATGGTCACCGAAGCATTCATGCGCATGTATATCATAGCACCACATAGGATTTCATTCAGGGAGCATTCACAAACGCCTTCTCAGCTGAGAATAAAAGCCTCAATCCATTTTAATTGCAAGGACGGATTTCATTTCTTTACAGTGATTCTTGCAATTGTTGCAAGTTGGAAAAATTATGTTAGATTTGTACATGTATGTGATCAACTTTAATATTGCTGGATTCAATTGACTGGATGCCTGTAATTAAAAAAATGTCCTTAATATCGGTAGTAAAAGCAAAGTAAGCAAAATGGCTCACACCTCATTGTGTACGCAATGTTACAGAGAAGAATTTTTTAAAACTTGCTACAATCAGCAAAGAAGAGATCAATCCAGTCACATAAATGTATTGTAGAATGCATTTCTGTGAGAACTATAACCGAAAAGCAAGCATGCATGTTTCTTTGCTTCCACTTTCTAAGCATGAATCTCCAAAAAATCTCCTTGTGCAAAACCTGCTAATCATTCCTGCATAGTGAAATATAATATAGTGATAATAATAAAAAAAATACTATTTAATATTGCTACAACAAAATATCAAATTTTTTTCAAGCGTGATGAGGAGGAATCTTATTATCATGATTGCTGAATTTGAGCAACCTTTAAATATGGACCAATCATTTGATGACAATCTTGAACTGTTTTTTGTTTTGGGACAAAAGCTTCCAGCCCACATGCAAGACTAAGCTGGGTATGTTTTCAGATGGATTCTACCTAAACACAATCACAATCACATATAGAATATGCTTCAGAGATAATCATTTGGCAGTATAGGCTTCCTTTTATGACATTGCTGTTTATCATTGCATGAAGAAAGAATCTCAAATTCGGTATATCAATGAAAACTAAGACAATGCAGTCTGCTAAAAATACCTCAGTTGTATAAAGGTACACATATATCACGGTTGAATGTACATCTATAGCCAATTGAATTGGGAAGGACATATAATTTTTCATATCCTTTCAGCTATTTCATACTACATGCATTAAGAGCAAGGATGGAAAATAGGGCAGCTTGCAAAAAACTGGAAACCAAAGTTACATTAATACCTTTGTAATTACTGTTCAATGTTTTAGCCTCTCTGAGTCACAACACAAGAAATAAATGAACTTTAAATACAAGCCTTATACATGTACAGTCTTACACCAGTAAATCAAATTTTCAAAGCCTCATTCAAAATCATGATGCTGACAAAATATTTGCTGATAATAAAAAAAAAAAAAAAAAATGAAATGAAGAATATGAAGTCACAAAATGAAATGGCAAAATCCACAGTAAGTTCAAGGCAAGGTATTAGAAAGGAACATCAAAATGCAACAACAGACATGCAGAAAAACAAAGCCATAGGAAAATGCATTTCAGACAAGGTTAGTGACTCATGATGGTAAATGAATGAAATATATAATAAACATGCAAATGCCCATAACCCAAAATGACCAACAAAAAAATCCCACATAGAGAAAACATGTAACCACAAATAACATTTCAAGAGATCGTTCAGTTAACGTGTCTTGGTAATCATATACAGAATCACAGAAATTGCATGATTGTCTCTGCGGCTTTCCTCTTTTATAAGATACCTCCATGAAACAAGAGGAACCTGAGAAAAAAAACCCCTCATATAATGTGAAATTTCTATGAAGTTGTATTGTTTGAAATATTGTGATGTAACACTGTGATGTGTGCAAATGTGCTTAATTACTTCAAGCCGAGGTGCGTAAACCCTGCACAAAAGTTTTCTGAACATCACAAGACTTCCCTTTAAAGATTCTTTTTGGTAGCATGTTTCCTCTGTGTTAACAACCCCTTATTACGAACCGTCACAAACTCCCTTCTTGACCACGGTCACATCGCGTTTGTCCATACACCCATAAGAACGCATCTGGCATTCGCTGGCATATGTCTCACCGTCAGACCCGCAGACAGGGTCTATCTTTAACTGGTTGCAATCTGTCTTACAGACGCAGTGAGGTTTACCATGAGGTTCGTCAGATTCCTGGCAAACGGAGCCATACTTGCAGACCAGATGAACGTCCATGCATGTTAGCCCTGAGAGGCGTACACGAAAAGTGGAACTAGAATCTGAACCCTTACATGTAAACTTTTATAATCCATCTACATATATAGGCCTGTACCTTCAAAAGACACAGGTTGCTTCATAGAAAACTTCTATTAAGTTATAAAAGTTTCATCTTTTATAATATTATATTTTCTCAAAGTACCTGCAGAAATCCTCATTGTGACGAAAGAAAAATGTCAAAATTTGAGGCTTTTCCTACAATCTTCGATTTTCCTCATCTGAAATATGTATCTTTATATTGTAGTATCAACATCAAGTTACTTGGAAAGTTTTAAAGCTAATTTTTAATTCTGATAAAGAAATTGAATTTATAAAAGAACTGGCAAAATTTGATTTTGCATAGTCTATTTCATATTGCATGGGTTGGTTAAAACAGCAAAATATAAAACAAACTAATGAAAACTTGCTCACTGCAAAGCACAAATCCTTTTTTTGCACACAAGAGATTGTAAGCACATGGTCAGAATTACTAGCTCAATCATATGGCAATCATCTGGCACAAATCATTTATTTGTTGGCTTTAACATTCAAAATGATTATTGTTTGAAACCATGAGAATACAGTTTCCATTATCATCGGAACTAAATATTACCTTTAAGTTTAGCAAAATGTTAGTTTAAATCAACTCACAATCCAAACTAATACTAATACTCTTTGTATTGTAAAACAAAATATTGATGTCAATGTCAATGAAGTTTCTTAATAAAATACCAAATACCAAAATACCAAATACCAAACCAAGACAAAATGATGAAAAAAAATTAAGAAAACAAAGGATGTATGGGAGGCACTTAACTTGGTCAGGTTAAGTGTTAGATAAAGGGGTTCAGGTTAAGTGTTACAAACACATCAATTAGTATTTTTATAAAATCCATTTTATAAGAAGCTTTTGCATCTATGTAATTTGGTGGATTAAAAAGTTTAGGCAACAATGATATCAGGCATGTTTAATACTTGTAATTAGCTAGCTATTTATTTCTGATCAACTAAGGAACTGCTTTTGCATTTTCTGTGAAACACTTCTGCTTCAATGCATGAGGACTTGCAAAGAGCATCACTCTGAAGAATTGGGAAGAGTATGAATCAAAAATGTTCTGTTCAATGACTGAATGGAGTATCCTAAAAAAAGGGAAGAAATGCACTATAAAAGTACTTTTAGGATAGAAGGGTATAATATGAAACATTTCCCAACAGAAAATGCTGATGTAAATCCCATTCCATGAGAAAACCAACAATAGAGGCAGAACATCTCATAGTTTAAAAAAAAAGAAAAAGAATTGTAGCTTCATGAAAATGGGGTTCAAGAAGTTTTCAAGCAAATTTGAATTGTTTGAGACAGGTGATTCACAATGATTCCATCGACTCATTTAAGGTAAATAAGGTCACAAGGGGTAACCTATGAAAAGGTTGTTGGAGGAGGTCACAGGGAGTATCCAGCCACAGCCTGATAATAGATTAGCTGCCCCTTCGGCAGTAAATGAAAAAGTCCAACCCCATTGGTTCAAATTCATTTGACTCTAGTGCATATGTAGATAAAACTGGGAGAACAGTTGTTAAAGCAAAAAGGTTTGTTTTATTTAAGGAATGAAATGATTGTGATACGTCATTTCTAGAACTTACTTTTTGGTGCTGGAGTCGGAGAGTTCTCAGATTGACTGGGTGTGGCTAGAGGAGTCTGGTTGGCAGGGGGTACTGGAACTGTGATAACAGTTCCTCCTCCATCACCACCACCACCACCAGCTGTTGGTACCACAGGGGGCTCAGAAGGGGGCCAAAGAGTGGTTTCAGGCCGATGGGTGGGCAAGGCCGGATTGGGTGTCAGCATCCCCGGGATTACCGGCACGTTGGGGACAGGTATAACGGGCCGGACGGGGTGTGAATCGCCCTGCTCGAAGCCTGAGCAGTCCGTACAGCGGATGTCCTTGCCGCTGAAGTTGTAGGCAAGGTCCAGGAGACGTTGGAGATTGGTGTCTGGTTGGTACAGGGCTGGAGGCCGACTTGCGGGCTCGAGACGAGAAACAAGCACGATGGTCACACAGAATATGATGCAAAATATCCCTGTGGAAATCAACAAGTTATGGTCAATGAAAGGTCACAAGACACCCTGTCAGGATGTGCAAAATTAAAATGTGGACAAATTGACCCAATACTTTAAATTGACAACATATACTACATCCTCGCTGTAAAACTCTGAGAACTAAAGAAACAACAAATATACTCATCGAATATTGGTATGGAAATCTTTTCCGTTAAAAAAACTCTCAACAGTTTTTTTTTTTTTTGCTTATTTCTCACCTATTACACAATCTCTACAACAGTTGTTTCACAAAAATCTTGAAGTTTCCAGCAACAAGGGAAAAGTGACTCACCAATAACAACCCATCTTGCCTTCATAACAGGCTTGGCTATAAACCTATGAAGCATCTTCTGAAGGGCGGTGGTCAAACTGGCAGCTTCTTTGGTATCTCTAGGGGGCGCTGGAGCAGGCACGGAAGATATCTCCAGCAGAGGAACATCATCCTCGTCATCAGTTAACAGGCCTAATCCAAGAAACAACAACATTAAAATCTTAACATCTACAGTAATACATATCAAACAATAAAACAAACCTGTAAGCAAGCCATTGATAGGGCCTTCTAAGAACTAAGCACTTCTGTGCCCTCTCTTAACCGATGTGTCTATGCCCAGTAAGGCCCTGCATTGTGAACATCCTGATTCAGATCCAGAAACTCTCTGAATGTTAAGCTCATAATCAATACTGACAGTATTATGTATGTTCTAATAAAGGGATTAATTTCATTGGCATCAATGACATCAGAACCTATGGATTTTAGTTCTATCCAAGAGACAAGGAGTATTTTGAAGGTTCAGGCAAAGAAATCAATGTCAAGGACTTCGGGACATATGCCTTTTAGTCTCATCCAAATTCATACACAAAATACTAAGTTCTTTTGCTTCATCTTCAAAATTTTACATGGGTATGTCAGTCTCGTCAAGGACACGGTTCTCAGTCAAGAGGACTTATGGCTTTTAGTCCTAGAAGATGGGTAAGCTTGTGCAGAGAAATATAAGTACCAAACTCTTAAGGTTCATCCCAGATGTCATCATGGACATGATTCTCAGAAATCCTAGTAATGAGGACCTAGTGCTTTAAATCCTACATTATATAAAGGAAAATCTAATAGTGTTTTTTAAGGGTCATCTCAAAGCAAAATACACGACATATTATTTTACATAACCGACATGTACAATTTCAAATTCTATCAAGGGACAAATTCATATACGTGTACAAGACACTGACCATTTTCTTTAGGATAATAAGGTCTAACAAGGGTATGTCACGTTCATCCAGGACATGGTTATCTGGAACCTCAGTAAATGGGACCTACAAATTTTAGTCCTATCAGAGGGACAATCTTGAACAAGACACTGACCGTGCTCTTCAGGATCATCTTCAAGGTCTAACAAGGGTATATCACTGTCATCCAGGACATGGTTCTCGGGGACCTCAGTAACTCCTGGACGACACGGTTCCGGGTCCACTGGCCTAGGCTCACTCTGGTTCTCATACTGGGCCAGGACTCGGTAGAGACTGGTATCCTGGCGACGACGTGGGCTGCCAGATTTCCTGTTCTTGAATTTCTGCATTCTGTACAAAACAGAAACAATTTCAATGCCTGTTATTATAGATCTACCAAAAGAGCAAGATATATTATTAATACCACTGAAGGACAATTTAAATTTATTGTTCCAAATTACTCAGTATGTCAAAGACATGAAGAAGTGCAGTATGTTTTGCTGTAGGGGTCTTTCTACCACTAGGGGAGGTGCACAAAAATAAAAATGTTGAAAGATGGCAAATGCCAACTACATGTGGACAGGTACATATATCAAGCTTGAAGTGTTTTCTAGCTACAATAACACTGTCCACATTGCAGGACCTGATGTAACAGCTGAAGGCTTATTACCATCAATATTACTAGTGAAGGACACACATGGAATAGAAATGTTTCTACACTCTTACAGCATTCAGCTAAGTGAATGTCAGAAGCACTATGTGGGACTATTGGAATATATTTTGATTTTCACAGATGCCTAATGCTTTAATATTTCACTTCCAAGGCATTTTAGATATCAATACTCACAAAGAAAGTTCACAGTTGAAAGCACGACACCAGACATTAAGAGCTGAAGGCATGATTGCAACCACCATCAACCAACAAAAGAGTACCAGTAGCATCATAAACAAACCAAAGTCATAAATAGCAGGGATCTGTAAAGAACAGGGCAAGGACAAATTGGCAATACATGTACATGTGAGTGTTACGTATAAAGATCAGTTCATATGCAATTTAAAAAAAAATCATTTTAATTTCAAATTAAAAAGGAGTTATGTTGAGCAAAATGATTAAAAAAATCAAATACATGAATTATTGTAGGTGGTAAAGCTGAGTTTGGAAATGAGCTATCCTAAGTCTGGGGTTCACTCAGTGCCGTAAAGTACCCTTAACCCTTTCAAGACAGGAATTATTTAAGGGCTACATTGATCACATTTTGTTCTTCAAATTGGCACAATAATATTTTACTATTAGTGCTACATGGTTCTGATATCTTTGAAAACAATATACATTATCAGAAATTTTGTTGAAAAGTTGGAAAAAATTGCCAATTTTGATAAAAAACAATGATTTTGAGCCCCTCAATTTTTGAAATTCCTTGCATCAAATGCAATATGGACCTGCAACAAAAATGGACATATGACGTGCAGAAATTTTTGCTCTTTCTACTCATGCATCTGGTATATTTTTTAGAGGTCTGAATCAAAGTTACTGAGCCAAACCACAAAATGTGGTCAATTGTCTCGAAAGGGTTAAGGAGGGTATTCACCCCTAATAGACCTAACGTGTCTTTCAGGTAGGACATAAAAAGCACAGTCAAGTAGCTTACTTGTTCTTCAGCACTCCGGTAACCCAATCAATCAAACTTTAAGATTGCAATTAAAAATGGTAATAAAAGATGCATGACAAGGTAACATATTACATACCAGTATGTTACCACTTTACAATGGAAAGGGTTATGGCACTAAAACCAGTTCACTTCAGTGCATTTCAGTTTATTTTACTTTAACACATACATGTTGCAGTTCAGAGTTTTCTTACGGTCTAAACTAATCAGGTTTCCCTCCTCAAATTGGCAACAATTATTCTTGTATTTTCCATTCCTTCATAGTTTTAAAAAATAAAAATGTTTATTTACAAAATGAGAATGAAAATTGCAAAACTGAACAGAAAAATTGCAAATTTGTACACGAAAATTTTAGAGACTTTAATGATTAGTTACAATTAGATTGCTCTTATTCACTAATGGCACAATGTACTGCAATGGAAATAGACTCAAAAATTTCTGTGATTTATGCTCAATCTGCTCATGTATAATGTGTAATTCCTAGCATTCTGGATCACAAGATAATGCAAAAATGTGACTAAATGGAGACACTGTACTTTATTTATTTTTATTTATTTATTTGTCTTATTTCAGTAGGGTGGCTCCATCAGTGATTAAGCACTGTTTTCCGTGGAGGCACTACACTGCTATGGGTTAAGCAAACTTACAAGATACTTCGGGTTTCAATGTACACAGGCACATTGGAAAGGTTTTATTTGTAAGGTTAAAAAATTAGAGTTTAAAGAATACATAATACAACAACCCAAATGGTCTGCAAGTGAAGGGATCTATAAATGTAGCTAATGCCTGCTGGTAGAAATACTTCATATATTAAAAAAAAAAGAGAAATGGAGGATGAGGAAGCGACAGTAAATAATGGAAAAAGAGAGAGAGAGTGAGAGAGAGAGGTGGAGAGAGAGAGAGAGAGAGAGAGAGAGATGGAAAGAGAGAGAGCGAGAGGAGGAGGAGGATGACGAAGAAGAAGAAGAAGGACAAGAAGGAGAAGACGAAGAAGAAGGAGGAGGAGAAGAAGAAGAAGGAGGAGGAGAAGAAGAAGAAGGAGGAGGAGAAGAAGGAGGAGAAGAAGAAGAAAAAAAGAAGAAGAAGAAAAAGAAGAAGAAGGAGAAGAAGGAGAAAAAGAAGGAGAAGAAGAAGAAGAAGAAGAAGAAAAAGAAGAAGAAGAAGAAGAATACAACAAATAATAAAACGGAGAAAGAGAGAAAGAAAAGAATAGAGAATTCGATGCAATCATGTACAATAGACAAAACTGATTTCACCATCAACCATACCTGTGAGGCCATGTTGGCTCCAAAAGCCCCTGCTGTAGTGATGGAGGTAAAGAAGGTGGCACCCCCCGCCGTAGTAATGGTATGAGCCATCCTGAGAGCAGGATCTTTGATGGAGTCGGCTTGACGGAATGTGTTGACAAACACAAACACATCATCCACACCTGGATAGGAATGAGAAAAAGAATGATATAAAAACATGCAATAATCATCATCAAGCAGACAATTTTTTTTTTTCTCAGTATAAACATTGGTCGTGTCATTGCTCAGATGACTGAAATATGAATATTTCAATTCAATTCAATTCAATTCATTAAATGGTTTTTACTAAGATGAATACGAGTAGTAATCCTTTTCTTGTGTTATACTGACCAGTCAAGCAGCTGACTGATACTTTCATTTTCATTTCATAGTGGTAACAAATTATTATTTAAAAAAAAAAATGCTCACAATGAGCAGTTGAGATACTGTGCCCCGTATCAGATGATAAATATGTAGATCAACTGAGGAAATATAAGCTTACAATCAAGATAACCATCAAGATAAAGTTTAAGTGAGGTCAAATATCGGCTAGACATCAATTGTATTCAATGACATACCAGCACATTGTATTGAAGAAATATTGTTGTTGCCAATTTGGAGGACGGAATGTGATTAGTTTGGTCCTCAAGTGATTTCTGTCCTGAAAGGGTTAAGACATATCAATGTGGAATTTGTTGTAAATGACTTTTATATGTAATCTGATGTCCATATACTTTTTTATTATTTATCTACCATTCTCGTTTCCTCTATATATGTTTTCATATTGCTTATACAACACTCAGTACTTACCTCTCTCCCTCATAGACCACGTTCAATGCTGCCTTTACTCTTTTCCTTTGAATTTCCCCTATTAAGAAGTTACATTGCATTATACCATACTATTTGTTATCTGATTAATTGTCTGTTCTTTCTGTTGACTTATTGTATTTTTCTTTTTCTTTTTAAATTCATGCGCCTTATCAATATTTTGTTTCACATTTTGTAATTATCCTTATACTTCTGTTCATCTTCTATCTTTTTCCTTTCTTTCTCATTCGCTCATTCGACTTCCATATATCTTGGTTTGATTTCAATTGAATATGCTGTTTTTCATGTTTGTTCTCCGTTCTCACTTCTATGTCTTTTTCCTTTTCACTATCTTTGCTTACAAACTTCATTTCAGTATTAAGTTATGCATTTCAAGTGTTTATACCAATGTTTTACTATATGTTACCTTTGATGTTTTTGAAATCATGATTGTAAAACTTTTGTAATTTGGCTTTGCCGCAAAGAAAGTATTTTCAATAAACCATTTTGAATTGAATTGAATTAAATTGAATGAAAAGATGAGGGTGATGCCTAGGGCATAACCTTAGTATGGAGGGATTGAGAGATGGATGGAGTTTTTGTACTCCCTACATTTTAATGCAGTAGAATTCTGTTGTATGGCACATGCTCCGACATTAATAGCTCCATGGTCAATATCCTACAATAACTGAATTCTTCACTTTAAAGGGAAGGTTGAGTTCTGGGAAAGGTAAAAATAATTTGTGAGCTTTCTCATTCTTATTATGTTAGTTTGGAAGATTATCATAGTAGATAAGTCCCCTGAAAAGGATTGCTCTTCAAATGCCCTCACATTCAAAATAGACAAGAAACAGCTGAAATGTTCGGGCCGAACATTGGTGTGTAGTCCCATATACACATTTCTGTGTGCAGTGCATGCGACTCTCACCAGGACTGAGTCAATTTCTTATCATTTTGGTGACTCCAAGACCTTACAACATACACCAATTCTTATGTGCTATATAATCAACCTTTCCCGACTGCTTTGAGACAGTTTCTTTCATAATTCAATCTCATGACCAGAACTCAACTTTATCTTCAACCCTGGACCAAACTCTATATCTAACCTCAGAACCCAATGGCAACCCTGACCCTATATCATTGATCATTGACCACAGGCCATATCAAACGTTGGAGCAATGTAGAATTCAAGTAAACGTTACACTGTATCATTTATTCATAAGCTTGAACATAAACTGTACATGAGATCTCATGTGCTAAGATAGTAGTTACAAGCTTACAAACCCCCCCCCCCCCCCCACAATATAACGATTGACAATGATGCCTGTACATTAAAGTAATGTCCAGCAAAGAAGCAATGATCAGATACTACACAAATCCCATTAAAATTAATAAGGACAAGACATAACTCTTATATTACCTACAGAACTGTCCTTGAATTGAAGGAAGAAAATATGACAGTTATAATGCAGAAATATTTGCAGTACATTAATTTTCGCGGATTTCGCGCTATTTTCAGCGGGCGCGAATCCTAGAACTTGTGAAAATATTAGCCTGATTTCCTATGCCAGTTGAATTGCGCACTTCAGCGCATTAATAGTGTGTTGTATGTCCAATTCATTTTTGAGCACGTGTGTAGTTGTGCATGCCGTATGCATTTGAATGGACTGCATGTGTGTAAATTAATCAATGGAGCGGGTGTACACACGAGCATGTAATTGTGCAGCACAAATTTAAGAACCCGCGAATATGTTTTGGGGTCGCTCAGTGTGAAAATTTAATTGCGCAAAAATAACAGCGTTTACAGTAGTATGAAGAAAGAGAGCTCACTGTGTATTTTTTTTTATACAAACTGGAAATTACTGGAAATTAAAAAAAAAAATCAACATATTTTGCATCAAACATTTAGGGGCGCTAAAAACCGAAAGGACCATCATGATTACATAATTATAGATTTGAAGAGAAAAGAAAACAACAACAGCAAAAAAAGTCTCAAAAAGTAAGAGATGACTATTGTGATCTCATCTGTTTTTAGCACCCCTAAATATTCAATATTATTAATTTTGCATCTATTAATTTTGTATCTGAAATACTGTACATTATTTTCAAATACATGACTTTGTAGGACAAACATGTAGAAAGATGAGAAAAACACCAGTATTAATTGCTAAATTGAAAAAGTAGAGAAAAAAAGAAAGGATCAATTCAGCCCTCAAGAAACCCTTAAACTGAATGAGTTAGCACTAACAAACTCATTGTGCTTTTCAGCCTACCTATTCCAATGATGACAAAGACAGAGACGACGTTGAGAAGGCCGAGCGCCTCGATGCCAAAGAAGACATGGTAGCAGAAGTAGGCCAGACAGAAGCTATAGATGATACTCAAGAGACCACAGATCGTCAGCCAGAGAGAGAATGATGTAAAGACAAAGAGAAGAACAAAGATAGCCACAAAGGTCGGGATAGAGAGAAGAACATCATGGTAAATGGTCATCGACACCTCCTGGTCAAAGATCTCTGTACCGCCGTATAGGACGTCAACTTTGCTGCAAAAAAAAAAAGAGAGGGAAAAAAGGCCCATGAACAAATATTCAGTGCTGGTACAAGATTGTATCATTCCTCATTAACACACTTATCACATACTTATTTTGTTTGATAATATAAGAATATTATCATGTTTTTATGAAGAACATAAATGTATTTGCCTCTAGACCTTCCAAATTGGAAATTATTACCCTAAATGTGAATTATGAGTAATTACTGTATGTTAAAATTATGTCAAAATCATGTAAATATAACATACTTTGCACTTGGGGTGGAATTTACTATGTACATGTATGTTGTGTATGCCCATTAATATACTGAATTTTTCACAATGGTGCCAGGAGTGTCAATTTTGACAGATATGGCAAGGTATAAATGTTCACTATCATTATTATTATCTTTCACTACGTAGGTATAAAGGCAATCCATGCCAGCACACAGCACAGTTCAAAAACATAAATCTTACCAAGTTTTCTCTTATGAAACCTAGATCTAGAGTGGCTTAAGTACCCTTCACACTTTCAACTTTGTTTTTCAAGCACCTCTGGACCCTGTCTTATAAAGAGTTGCGCCTGATTTGAATCGATGCAAGTCTTTATACGACGGGGCCCTGGACTCGTGAATCTCTCTACATTCTAAACATTTTCTTTTCAATTTATTTTCCTTTTAAATAGTGCATTTAATCCATAGCAGTTCAGTGTCTCTTTCTAAAGATGTTTTTGGAATATCTTTTGATCAAGAATGCTAGGAATTATGCAATATACATGAGCAGAAAGAGCAAAAATCACTGAAAACTTTAGTCCATTTCTATTGCAGTACATTGTGCCGTTCATGAATAAGAATGATTCAATTGTAAATAATCATCAATGTGATGAAATAATCAAAATCACTATTTTTATTAACAAATTGGTATTTTTTTTTAATTTAGTAATTTTTATTCACACTGGTTGTTTAATATAATTTTTAAAAAAACTATGTAGAAGTGAAACATTAGAATAATTGGTGCCAATTTTGAGGAGGAAAAGCTTATTTATCTAGACCTCAACAAAACTCTGAACTGCTACAGGTTAAAGGTGCAAATTAAATGGGCCTCTGAGGATTGTACTCACAGGAACCCCCCATGAATAAGAAAAAAAAAACTACTTACTCTGTAGATTTCTTCTCCAGGAGTTTAATGTAAGTAAAGATAAACTTCTTGTAGGCTTCATACGCTTGGGATCTTGTCATATTCTCACTTGGCCGTCCAAACCAGACCTACAAAACAATTACCGAAATTATTTGTGATACAAAAAATCTTTACAAAGATGAAAGACATTTGATATTCTGAATTTAAATGTAATGTAGACTTTAATTGCTTTATTGCATACATAGGATAAATAAACATCCAAGCATCAAAAATTTGTTGTCATTTCCAGTGTTATAGCTACGGTGGTCGGCGGTGGACGGGCCCGTCCAGCACGGGGGATTTCCGTCCACCACTCCAGGTGAAAAACACTGCTTCCGACCGGCACTAATTTCACATAAGAAACTGCATTAAACGTAACTGTTTGTGAAGAAACGTGGTACTTACATGTACATTCATATTTCCATCTTTAATCGTGTTTTATTTGCAATTTTACGAGAATCATGCTTTCAATTTGACAATAAATGATTATTTACTAAAGATTTGCCGAGTTTTATTGTCTTTTGTTACGCACTATACTGTACTACGGTCCGTAATTTGCACGTACATACAGATATCATGTTTTACGTAGCGTATACCGGAAGCTGCTGTTCTGACAGCTGTACTGTCGCCATACCATCGATCTCTTTGGAACGACTTGTTGCTTGTAAAGTCAGTGAAATTTGAACCACCACTAAAAAGTTCCTAGCTATAACACTGGTCATTTCATTGTATACCATTATGATTGTATATTTGTGATTAACTTGGATCTTCCCATATACATGTAAGTCTATGAATAATTTCTAACTTTGAGATGGAGAAATGTCACAATTTCAATTGAGGAAATGTCTTTAAAGTCATGAAAACAATTCATAAAAATAATCTATAACACACTAGGAGGAAAATAAACAACACAAAATATGAACCATTAACAGGAGATTGTAAACTTTTTTTTCAATCCAGAAAATATGAATATAAGATTAATAGTTTTTGGAGCATGAATGTAATTAAATCATTCTGATATACATGTATAATTATGCTCCAAATATCAGACAGCAATGAATATAAACACAGGAATTTTAATCTCACTTCTTATCTGTAATGACTAAATACATGGACAGCATACAGTGAAGAACCAGTTTGGCTAATTAGTCTTTTTATCTGTATGTGCATTATTTCATTTGATAAAATAGCAGAAACAAATAGTTCAATGACAGATGGGCAAACAAACAAAACAAAAAATTAAAACCAAATGGGGAAAAACAACAAATCAGGGAAAGATAGAGAGGAAGAGAAAGAGAAAATAGAGTTACATGTATCATTAAGTTTGAGTCCAAATTACGAGTATGCCAAATTTAATGACACAAATGATAAAAATACAATATTTTCATACAAGAAAGTTAAAAATGATAATGGTTTGTTGACTCACTAGCACAGGAGTGGTTACAAGAAGAAAACAAACAAACAAACAAAGTGAAATAAATGTTCATTTTCAAACTTCCTACCTCAGTCCGAATGAACTTTGACCTGCGAGCAGTGCTGTTCATGTGAGTGTCTACAAACCAGTAGAATGTCTGATGATTCATGGCCATCTTCAGTGTACCATTGATGTCTGCTAGCTCAGTACCCATACCATCATATCGAACCTGAACAAAGATAAAAGTGATGACTAAAACTGATGTCTGCTAGAAAGGTCTGTGCCTACAAGTCCTGAGTAGTTCTAAAAGCTACAAAAGACTGTCCACTATCTGTGTACATACCCATGATGAATAACATCACATTTGTCCCTGGAAATATTAAGATGGTTTTAAAAGAAGCAGAAAGATTAAAGAAACAGATCAATGAAAGTTTGAACAAAATCCAATAAGAAATAAGAAAGTTATGAATTTTTGAAGTTGTAATCAATCAAACACAAATTGGCAACTTTGTGACGTACATTGTATCTTACGAGCTCCTCTCCCATTTGCTCCATACACACAAATTTATACATTTTCATTTTCTTTGTTTTTGATGAGGGAATAGATTTGTATTATACAGGTTTTCTTCAAAAGCATTTAAGTCAAATGACTATATCTAGGGTGCATGTACATGTATGATAAAATATTTTGTTTATAGAAAATGGAAATTCATGATTTTTTTTCAGTACAGGGCTAATGGGAGAGGAGCTCGCAAAATATGTCACGGAGTTGCCAATTTGTGTTTGATTGATTACAAGTTCAAAAGTTTATAACTTTCTTATTTCTTATCTGATTTTGCTCAAACTTTCATTGATCTGGGGTTTTTTTCTGTTTCTTTTAAAACCAAGTTGATATTAGGGTGGACTTCTCCTTTAAGTTTATACTTGTCTTTCTTCCAACATACATGTAATATAAACTCTGAATACTTCGACTGTATTGTACTTGTTTCTTAACATACTTTTCCTTAAATTACAGCTGGAAAACTGAACTGGTCAGCAAGTTCAGATCTACACCTCCAGTTTAAACACCTTTATGGCATCTTTTGCAGGATATCAACAAAGTATCTACAGTTACATGTATGTTGGCACTTTCTCTTTCAACATTCTTTAAAATTTGAGCCAATAATCAGTTTGACCACATACATGTATGTGAAGTCCATTTCAACTCATATGCATGAGTAGAAAGAGCAAAAATTTCTGCACAAAGTATATGTTTGTCCATTTTCTTGCATGACCATATTGCGTTTGATGCCAGGAAATGTAAAAAGGAGAATAAACATTAAAATCCTTCAATTGGCAACATATTGAGAGGTTCAAAATCACTATTTTTTATCAAAATGACAATTTCTCCAACTTTTTCACAAAATCTGTAACCATGTACTGTAAAGCCATAAATTTCGCGGCCATAAATTTTCGCGGATAGGACTAACCAGACTATTTCGCGAGTGGTTGAATTCGTGGTCGGAAAATTCTCAAATCTACAAACAGCGGTGATGATGTACTTTTGCAATGCGAAGTGGTGAATTTCTGACCAGGAGACAACAAATTCAACTGACTTCTTATGTTGGCAATATTTCGGCGTGTTGTTAAATTCGCGACCCACTCGCAATTCGCGAAATTTGCGAAAATAAAACCCCCGCGAAATATATGGTGTATACAGTATATTGTTTTCAAAGATATTACATCTTTCTTAGAACCATGTAGCATTAAGAGAAAAATCTCTTTGTTGTTAATTTGAAGAACAAAATGATCAATTTAACCCTTAAATAATTCCTGTCCTGAAAGGGATAGAAAAAAAAAAAAAGCCATATCGCCTTTGGGTATTGAGGAAATCAGATCTTTTCATTTCCTGTTTAACAAAACATATCTTGGCAGCGCACATTTAGGAAAATTAATGGAATGGTTGGGAGGGGTTTGGGTTGATTTCTGACCCCTCTGCACGTCCTTGTGAAAGGTACAAAATGTATACTCTCTATAGTCTCAATCAGAATGTTTGCAAGAGTCACGAAGTCACAAAAAGATTTACCGGTAAATCATTTAATGATGTTTTAAAAGTACATAAATGAAGGAATAAGGTAAAATAAATACAGAAACATCCCATCCCACTACACAAACTACAAGAAAGAAAATGTGAATTAGTCATTGAAATTTGTTCCTCCCTCCCTCCCTCCCCTTCCTTCCTTCCTTCCTTCCTCCCTTCCTTCCTCCCTCCCTCCCTCCCTCCCTCCCTCCCTCCCTCCCTCCCTCCCTCCCTCCCTCCCTCCCTCCCTCCCTCCCTCCCTCCCTCCCTCCCTCCCTCCCTCCCTCCCTCCCTCCCTCCCTCCCTCCCTCCCTCCCTCCCTCCCTCCCTCCCCTCTCCCTCCCTCCCTCCCTCCCTCCCTCCCTCCCTCCCTCCCTCCCTCCCTCCCTCCCTCCCTCCCTCCCTCCCTCCCTCCCTCCCTCCCTCCCTCCCTCCCTCCCTCCCTCCCTCCCTCCCTCCCTCCCTCCCTCCCTCTCTCCCTCCCTCCCTCTCTCTCTCTCTCTCTCTCTCTCTCTCTATATGATGTTCTCATTATCAGCCTCCCTAGCTCTTTCCAACAATCCAGTCTGGAGACTACAGTTTAATTGTATTGTATAAGAATACATTCAAGTGTGAAAGGCAGCATGATGCAATGCATGATTCAATATAAAGAAAACAATTCCTGGGCTTGGGATTTTGTACTTTTCATTTACAACCTTCCATCTCCACTGGAGGTACATACATCTACAATGTAATTCTTTCAATTCAGCATAAATATTCGCTTGTTGCAACACTGCAACTATTGTAAAATGATCAAAGGGGACTTCCCATTAATTTATTGGTTATGGTTTCAACGAATTTATGAACACCCTGTTCCTTCCGGCAATTTGACAAGGAATGGTGCACAAACATAATACTTTATTTTGAGTTGTTGCAACACTCACTATTGGACAATGGCAAGAGGAAACCTCCTATGAGTAATAAGTTCATTGATTCAATGAACAAAAGCATGTTTTTTCCAGGGGCTTGGAAGTTGGAGGGAATGGTATATACTCGTCAAAGATTGTAATACATCTTAATAACGAAGTTCAGAATAAGGAAATGTATTATGCATTCATGCTAAATATTTATGCTAAAGCCTAAATGTATATTCGGGTTATTCCGTGAGATTGGGGCAAAAATAATGATGATGTCCATGTAACGCTGATATGAGATCCTCTACACATGGAAGATGAAATCATCTGTTGAAGATTTCTATAAAATGATGTATAGTAGTGGCCCAGCCAGAATCATTCCTGTTTCAGTTGGTACTCTTTCAAAGCTTTGCTTAAAATGAATTTCTTATTTTTACCATCGTTACATCATCACATTTATATAAGATTACATACAATTTTGTTCTGTCATAATGATTCACTATGAAGCAAGACTAGAGTACTTCTCAATTTTTTAACTTTTCATTTACAAACTTCCATCTCCACTGGAGGTACTAACAAAGTAATTCTTTCAATTCATCATACATGTTCGCTTGTTGCAACACTGCAAATGACATATGGGGACTTCCCATTAATTTATTGCTGATGGTTTCAATGAATTTATGAACACCCTGTTCCTTCCAGCAGATTGACAAGGAAATGGAATGGCAACTATGATTTTTATGCTGAATTCAATTTTAGCAAACATTGTTATCGTTGATAGGAGACATACATGTAGTTCCTAACTTCTGGTACATGTATATCACAAAACTGCCCTAACCCCATGGAATGACCTATTCATGCAGATTGGCTACACAATGTACTAACCAGAGTACATGTATATAAATTTGATCATTAAGTGCCATTTTCTTAAGGGTGGATAATATCCTTACACACGATGCATTTCGACCCTCCGCCCCCCCCCCCAAAAAAAAAAAATACTACACTATAGAACAGGCTGGAGAAGGACAACAGGGTGAACAGGAACAAAGAAATTTCCCAGGAATGATCCGGATTCCTTATATTTCTTTCATTCATTAAAAGGTACATGTACCAATCACCCAAAAAGATTTTACTCTGTATGTTAGAGGTTCCATGTCATTCTACTATATTCCAAATATGGGCTTCGAATATCACTTCTATAAAGAGATATTACAAGTTTAATTATACTCTCTATAAGCATAAAAGCGACTCGTGAGTAGACTATTTAATGCACCCGTACGCGCTCGCCAAGACAAGGGCTCGCGCGGAACCCAACTCTGAGGTTCGGTTCTGCACGAGCACCTTCATGTTATCCTTTATTTCCTTCATACTCCTAAACTGTTGACCTGTATAATTTCAGATAAAGTTCTTTGAGGTTAATTTTATACTTCCTAGCAGTATACAGATTCTTTTTTCAGGTGGTTGGTACACTTTAAATATACACCTGTACAGTACATATGTATCTAAAAAGAAATTTTTTAATTTCCATTTTTTTCATTATTCACATGGGTGTCGCTAAGTACATCCTCTTTCACAGTATGTAACTTGTGATGGCCACAATCTTATAGAATGAAATCTCATCATCAACAGAATTAGCACTGCAAAAGTGTTGGAATTTTGTAAAAATCTTTAGCTTGAAAACAATGGAGACTCATGTATCATAATGATGCTTCTGACATTATGCTGTAGCAACAATTGCTCCAGGCTTCAATAATAATAATAATATTCTGGATTTATAATTTATAAATACATCTGCGATATCTCTAAGCGCTTTACAGACATATTATTACCCCGGTCATTGGATTCATGGCTTGCCTGCACACAATGTGTGCACCTTCTCCACTCCTTGGGGAGCATTCCAACCAGGTGCCTTTTGCAGATGCTCACAATGCTGATTGAACCACAGTGACTTTCGCATCCTACCGGGTACCCATTTAACACCTGGGTGGAGAGAAGCAACGTAGATAAAATGTCTTGCTTAAGGACATCTCATCAAAGATGTAGCGTTAGGGTTAGGGTTGCAATTGGGTTTGAGGTTAGGTTCAGTTCAGGATTGGGGTTACATAAATGTAGGTATAGTGGTTAGTTCAGGGTTGAAGTTAAAGGCAATCCAACCTTGGTAATAAGATGATTTGTGTGAAAGCAGAAAGATAAGAAAAACAGGACGGAGAAAGTTTGAAAGAAATTGGACAATAAATAAGAAAGTTACGTATGTTTGAAAAATTAAATCACTGCATCTATGTGAATCTCAAATTGGCAATTTGGTGAGTCGATTGTGACATATACTTGTGGACGACTCTCCTGTTTGTCGTACAAAAAAATATCATTAATTTGGGGTTTTCTCCGAAGCGCCTTTAACCTCGGGGCAGTACTCAAAACATATTGCAGATAGCATATTGTTAAAGGTCCTCATTAAAGAAAAAGATCCTACTGAGTGATACATTTTGAAAAAAAAGACATTTTAGTCATTTTGTGTGTTGGAGCAAATGGGGGAGTTCACCGCCACTACATTCACAACTTTCTTACTTATCCAATTTCATTCAAACTTTCACCAATCTACTTCTCTAATTTTGCCTCTTTTTTTCAGAGTAACTTGCCATTAAGGTTGGATTTCCCTTTAAGAATTGATAAGTGTATGATATTGACCATGGAGCGATTGTTGCTGGAGCATACATGCTATACAGCCATCATAATGTATGCTCATACATATCCACATCTGTACAGAAACTAAAGTATGTACCTTTCTGTACTGATCTATGATGTTAAGCACTCACCATGTCATCAACTTGTGAAGGGAAGAAGTACGTCATGAGAGAGTTTGGAGGGAGACAGTGGCCAACCCTGGCCAATGCTGGATCATTGATAGACTGGGAAGACCTGGAACAGAACCGGGTGAAACCTGGTTGCTTCATGATGTCCATCTCAATCTCATGAATCGTCTGGAGTCGCTCTGGCGTAAAGATGTTCTGGTCTTCTCCCTTGGCCATGTAGACAAGCTGCAGACGCCATGAATGGGCCCGGGACGTCAGTCCTGCAGAGCGCTTCTTGACGCTGTGCCCCCACAATCGCTTTATGTCTTCTTTCACTGTACTTGAGTTAATAACTGATGAGATGTTTTTAGTTGCACTGTCTGTGTTTTGTGTAGCTCTGTGAACTGGAGGGTTTTGATGCTTTTGTATGAGTTGATCACTATCTCTGTTGAGTTGGTCAGTGTCTTTTTTGAGTTGTTGATTGCTATGGGCATGTTGCTTGTTGATATTCAAGAGATGATCAGAAGGGATGGGGCTGAATACATCGTCTGGAAGGTCTACCCCTGCCTCTTTGTGACGGCTCAACTTTGTTTTGATATGCTTCTGATGAACATTGCTTCTATGTTTGGAATCTCGTCCAAAGTCCTGGACAGTATGATCATTCAAGTCCAACGCACCTACTTTTGCTGGAGGCTCAAAAGTGCTTCGCTTGGGTCGCTTTGGAACATAGTTATCCTTCTGTGCCAATTCAAGCATCTCCCGTTTGAGAGTGGACGGATGATTAGGAATCTCGAATGCATCCAGTGATTTGTCCCACTGAGGTGAAGGTTTGACAACCATGACAGCAAGTGTCCCTAAGAGCAAAGACACAGCACTCACAGTGATGAGAGTCACCACACTGAATGGCACGTTGGAGATGATTTTCCCAATCCTGAGCCAGAAGGGGTGAACCTTCACATCTTTGCCCTCAGTGAGAGTGCATGAATCAGATCTGGAGCGCAGAGCGTCCAACACCTCATTGGCGGCGTTGCTGTTCTGCAAGCCATCTCCACTTCCAGAGAGATCTGAGGAAATTGAGTCAGAAGAGGATGAAGAGGAGGAGGAAGATGCGGTTGCTAGGTTATGCAACTCACGAGGTCTTTGGACATTAGCAGCGTAGAATGTCACCTCATCATCCCCTTCCCAATGTTCAATGTGTGGCTTGAGTCGTAGCTGACCGACCATCTTGACTTTTTTTTAGTTACAATCTTGCTCTATTCTCCACGAATACTCCTGGTGATCTACTGCATTGCCTCATGGATGAAAGGCACTGTTTCCCTCTTAAAGCCACCTACAGCTCTAAGCCATTCTCCACTTCAACAGTTTCCCCATGACATCAAATACAGTATCTATGTATTTTGTCAAGAAAGGTGCGTCAGGGGCACACGACAAGGGAAAGACTAGATTCTTATTTGGTGGAGCAATACTGAATATGCACCTTTGGAAGAGAATATCATTCAATATAAACTACAATTCTGTGAAACTCCAGTCCTATAGTTAACGTGAATTCCCGTAAAAGAAGACATCTAATGAACATCTGAACCGTTCATGATTATAACTCCTATCTGTTGGTGCTGCTATTTGACACAAACTCTTTCTTCTCTTATTTTTGGAGTTTTGAACACAAGCTATGGAATGATGTCAGCTACAGGAAGATCAGAATCATTGGTTCTTTTATCATAGGACAACGTCTTAAGAGCTGACACACACAGTCATCACTCATCAGTAATCATCAGAGGGTACTTGGTATTGACTTTGGCTTCACCCCCTGGCCCTCATCTCATAATCCTTGCTGTGTTATATGTCCATGATGCTGGTTCTTCACCTTCACAAGAGAAAAAAGAGAAAAGAACATTTATAGTCTAAGATTTCTTAGAAATATCATAGCAGTAATCATAATTAAGATCTGCTTTCAATCTAATATAATGACAATCATTTCCCTCCCTCCCTCCCATTCAAATTTCTACTGAAAAGAGACCTGAGTAAGAAATTATTACTTGATTACATGAAACAAGGATTCGCAGTGCTCAAAACATATATACATACAGCTAATATTACATGTACAGTTAACAACACAATTATTCATAACCCTTAACAAGTTTTGACATTTTTTTCAATTTTGTTTTGTGAAAAATTGGTTTTCCATGATTTGTTACTTGGACATGCTACAAATCAATTGTTAAAATAAATACACAAGACAACTGACCAAATTTTGATGGTTCAGAGGTAATTTATTCACATTTTTTTAAAAAGATGGCTTGTCCATAACTTTTCATACCCGTTACAAAACATGTACAGAATCTTAGGAATGTCTGACACATGCATTTTCATAAAAGTATGTCTCCATGCCATGCCTGGACAAGGATATGAATATTTCTAGAAATGCCAGGAAATTAATAGCATTTCCACTGTTACGCAAATGAGGTGAAACCACAATTATCGTTCACCTCAAGCTAACGATTAAAAGTATTCAACCAGTGCCCAAATTCCACTAGTCCACCTTTCATTCTTAATAAAAACACAAAAGATTTCAAAAATACAAGGGGTATGAATAATTTTGTTGTTGACTTAAGTCACAGTTTGTGGTGACAATTTGAACTTTAAATACATGTACAATGTATAAAACCAGGCATTAATATTCTTCAACAATGAAGTAAAGCAACAATATTTCCTTTCAATTATCTTTTTTCAGAGCATCAACCGCTTCAAGATAAAACAAAGTGACCTAACACAGTTTGACTATGAAGTATACTGGAAAAAATACAAGCACAGGCCCCCTTTAATCCTTTCTCAATTTCTTTTCTTAAAAAAAAAAAGTCAATAATTGCATTTTGGTTATAAAGTGTTTAACGTTTAGTTTTCTGCTATCACAGTGAAAAAGTAATCTTGCATAATAGTAGCTCTAGCTGTTTAACAGAGTTCTCCAGATGGCACTGGAAGCAGAGTGTGTGGTTATTTACATAGAGAATGCAGGCCTACATGTACATGCACACATACTGTAATGAAGGAGTAATATTGATGTACATGTAGACAGCGATGTAAATATCAGGACCTCTTCAATGTGTGAGAAGTCTGCATAATTCATGCATGATATCCATACAGACTCTTGAGGCATCCATGGATGCATCTAGATGTACATGTAAGCACTTCTTTACAGAGACAGGCTACAAGAAAGTGATGTTTACTATAAATTTACATGTACATGTATACAGTCAAGTTTCTCTGAATGCCAAAGGCTGCTAAATGGATATTATTACAGATACTAATGAAATATCTTTACATTCACTAGATACAAACACTGCACAGAGATATATGTATACATACATGTACATGTTTTACATCAAAGTTTGAAGGTCAAATTGAAGAAAAAAAAATAATTCAGTGTCCCTCTTGGTTCCCCATGTTTTTGTACCTGCTCAGTCTCACAGCTGTCAGGAACTTTTATTTGGTAATAGTCTATTCTTAATTTAGCCTAATCATAATACTGGCCTTGAAATTTAAAAAGCCTATTATTGCTATATGAAGGTTGATGGATTTGATAGATATTTTGCCATTGTATAATACCTGATAATAATCGCATGACAGCCTTAGGCCTTCAGATTTTTCACTGTAAGTAATACCTGACCTACATATACATTCAAGCATTACCCACAGAACTATTGCACATGTCAAATAAGCTTGTGTAAGCAACAGGCACTTCTGTCTATTCATATTTCTTTCCAAATGAAATGAAGCATATAAGAGATCTAAACTTCTTATCCCCACTTGAGTGGCAAGCAAGTTATTAATTCATCATAGCACAAAAGGTTCAGAGCTTTTCAGAGCAAGGCCAATGGCCTACATTTATCAGAGCAAATCGAAAATGGTCAATCTTTATATATAATACGCTAAGGATTTGGGGTCTTTTTTTGAATTTGAATAGGCGCCTCCCCTGGCTCTTTAGGTCCCCACCTTTTGGTACCCATGGGCGGGGAATAGTCCCCAGATGGTTGGGAGGTACTTTTTAAGTGCTAAAGTGCCGTCCATATTTCATAAATTCATTTTTAAACACTGAATTTCCGGAGGGAGTAATATTTCTGTCGATGGAATACCTCACTGTCGTAGCACGGAAAAAGTACCTTCTGTTATGCCTCCAACCCATACCAATTACCTGCGAAAGGGAGAAACTTCATTGGTGTATTGCCAAAGAACAACGTGACGTATTCTCCATGGCCATATCCGCATGTGCATGTATATTGGCTTCAGTGTATACAGCACACATGTTATTTGTTCGCACATGTACATGTACTGCTCCATATATTATTTGTAGCTTCATGGTTACATAACAGTTTAGTGCGTGTGTAACCCTATGGTTTCACGGGGGGGGGGGGGGATGGGGTGGTGGGTGGGGTGGGTGGGGACATGTCTCATTGAAGCTGGTACACGTACATGAAAACGGATAAAAAGGGTACCTTTTCAACAATTAGCGCATAACCCGGATTATGCGTTTAGGGTATCAAAAAAAGCAAAAATCAAGAAAAAGGGTATAGCAAATTCAGAGATGATAGATCCGCGGAAGGGGGGGGGGGGGGGGAGTTCGGTAGTGTGTTCCAAAGTAGGTTAAATTTCTTTTACGGTTCCTTTTTGGCTAAAAAGAGGTCTATGATGATGATGATGTAATGCTCAAATAGGATGTAAAATACCTTAAGCAAGATATAAAATCGCCGTTAATAATGGTATAAAAATCAGAGATTGACGGGTTTCCCTGTTTAGAATATCAAATCTGCTCCTACTGCAATCTGCTTTTTAATTCAGCAAGTGATTTACGCGGATGATGTACAGGTCTCAATGAGACATCTGGGGGGGGGGGGGGGCGGTCGTCGCGAACGATTCTGCCTTTTATTTGTGAAAATTCGGCTCCTTTGGAAGTTTGATTTATGTAAGCATTCCATTACTTTATAAATTGAACTTTCAACAGGTTTTTTTGTTTGTTAGTTTGTTGGTGTTTTTTTTTTTTTTTTTTGGGGGGGGGGGGCTGTTTCTTAGTTGAACTTAATTCTTTCTGTGATACAATTGTTTTGTTTGTTTGTTTGTTGTTTTTTTTGTGGGGGTTGATGTTCAATGAGACAGGGTGAAGCCGGGAGGAACATGTAACTGTTAGATGTAAAAAAAAGGGGGGGGGATTTCGGCCACTTCATATTTTAGGACTCTTTATTTCACTTAGGAATATCGGTTGCAACGGTGTAAAGAAGATGCGCCCCCCCCCCCACAAAATTTCCTTCGAAAATATTTCCACTATGATATGAATACGTATAGGATACTAGCCCTCGCGCTGGGGGTGACGGGAGGCCGATGGGGTGGGGGAGGGGGTACGGTAGGGAAAGGTCAATCCGTCGGTCCTCCCAAGACTTATAAGGGGGCCATAATCCCCCTGAAAAGAAAATGACAATAAATTCATTTTCCCCCTAATTTTTGCGTCCTTTACAAGGGATGTACCGCTAATTATGCATGTTATGTTTTTATGGCCTTAATTTCTCTGAGTATTAAACCACAGAAACATGGCAAGATCAAATCGCTCACTCTAGCTCTATTCATGGATATACTATTCGAACATAATTATATCCATGCTCTGTGTGCGAGAATCCCGCCCAGGTGTAAATGAGATCGTGCCATCCACAGGCCACAGGGCCGAAGTAACATAAATAAACATCATTATTCAGTCATTCATATAGTAAAACAATCGTCATTTAGTCTTCATCAAGATGGAAATCTATTTTCTTCAGAACTCATGCAAGATTTGGATGAATAACACATACTCACATGTTGTAAATACTTCTTGGTAAAAAAATAACACATTACCCGACTTTTTTCTTTATTCACTTGATTATTGTGACAAATATACGGTACTGTGATTAATCATAAACACAGCTAGCGCCCGTGGATGATATGTCCACGGGCTGCTTCAGCTAGTATGAATATATTATCCTAATATGACAGTTCCACTGACAGTGAATCATTTGATACAGTCAATAATTACTCTAGAAAGAAAAGTTTATGGTAATATTGCTCTCAAATTATCATTGTTCCTCTTGGAAAACTGTCTTTCATAGTATCAAACTTCACTGTGTACATGTATAATAAGTCAATTCATGAAGAACTTCAAAGTCAAGCCTTTCTTTGTCCAACAGTACTAGAATTAGGGCATTTTTACTGCCTATGGCAGTGAAAGGATTAACAATAACATGTTATGCCTTCCAAATTCTTCCAAGAGGTGGAACCACTATGATGCATACAAATACTTTCTCCAATCTCAAGATTCTAACAACAAGAGAGTCTAAACTCAATTAACCTCAATTTCTTAACCTTGAACTTCAATATGGCCTCCATGTTCCTTCAAAACTTTTACTGAATTTGCAAGCCTTTCCATTTACAGTTAATGTAACCTTGCTGGTTCTTTGTCAATATACATGTAGGCCTATCTCTAAAAACAGCAGACCCTGAAATGGGCCTCAAGTCATATCACAAGGATCATAAATGCCAAATATGGCTCCAACTACACAATGACTAAGTAACAATGCATAAATATGTAGTTTTGCACGCAAATAGAAATGAATTGGTAAAAATCATTGACCTACTAGAGGTCCATGGTAAAATCAAGAAGGTACTAATCAAGCTTGCCTAGTACATGTACCTTCTTGGTAAAATTTCATAACTTTTTTTGTAATCTTCTGAAAGCGCATGTACTGGCAAGGCTAGTCACATATAATTGTAGTGTCCCATACACCCATTCCATAAAAGGAAAGAAGTCCTTCATTTGAATTAAAGAAGAAAGAATGTCAAGATTATTTGCTAGTGAAAATGACCAGGATATCTAAATCAAATGAGCATATTTCATTTGTCTACTAATCAACTTTAGAAGAAACAACAGCTTAGCATTCAATAACTTGCTCATCATCAACCAAAATAAAAGAAATTTTATTATTCTGATTTTTATTATATTCAATTTACAAAATATACATCAATAGGCTAAATATGTTTGTGGCTACATAGATCTATAAAAAATAGAAATCATGATGTTTAGCATTATCATCACAGCACCAGTGTTATTTTAACACATGCTCATTGAAAACACAAATATCTCAAAATTATGTATTTGTATTTCATTTTTTATTTTATTTCATTTTCAAACATTTATAACAAATCCTTCCTTTCTTATCAAATATAAAATATATGCATGTTTGTAAATGACAGCTTTCTGGATGGGTTAACAAATTACTTTAAAAAAAGATTCTTTTAAAAAGCAATCGTTGTCTGATCACTCTAGTGTGAGCATCAAACACAAATTTAGTCATGGCTGAAAGATCAAAAGAGGGCGATTATTTAAAGATACAGCTTTACACTCACCCAAGCATTCAAAGAACAGTGGAAATATCATTTCATGCTTAAAGCTTTTGAAAATCATTTGAAATTTCATTTCATCCATGTCGGCTATATGCCTTGATCATCTGCATTGAAAGTTGTGGTATTCACATGTAGTAAACAAGCAATTGACTGTCAATCTCATCACCATTGACCTTCACATACATGTACAATGGAAATGTAGAGTCAACAAAAGAAGATTCTATCTGTGTTGACAAACGAGAGGGGAACCGGATCAACTCACTGCATCACAAACAATTTTCATTAAATACAGACAGCGTTCCAATTGAATAAAGATGTCATGAACGGCCTCATGGAACTTTCATACATGTATGTTTCTGTTTAATGATAGCTGTAAATATTCTATGTGCACGCAAACAAGGACAATTATTTCGGTAAATTGGTAAAAGTTATGAATATCCTGATTAAACAACAGAAAGAAAAAAGGGAAATGTGATATTTTTAAAAATAAAAGAAGAAAAAAAAAAAAAGATTTGTAAACAAATGTTTGTAATATTTGGGTTGATACTCTATTGTACAAGTGAAAAGATTTCAATAAACCTTGCTAATTCCTATTGGATTTGTGACACTGACACACAGAAAAGAATGAGAAAAATCACAGTAATTCTTTTGCCCCCCTCCCCCCCCCCCCCAAAAAAAAAGATGCATAAAAAAAGAAGGAAATCTTACATTTGCCAGAAATATTCCACAAAGGAGGGAGATAAATTTGCACTTCTAGGAAATGCTTCATTTTACAACTCGTATACACACAGTGCATTGCTACATGTACTGTGCATGGAATTTCAACTGCAGTTTGAGTATCATGAAAAACTATTGCCTTCATAAAAGATAATATTCCATAATTACACGGTGAGGGTGATTTATAAGCCGACAGATTAACCCTCTTGATAAAGTACATTTAAAGGGAAGGTTGAGTTCTGGGAAAGGTGAAAAAATAATTTGTGAGCTTTCTCATTCCTTTTATGTCAGTTTGGAAGAACATCATAGTAGAACTGTTCCCTGAAAAGGATTTCTCTTCAAATGCCCTTATATTTGAAATATGATGCAAAGTAGCTGAAGTGTTCAGGCCGAACATTCATGCCACATCTGTGTGCAGTCACATATACCTATTTCTGAGTGTGGTACATGTGTTTTTGAGAGAGTTTGGGGTAATTTCTTATCTGTTTGATGATTCCAAAACTTCATAGTATACACCAATCCTTATGATCAACATTTCCCAATTGCTTCCAGACAGTTTCTTTCACAATGTAATCATATGACCAGTCCAGAATTCAACTTTATCTTTAAAGAGAAAGTTCCCTCTTATAAACTGATAGGAATGAAAACACAACATCAGAGAGTATGTCAGTGAAACTTTGGACAATAAGAAAAAATGATTAAAAGAATATAAAATGTAAATTATTAGATACTGCTGGATAAAAAAAAAAAATCCTTCCAATTCTTTGGAGTCTGTCAATAAAGAGAGCTAAGGCTAGGAGGATTGATCTCTAACTTATTTGGAAGAAGAAAAAAATAGGATATGATATAGGAAACTTCAGGGGGAAAAAAAATCATTACAAAGCATATTTCCCCCACACAAATGTGGGGGAAATAAGAGCACAAAGAAAACATGGAGAAAAAAAAAATCAACATTCTCAAGAATAAACACTAAACATGCACATGGAACGAAACTGTCCTCCTTTCAAATCACTGGCAATGAAGGAAAACAGGATGTGAGGACATGATAACAATGACCAAACAACACTGATAAACTCTACAGTCTCACAACAATTTATAACAAAATAATCACAATTAACCCTTTGTCCATACTGGGGAAAAAAGGCTATGTAGAACCTTGATTATGAACTTGCACCTCTTGATAAGTGTTTTTTTCTTTTGAAGGTAATGTTGGCATGGCCATGTGGGTACCTTATCTTACAAGCACAATGAATACATGTAAGTTTAAAGCTCATGTACAGTATTGGTAGAAAAAAGGAAATTGGAAAGAAACATGTTAAATATAGTCTCATTTTGTTCTCCTTGTATCAAAATATGTCTGTAAGAGATCATTTGGTATTCCATCTATGATTTCTGGTGAATTTCAGTGTAAATATCTGTAAGGAATGCTTGATCACTGCCATTATGCTAGGACCCTTCCACCCCGACGGCTTCCCGCACAGCAATCTTGGGGCTTCCCATAGAGACAGCGTGAGTGCACTGTGTGTAGCTACTCATCATTGGTTTTACACGTGTGTTTACAGTGTATAGCACATGCTGCCTTTGTTGGGATTTTACGTGCCTGTCCCGGCACATAAATTAGTTTTTGCCTCTTATTTGTTTAATATTAAACTTTAGGAGGCGAAACCTTCACAGTGTCTTAGTATTGCTAGTATCTTGCTATTTATCAACAAAAATTGAAGAAATCTGACGAACAGTTTTTGAGGGCTTACCAAAACTTTACATGACCTTTAATGACAAGAGAACATGTGGTAAAGTAGACCAGGAAATGGTCTTTTATACAAGACTATAGAAGTAGCTAAACGGAAAGGAAAGGACAAATTAATCTGAGAATGGCCGAGACCCTAACAAAGGACAAATAGGGACATTTGCTTGGGATGTCTGGTGCTATGTCAGTCAGGTCAAATACAGGAGAAATGAACCAACCTACATCAAAACTATGTTGGACAACAAAGGAGGCTTGTTGATCAAGGTTATCATCACTTCAATATAAAATCAGACAATTGATTTATCCACTGCATCCATTGTTCTAGATTAACAAAAAGACTTAATCCTATTTACTCTCGACTCAATTCTAGAGGCTAGTTTAATCAAATATTACATGTATGTAAACTTGTTAATACGGAGAGGGGTTGGAGGCTGAATGGCATTGCAATTTGATTCCAATTCAAGTGATCCAATATGAAAACTCTTAATTATTAATAGAAAAAATATTTTAAACATTTCATTATATGATTCCATCCACAGCTTTTTGAACTTTGAATTCATAGCTCACAGTCTTTGGTGTTACCCATCGATTAAATTCAGAAGAATGAATATTCATCAAGTTCTACAAGCTAAAGTTACAAGTACTGTCAAACCAAAAACTTCTGTGACATAAAACTTTTGCGAATCGTTAAAGGTAACAGATAGTTTTGGGAGGCCCTCAAAACTTTTCATGAGATTTCTTTGATTTTACTTAATAAAAAGCAGGGTACTAACATAACTAAGATGCTGTGAAGTTTTTTCCTCCTCAAGTGAAATATTTACTGAATGAGAGGTGAAAAGTAATAAAAATCCCTGGCCCCAAAAAGAGGGGATGTAAATTCAAACAACGGCCACACACACTACTCACATGAGGATTGCTGTGTGTATAGAATACGCTACACATAGTGTGAAGCGCTGGGTTTATTGTGCGGGGAACCTTCGGGTGGATAGGGTCTTAGCGTGAGGAAGTGAAAAGCCGTTACCAAGCGTTTCTTACAGATATTTACACTAAAATTTGTTCGAAATCGTGAATGAAATGTTAAATAATCTCGTACATGTGTCTTATGATAAAACGAGAGTAGTATGTGACTATGTTAGATAAGTTTCTTGCCAGTATGATTTTTGCTACCGAGACTGTCTATGAGCTTTAATGACAGCCAATTTTGCAGCAAGAAACTTTCGCGAACTGCAATAATTTGATGTTGTTTCAATTATGATTTGATTATTTTGCGGGATGAAACTTTCATGAATCTTGACCACTCGCAAAAATTCGCCAAAGTTTCATGCACACGAAAATTTCTGGTTTTACAGTATGTGAGAAATCTGAGTCCGTGTTAATCGAATTACGTTGGTATTAGAAACGAAAGCAACACATTTTCTGCAAAATCATTTACCTTTCAAGTTTGTTTTTTATTATTTCTGTAATAATGTTTCACCTTTCTAAACCACAAGCTCAAATAATATCACACTTTCCTAAAAGGATCAAAGGCTTGGTTTCCATTAAGAACATTGACACTTGAACTGCAAGTTATAATCAGTGATTTCCTGCAAAGAATATGTCAAAAGCACAAAGAAAACATCTAGAACAAACATATAAAAGGACAAGCCCAAGTTAAGGAAGCAATTAACCTATAAAATCTTTAAAAAGAGCTTAATAATGCTTCTACATTATTTTACATGAAGGAAAAACATAAGGAAATCAATTTGATCTGTGACAAAGAGAAATAGGTTTCACAAAGTTTGGGAGAGAACTGGAAGTAATTTTAGCATAAAATTACAGAGCTGGGTCTCTGGTACTAAAGGTTAATGTTCCTTTGATGAAAGGTACAAGTACTGTATACTTTAACCTTTTTGCGACATCACTACACATTTTGTGGTTTAGCTCAATAACTTTTTATTCGGAGCTCTAAAAAATATAACAGATGCCTGGAGAGAAAAATGTCTGCACATACTGTGTCCATGTTTGTTGCATGGCCATATTGCGTTTAATGCCAGGAATTTTAGAAATGAGAATAAGCTTTAAAATCCTTTATAAATCATTGTTTTTATAATCAAAATTGGCAATTCTTTTCAAACTTTTTGACATAGTTACCAACTATGTACAGGTATATTGTTTTCAAAAGCATTACATTTTATTAGAACCATGTACATGTAGCACTAAAATAAAAATATTATCGTTGCCAATTTGAAGAAAAAAATGTGATCAATTTAGCCCTTAAATAATTCCTGTCATGAAAGGGTTAAGACTGGACATCCTCTTCACAGCAGGTCTAGCAGTCGTAGTCTGATGCTTTATCTACAGTCAGCTCCAAACCCACAAACACCATACATGAAATCAATGAAAATGGCAATTTTCTTTAATAAAGGACAAACAACATGTACGTGCATACTATGTGAATTTTAGAGTGCTCATCACATGTCTCCATTCTGCTGTTGATAAAATAACATGAGGTCGTTACTGGTCTCCAAGACACTCTCTAAAAAGAAGGAGTGAATTCAAATTTACCCCCTACCCCCCCCCCCCCCCCCCAAGTTAATATAGGGTTAAACAATGTCCACTATTTCCTCAATTTCCTTAATTTTTCTACTTCTTTTAAAATCAACTTGATATCGGGTGGATTTCCCCTTTAATATTTTCCCAACTAACTACATGTAGATGTAGCAAATCAATTACATTCATGAGGAAGTAGAACAACAGTGTGGTTTCATTTGATTTTTTCTAAAGACGTATGTAGATAGAAAATAATATTCTGAAGGCCTAAAATAAAGTTAATTATTGCATTAACATAGAAATAGATCTAACATTTATTGATAAAATATATATTAAATGCTACGCTGTCAATTGCTCCAGAATGCCTTTCACCAACATGTACATATAGACTTTAGACACATAAAAGTGATCAAGAATGAAATATAATCTTCACTTTTCGTGTTAGACATAATCCCATATTTCACTTACAAGAAAATAAGCAAGTTGAAATGTCTTACCATGGGTTAAATCAATACATTCCTCAAAATCCATTGGCAGGTCTACCTTATTTCCCGTGGATAACATACATGAACATGTAATTGTATGCAGAATGAGTATTCATTATGTACAACGAATGCCCCCCTTTCCCCTGCTACCACTAGCACCGCATTAGTCATAGTCACTTGTATGTAGATCATGTATAACTTAGTCTTTGCCCAAGTCTCCCCTAAGAGATATGTTGACTCATATGTCTATCATGAATTCTCGTATACATGTAACCCAGAACGAAAGCAGAATTTGAAAAAGACTGACTACAGTACATATAATCTTATGATTTTCAAGCTAAAATGGTGAATCTAATATTAAAGACAAAGTTGAGTTCTTGTCGTGAGATTGAATTGTGAAAGAAACTGTCTCAAAGCAATTGGGAAAGGTTGATTATACAGCACATAAGAATTGGTATATGCTGTAAGGTTTTTGAATCACCAAAATGATAAAAATTGACTTAATCCTGCGGAGAGCTACATGCACTGCACACAGAAATGTGTATATGGGACAACACACAAATGTTCGGCACAAACATTTTAGCTGTTTCTTGTCATAATTTGAATGTGAGGGCATTAGAATAGAAATCCTTTTCAGAGGACATTTCTACTATGATAATCTTCCAAACTAACATAATAAGAATGAGAAAGCTGACAAATTATTTTTAACCTTTCCTAGAACTCTCAACCTTCCTTTTAATAACCAGTACAAAGCAAATGGTGCTGCAATTTGTGTTTGATTGATTACAACTTTAAAAACCAATTTCTTTCCTAGCATCTAACTTTCTATAATCTGTTTCTTTCACTTTCTGCATTCATTGGAATTAATTTGTTTTCAGAAATTTCATGGAGGACTTCCTCTTTAATCACTCTCCAATCACTCTCCGCAATGCAACACAAAAATATACAAAATATATGAACATTGTTGTCAATGTTAATGATGGAGATGGAAATGCTTAAAATGGTACATGTATCCCCCCCCCCCCAAAAAAATGATTTCAAGAAAAATAAACAAATTGTATTCTGTGCATTAAATTGATATTGAATTCATAACAAAGGAATTCAGGTGATTTTTTAAAGTTTAATTTTGTATTTTCCTTTGAATATGCAATATCTGAAATACAATTCATATGTAAGCCATGCAACTCATATGTCATCGGCTACATGTATGTTGGGCAAAGAAAAAGGCAGAAAACAAAAACAAGATGAATACAACTGCATCTCCTATATATGCCTCGGCCTAAATTCAGTTCATGACTCTTAACTGTTTTTGAAATATTGTGATAACCAGAATAAGAAGACTACAATTACATGTTAATTGACCATTTTGACCTCTGACCTTACAAACCAAAAGTCTGATCACTTTATCTCCTCTAGTCATATATACGAAATAAGTATGGTGATAACAAACCTAACAGATCGTTGATTTCATGCGTATTGACTTCGATGACCTTTGATATTTGACCTACATAAACAAAAATCTGATCAGTTTGCCTCAATATGGTGATGCATATTTACTAGTACCAAGTTTGAAGTTAATAGCTCAAATTGTTCAAAAGATATTGCAATGAGGAGGCTAAAAACCTCAAGTTTCATGGTAAATGAACTCGGTGACCTTCGACTTTACTTAGACAGGTCTACCTACCCCAAAGTCTTATCAGTTTGTCTTACAACAGTGATGCATACTAGCACCCAGTTTGAAGTTCATACCTCAAATGGTTTTTGAGATATATCGCATTAACAAGGCTAAAACCTGAAATTTCAGAAATTGACCTCTGTAACCTTTGATCTACATGTACGTACCCCAAAATTTAATCAGATTGTCTTCCTATGGTGATACATACTAGCACAAAAAACAACAAAAACAACAACAACAACACCATATTAGATAAACGGAAGTACACAAAGGATTGAATTTTCTTATTTTACCGGATGACGTGATTCAGGGAATTTTATGAATATTCCTCAACATATTGAGGGTTTCCACAATCAATAAAGTTAATCTTTTTTCTCACTCATATGATCCACAAAGGAGTTTTGCTTACTAATCCTAAGTTAATCCAAGTGCTAAAAATAGACCCACCTGAGGCCTTTGTTGTAAAAGGTTATCCTAGATACGCCTGTACTCACATGCTACTCACATACTCATATAAGCTAAGCCTTAATCTTAGCACATACATGCACATGAAGCACATGAAAACCCAGTCTTTGATAGACAAATAAAAATTCAAAGAGCTTTTTACCCTTGCAAAATTTTGCTTAGTCCCGTACTATCGTACTATCGGTGGGGTGAAACAAGGATTTAGCCTCACCAAAAGCTTAGCCCATTTTCTGTTTACATTGCATTTTACCAAAGTTGGCTAACTCCACAATAGTACAAGATTATTTTAGCCCTGGAAAAGAGCAGGGTTAGCCCCATCAAAGGTGGGGCTAAGCGCTCTGACTAGAGAGATAGTAAGGGACTAAAACTGCAAATGAGAACAGAAAAAGAAAAAGAGAACAAAAAAAGAAAAGAAAAAAAGTCCAGAGTTAAGCATAGTACAGGTAAAAAACAAAACGTGTAAAAAGCCTACTAGAGGGAAAATCTCAAAAACTGAAAGTAGAATACATGGAGTTCATAAAAAGGGGGTATACATGAAAATAAGTTGCTCAACATCACTGAAGAATATTACATTTCTTGAAGAAAACTACCAACAGAATGGCTGAGAGTTTAGAGTGCAATGGAGTGGCAGAGGAACAAGAAGGAATGTATGTATGGGAGATGTCGAGAAGCTAGATAGGTTTTGTTATCTTGAGGATACAGTCAACAGTGGTGGTGGATGTGAGATTGCAATGGCAAGAAGATGCAGATTGGGGTGGATTCAAAGAAGAAAAGTGAGCTCAAGGAAAGGTTGGGTCTGGAAGAAACTGGTGGAAGTGGTAAAGAGAAGTGGATTGAGATGGATGGGTCATGTGACCCGAGATTACATGGAAAGTTTGAATCTTTGGCATAACACCAATAATCAAATATTATTTCACACCGCAAAGGCTACTCAAGTTACATACCGCAGTCATTATACTGTTAGCAACAAGAACTTGTCAAACCATTAGATGTTCATATTTTACAAGTGGCTAACTTTACGCAGTCAGTATCTCAAAAAAATTGAGAAGATGTTGAAAATATGCTATCATCAATGAAAAGAGGAACCTGAAATTATCTTGTAACAAAATTTTCTATGGAATGGGGCAACTATTCTCAAAATGTTGTCACAAGATCTCATATTTTGCATGCATTGCCCCAGTTGAGGAAAAAAGTGTAACTTGACTGACAAGGGTCTAGAAATCTTCATGATCAGTGAGGCCATGCCATTAAAACTGTGATTTACATTTAAGATTTTCATATTGCAAGATATTTTGCTCTTCATTTTATGCTATTTTTTTGCTTCAGCGAATTCTCATTTTTTAACAAATCATCCGTAAACTCTCATCCATAGTTCTTATTTGGAACATTTTCCACATATGCTATACATGTATAGTGTATTTCAGTCCAACATCAAATTTTGAGATCATAATATTTAAAAAAAAACATCCATACATATGTGAGGTTATTATATACCGTTTTCATATTCACTTCCAAAGCATGCTTAGTCGGGGCTTAGTCAGGGTCAATAGATGCCACTTCTATACAGGAGCAAGGCCACATCGCATCTATGTGCATTTATCGTTTCTTCTCTACTTTCTATCTTTCTTTATGTTATTCTTTGTTTTTATCCTTCTTATCTTCTTTTCTTTTATCTTGTTATTGTTTTTCTACTTTCTTCTTCTCATTCTATCTTTCCTTATGTTATTCTTTGTTTTCATCCTTTTTTATCTTTTCTTTTATCTTATTTGTTTTTCTGCTATCTTCTTCTCATTCTATCTTTCCTTGTTATTCTGTTTTTATCCTTTTTATCTTCTCATTTTATCTTGTTATTCTGTTTTTTCTATTTTCTTCTCATTCTATCTTTTATATTGTTTTTCCTTCCATCTTTCCTTATATTATCCTGTTTATCCTCCTATCTTTCCTTATATTTTCTGTTTCTCCTTCTATCTTTCCCTGTTATTGTTTTTTATACATTGTATATATATCTTCTTTTCTATCTTCTTTATATTCTTTGTTTTTCATTCTATATTTTCTATTTTCCCATGTTCTTTGTTTTTCATTCTATCTTTTCTATCATTCTGTTTCTCCTTCTATCTTTCCCTGTTATTGTTTTTTATACATTGTATATCTTCTTTTCTTTCTATCTTCTTTATATTCTTTGTTTTTCATTCTATATTTTCTATTTTCCCATGTTCTTTGTTTTTCATTCTATCTTTTCTATCATTCCTTACGTTATTCTTTGTTTTTCATTCTATCTTCTTTTCTTTCTATCTTTCCTTGTTTTTCATTCACTCATTCCTTGTTATTCTTTGTTTTAATTATTCTATCTTCTTCTCTTTCTATCTTTCCTTATGTTATTCTTTGTTTTTCATTCTATCTTCTTTTCTATCTTTCCTTGTTATTGTTATTTTCATTCTATCTTCTTTTCTTTCTCTCATTCCTTATGTTTTTCTTTGTTTTTAGCCTTCCGTCTTAATTATTTTTCTATCTTTCCTCATGCTGGTCAGCTTCAACTAGCGCGGATACCGTTCATATTACGTAATTTACGAGTCAACCCACTTCCGGTCAGGGCTTAGTCGGGACTTAACCCTGATCGAGAAGTGGTTTGAATTGAGAAGTCGGCCTTTAGTCCTGACTAAAAGTGGATTTGTTGAAGCCGATACCTTTCATATTAGCTTTGGTATCACGGCTCACTCACTAAGCCCACTTCTACCCCTAATATGAAGAGGGTATTAGATAACTGGCTCAGCCAGTGCCAGGTGCCTGATACTTGATAGTGATAACTCCAGGGAGCGCTGCCGCCGAAGGTGCCCGAGTGACGTTTTGGTTATCAAACTCTTTTTTTCTGTGTAGACTATACTACTACTAGTGAGAAAGTACATAAACCCACTCACACATGTGCGAGGTTATTGTCATGATTGTCACTCATACTATTTTATTAATACAAGGTTATTGTAATTTGTAGAACCTAATTAAGTCAGGTTAGTAGTCTAATACCACTCACGGGACCATCACTATTATGGGGCTGTATCAATTTCGGCCTGTCACGACCTCTAAGTTGAAGAGGTAAAAACACCAATATAATTGGCAAAATTTTGAGAAAATACTTCCTTCTACATTTTAGAATGATAGAATATCTAATGTCATGCCAGATCCTTTGATAGGATCTTTATCATCTTGATCAAGTGAAATTTTCAGGCTGTTTTTTGGTCGGTGAGCTTGCTCCCCTCCTGCACACATGTGGGCAAGATATCACACACTTGCCTATGGGAGGCAATTGCTCACGGTATGAAGGTACAGAGTGCGAGGTTATCTCCAATAACCTCACATAAGTGTGAGTGGTCTAATACTAAAGTATTAATACTAAGTTTAACTTGTGAGTTTGTCATGATGATGATGTACAGAGGACAAAGCAAAGCAAAGACAAAAACAAAAACAAAGTCCAATTCACACCACGTAACTATAGTGGTCATATTCATCAGACAGACTTAGATCTAGTCTGATACTAGTAATTGTAATTTTTCGTTCTGAGTGATGCGATGCTCCAGTGGAGCTTTTCAGAGTACCATATCCAGATCCAGATCCAGATGGACATGATGGATAGAAATTCTGACACATATTACTTTCTGAAATAACTCCAGTTCACACTTACTTCACTCTTCAGTTCAACAGCAGTATCAATATTGAAACACGTCTTGGCTTCTGATCACATAATATCAACAAAGTTTTTGCCGGCTCAGCTCAGAGGAACGGACTGACGGAGTGACAATAAAGCTGCTTTGGTCTTGAGATGAGAGAGCACAATGAAATTTCATGTGCGCATGGGATGCATGCAATGTTATGTTTACAAAGTACAAAGAAATCAATCAGCTGCTGTCCACAAATTCGCGCGTGCTCCTCTCACCCACTAAAAATAACATGCTATTCCGCGTGTGCCTCTACGGCCCCGTACGCGTAACTGAAGCAAGTAGACATTTTATTCGTATGGTACCCTCGAAAAATACCGTATAAGAAATCAGCCTTTTCTGCACAAAAGAGATTCGCAGGATACCTTCCTGTTTCCTCCATGTTTAACATGTGTAAAACCATAAAGAGAGAAGTTTATAATATTATGATGGTGGTACAGGGTAACACTAACAATATAAACGATACAATAATAGCAAACTTCTAATATTTTCTTAAAATTGTAGGCATGGGTGTCGATCCCGGGGGCTGAGGGGGGAGGAGGGGGGGGGGTTAGGTATATGTCCCCCCAAAATTCGAGGTGGGGGGATGGCCTATATTATTATCCCCCCCAATATTTTTGGATAAACTAACTAAGAATTATGATACATTAACTCAAAACTAATAATTATCCAAACTCATTATGTTTTCTTGAAATACCATTACATACTTTAATGATTAGAAGTTAGGAAATAGGAAATGCCATAATTTCAATGCGAAAATATTGAAGAAAATTTGTTCGCTTGCATTGTTATTCTCAATCAAGGGGTTCCGTCCATTGGCGAAGATCCGTAAATTCCTTCTTTTCATTAATAACATTAATAAAATGCAAGTTTTATAGACAGATTTTTGAAAAAGTCCCTGGTGTGGGAGGGGGATACCCCCTCCAACACCCTCCCCCCGCTCGGTCGCTTTGCTCCCTCGCCAGTCATCCCTCCAATCATGAACACAGATCGACACCCCTGATTGTAGGGTTGAGAATACGGACCGTCACAGTAAAAAGACAAAGCTAGGTTTTCTGTACTCTCTGGTGATCATTTTCCCAAATCCCTATGAATTAATTTCCTATATGGAAAGTCTGCCATGTGTGAGTAAATGTTATACTTATAAACCCTGCAATATTAATCATAAATCAAGATCTTTAATTCTAAAATGAATTAAGTACACTATTCCCGGATCTATCAAATAAATCAAATAAATCATAAATTAAATAAATACAAAAGTTAAATATAAATGCACAAAAACCATGATGGAAGGAGACTAGGGTCCCAGGAAGCACATGGCTTGTGTTGGGATCGACTTGACAAAACATATTATGTATAACATAATATCATACAGTACGAGTAAGTTAAGGGCATGTTTTCCATAGTTTTGGACCAGAAAAACGAATATTTTGTTGAAAAGCACAGCTGTTCTATCTCACGGTCTAGAAATACGGAACATGTCTTTCACAGATCTTCTTGGATAATGATTATAAAAATTACAATTTAAATCACACAGATTACAAAATTGTTCGGGGAGATATTTGGAAATACACCTATACATAAAAACGTGCTGCTGGTGACTGACAATATCTTCAAATTTTAAGAGTCTCAAGTCATGAAATAAGGGGTTGGTATAATATGAGTTCCAGAAAGTATATCGCAGACAGTTCTTATTATCTTCTTTTGTAATGTAATAATATAATAATAATAATGATAGCCGTTTCTTATATAGCGCCTTACCAGTAGTTAGCTTACTTATAATTAGACACATAAAATTTATGTACTGCCCCACGCAAGAGTGCAATACGATAAATATGGGAAAACTATTAGGAGGAATACAACATTCTGAGGAAACAGAAAATGCTTCCTAATGAATTTTCATGACATTATTGCATGCGTCTTTCCAATAATAGGGTGAAGGTCGTACAGAGAATATTTAGTGGTATGGTCTGGAAGTGATTTTTAACCATATGGAAGAAAACTTTTTGAATTTTTGTTGCGGCCCTTACGTTACGGAGGGCATGTACTGTCTGGATGCACCCCTCCTTTGAAGTGGAAAATACTATCTCTTTAGTGCAGTGTTGGGAAATTGATATTGAATCAATCGCAGACAAGCAAAAAAAAAAAAAAAAAAAGGTCCTCACCGTTTTGGGGTCTCTTTTTAACTCCAAAAATCTCTGACAAGCAAAAAAAAGAAGAAGAAGAAAAAAAAAAGGGTCCTCACCGTTTTGGGGTCTCTTTTTAACTACTTTTTAGCTACAGCGCCCCCAGCATCCCTACAGCACCCCCAGCATCCTCAGCCTTCTAGGGGGTGCTGCAGAACCCCCAGCACCCCCGGCTCCCAGGGGCCTGGGCCTACGTCAGGCTACGTGTATGCATGAAGCTAGTTTCATGGTGTATGCAACACCTCTTATATATACATATAATGATGATTCTAACAGCCATCAGCTCAGGCGCTTATGGCGCTTTAATACTACGAAATTTAATTTTTAAAAACAGCAAGTTCTTTCATTTTCTTTCTGTAGTCGAACGAAAAGTTTTTCTTTTTCCTTTTAGTGGCCATGACAAAATGAAACCTCAGAGTACCTATTAATAGAGAACATAATGATTTTGTTCTTTGTTATCTTTCTGCAATCGAACTCTTTTAAAAGCACATATTATTTTCTAGTTCTTTCATAGAATAGGACAAACTAAAATCACATAGTACCCATTACAATCTTTCGTTTTCTTTCACTAATCGACCTCATTAAAAGGCTTCTAGTATATAAGTCACAAGTTTTCTTGTTCTTTCAATGCTGGCCATGACGAAATCAAATCACAGAGTACCTGCTAATTAATAGAGGACATGTTCTTCATATTCTTTTACCATGCAGTCTAACAATATTCTTGTCCTCATAGTGGCAGGACAAAATCTCAGAATACCCCCCCCCCCCAAAAAAAAAAAAAAAAATCAAAAAATCAAAAAACAAAAACAAAAAAAAAACAACAACAAACAAAAACAAAAACAAAACAAAACAAAACAAAACAAAAAAAAATCATTTTCTTTCACCACTGGAACTCTTTTCAAAGCACATTTTATTGTCCCTTTGAGTTCTAGATAAAATCTACTAAAAGCACACATATTCATGTTCTTTTAGTGACTATATAGGACAAAATCAAATCCCACGCAGGGCAACTATAAGAGAACAAGTCATGATCTTTCATTTTCTTCACCAGAACCCTTTCCTCTCCATCTTCCTTTAGTTTCCCCTTCCTTTTAACCCCTCTCATTTTCACCCTATCTCCTTTTTCTCATACTCCCTCGAACTCTCTATTCTTTCTCACCTCCTCTTTCCATCTTGCTTTCTTCTTCCCTCCTTTTTCACGGCTCTTAATTCTTTTCTCGCTTAGTCCATCTCAACCATGTCAACCCAAATCTACTGTTCTCTACCATGGACCTATACTTGCACCTATACTTTACTTTCCTACTTCCTCATATGTCCCCTATATCACACATTCTTTTCCACCCCTCCCCCTATCCCCCTCTCTCTCTCATTCTCACTATCTTTTACCCTCTTTATTCTCTCGCTTTATTTCCACCATTTTTCACCTTTTCCATTTCTTATATAATCACTCTTTCTCATTCCCTTACTCAGACTCTTGATTTTACTCCATCTCTCTCATTTGTCCCTATCTCTACATTCGCTTTATCTCTCCTTTGTCTATCTCTCATTTTTCATTACTTCCTTCCTCTTTAACCATCCCTCCCCTTCCTCCTCTCTATCTCTCCTCACTCCCTCTCTTTCTTCTTCTATATTACCTTTGACAATCTTTCCGGCTCTTGATAGAACTTCAGGGGTGCGTTTCATGAAAGGACTTGTCAGATATTTTATCCGACAAATTTGCTCTCAGCCAATCAGATGCAAGGATTTCAGTAGCTTATAACAGTTGTCGGATAAAATATCCGACAACTTCCTTTCATGAAACGCTCCCCAGCTCGATATCCCTATTCACCTACCTTTTTTCTATTATCATGCTATTTCCCTCGTCTACATGTTTCATTCTTCTTCTTCTTCTTCTTCTTCTTCTTCTTCTTCTTCTTCTTCTTCTTCTTCTTCTTCTTCTTCTTCTTCTTCTTCTTCTTCTTCTTCTTCTTCTTCTTCTTCTGCTTCTTCTTCTTCTTCTTCTTCTTCTTCTGCTTCTTCTTCTTCTTCTTCTTCTTCTTCTTCTTCCTCTACTTCTTCTTCTTCTTCTTCTTCTTCTTCTTCTCTCTCTCTCTCTCTCTCTCTCTCTCTCTTTTCCTTCCTCTTCTTCATTCTGGATTGACAGGCAGATTATGTCTCTCTGTAGTACTTTCCCCCGATTATTATAATAGCCTAACTGCTTTTGCCAATCATTGTTTTTTTTTCAGAAAAAAACACTTGATTTGATACAGGACATTTATTATTAAATACGAAATAAGCATGCGCTACAAAATCCCCCGCTGCAGGAGAATTTTAGAGGATTCGTACACTGTAAAAAATAACTGTAAAACTACAGGTTTTCTGCCCCTTGAAATTACAAGTTATTGCCGTTATTTCAATTTTACAGTCTTTTTCCTGTAAAACAACAGCAAGTTTGTTGGTTTACCGGAAATCAACATATATTTTACAATCGCCCGACATAAAACACTGTTAAAAAACAATTTTCTCATATTTTAACAAGTTACCCAGCCTGTTAAATCACTAAATATTGGGGAAAACACTTATATGAATATTCATGAATTTTTAGTAGCGTATGGTGTGGGGTTGCCCAATTTACTGTCACCAAAGGCATAAAAAACTATAAGGGGTATATAAGAGATTGCACTAAATTGAACTAAACGGATAGGATAGATTAAGGTAAAGAATATCATATTAAAGCAGGATAGGTTACACTTTAAAAAAAAATTACTGTAAAACTACAGACTTTCTGGCCCTTGGGACTACAAGATTATTGCCGTTATTTCAATTTTACAGTCTTTTTCTTGTAAAACAACAGCAAGTTTGTTAGTTTACCGGAAATCAGCATATATTTACAATCGCCCGACATAAAACACTGTTAAAAAGCCATTTTATCATATTTTAACAAGTTACCCTGTTAAATTACAAATCGTTTGTTCCGTTTTAATTTAGGCTACATAGATTTTCCTGTTAGAAATGAAAGTTTCTACTATTTAACAACAACAAAAAAACAAAAACAACAACAAAAACAAACAAACAAACAAAAAAACAACAAACAAACAAACAAACAAACAAAAAAACCACGGAAATCTCTTATTTTATATGTACAGTGGAAAAACGGGCATTCCTGGCATCCTGACTGCCAAGAAATTTCCCGTGAAAAAACGGCAATTTTTTTTTACAGTGTACAGTCTGTGATGTCTTGCGACTGCGATCCGATTGGACCGGGTTCAGTAAACAACCCATGAGACAGACATGCAGAATTAAGGATAATACTTAAGAAAATATAGAAAAGAAGAAAGATCCAAAAGGCCTACTAGACCGAAAAAAAAAAGAGTTGAACAATATCGTATACTTTGTGAAAATATATTTTTGCGAATTTCCTGTCTTATAACTTGTATAGGGTAAGATTTTGAAAATGCGTCAAATTGTTTTCATTTGATAAACCAAATTGACTAGATTCACTGTCGACTATTCACAGAAAGTCTAAACAGGAATAAGAATAATACATGTAGCTTTATGTATTTGACAGTGATAATACAATAATTAAGGATAATTTGATATACTGAAACCATACAGTCATAACAATGGACATTAATGTAAACATCTCTCCAGTTATTTGAGGAACACATTACGTATTTCGGAAATGACAGCTTTCATAATTCGTTTCGATAAGAAAAGTTGGAACCGCGTCCTAGAGGGTAAACTCAATTTCTCACCTTATGATTTATATAACCAATGAAATACTAACTTTTCAAACGGTACTTTTCTTTGATGTTTCTAAAGGTGGCAACTTCCACAGCTACACGAGGTATCAGAAACAATGTAGATTCGTGTGGAAAACAGAATAGCTATCATCATCATCATCATCATCATCAAAATTATTTGGGAAGAAAAATCTTCTAGAGCTTTTGAAAAGTGACCACGACGCCATAGCTTTCGATCACGGGGTCATCTTCAGCCAACCCTTCAGGGCCCTGGTAGTAACGACAATGAACATCGGGTAGACGCTGCCACTGACCACTGGATACCCAATTCTCGAAAAAAGACTTCACGTTATAATCCTCGAGCTCCATTTCAAGTCGACTTTTGCGCACGAAAGCGATGAGATAGCCACCTGATGAATATGAGAGAGAGGGGGAGGGGGTGGGGGAGGGAGATAGATATATAGAGAGAGAGATAGGGGTGGGAAAAGAGAGTGGTAGAGAGAGGGGGGGATGGGGAGGGAGAGAGAGAGAGAGAGAGAGAGAGAGAGAGAAAGAGAGAGCAACGTAAATCTTATTGAAATAAATTTGAAGAGCAAAGTTCCCCATGTAATATTTGTTGTAATTGTTAGCTCTCAAAATATTCACATGATGAAATCCAGGCGAGTTTTCATCAAAACGAGAATTTAATTGAAAAAGGGTAATAATCTGAATTAGATATGAGTATAAAAGAAAAAAAAGAAGAAAATCTTCCAGGTAGCACTTTATTCTCGATACAACTAAGAACCAACTACAAAGGGCAGAGAGAAAACGGGTCCCATGCATGGATCCAAAAGGCAGTCCAACATTTGTGACAAAGTGAATTGTGTGAGTGAAAGCAGAAAAAAAAACAACAACAGAGAAATATTTCGTTGAAAGCCGCCAATTGCGAAATCATATACTGGTTCCCCTTTACAATCATCTAAATTTTCAAAATTTCATAATTGTCTTTTAATATTGTTTATCCGATTTTGTTTAAACTTTCATGAATTTGTTTCTCCCATTTTCTGCCTTTTCCCGGAAAGCAACTATTTATTATAGTTTGATTTCTCTAACTTGTTCCTCACAGGCACTAGTAAGGCAAACAAAAAAAAACAAAAACAAAACAAAACAAAACAAAACAAAACAAAACAAAAAAACAAACAAAACAAAACAAAAAAACAACAACAACAAAACAAAACAAAAAATACAAACAAAAATAAAGAGGATTGATGTATGTGATTCATGACGGTATTTACCAGGCTTAATCAATCGGCTAACTTCGGGAAGAACCGTTTGATCAACTGAATGAGGTCCGATCACACTGAGGCAGATCACAGTATCAAAATATCCTAACAGACAATAGACGGATAAATGAAAAAGAACGATTTAGAAGAGAGACCAGATTTGTAATTTTGAAATACGGAACTTTTCTGAGCCTTGACTTCGGAGAACTGTGCGAAATATAGGCCTACAAGCTAATAGCGATCCCGCAACCGAGCGAAGCGAGCCAGCAAAATTTTGGGGAATCGTGACATAATGTAAATATTGTAAATGGGGCATTGTCTGATATAGTAAAATAATTTGTAAAGGTGTTCCACAGGGATCTATCTTGGGCTCAAAGTTATTTTCCATATTTATAAATGATATGCCCAAGGTACTGAAACACTCTAAAATTGTTATGTACGTGGACGATACATCGATATATGCGGAAGGTGTAACTTTATCTGAAATACAAAGTCACAGAGTCCCTTTATTATAGAAAGAGTAACGACAACCCGTGATTTGAACGCCATTTGGGGGCCACTATTACGTAACATTTCTATTTTCAGATTTGGCAAGGTTAAAGTTATATCTTTGTCATATTTCTTTGATTTTGGTTCATAGATACCAAATTAGGCTGAGAATATTCTATAATTCTAAACTGCTGAGAAGCATATTTTCCAAAATCGGATGGATTTATACAGTAAGGAGAGGTGAACGATGATATTCTCAGTTGATTTTCCCTTGTAATCGGCCGCCTCCTATTTAGAAAAGAGGTACGTGAACTTTCGGTATTCCCAGCCATGGTGGATTTTCCTGCTTTTCAAACATTTCGCCCACTCCCCTCTCTGACGATTAGGGATTCGTCTCATAATTTGTCAATCTGTCGACTTTTCAGATTCAGATTCAGATTTATTGAATGTTTGCAATCGTATTAACATAATACTGTAGTCAAAGTGTAGTGCATAAAAGAAAATAAATACAATAACAACAATAATATATAACAATAATGTTTTTTCCATAGATATAGGCTCATAATTAAATATCAATAAGTAAAGTATAATGATGCACAAATATTGACCTATCCTAAGTGATGTTGAAAACACTTGGACATGTTTAAAAGCAAAGTTTGTATGTTACATGTCCAGAAATTTATGTAACTTAATCACGATTGGGTCGTTCAATAATATTACTTCATTAAAGCATCATTACGAGAAGCGAAATATTGATAAGAGAGGATTGATAAGTGGGCTGAGGTAGAAATAGTTGAGGTAGATTTTTGCCGGAATATCAATATTCTAGTTTCTAAAACTTAGCGAACGAGTTAACAGAGCTTCTTAGAGATTATTATACATGCGTTAAATATCCATCTGTGCTTGACTGCTCTCTGGTACCGGTTTCACCGATAATTTTGAAGAATACGTTACAAAATGGCCTCCAGTGAAGGTTCGATACGGGACGCGCACGGCGGGATGAATGATTGAAATATACTGGACGATCCAGTGAAATATGGGACGTCTAGTCACCCTGTGGTCACACACGCACATGATACGATCCTACTACGACTGGATCAGCGAAAGAAGGTCTAAGCAATAGGATCAGATTTGAAAATTACGTACGGTATGTAAATTCCTCCAGGTTGAGATGCAGAATTGTCATGAAATAAGTATAAATTGGGTGCTATATTGAGCCTCCCAGTCGGAGATAAGGCCGAATCGGCTACGAGTCGGTTGGCAGTCGTGCGACTGGTGTGACGTCACTACGATTCGCAGGCGTTGAGCTTTTTCTCAACCTGGGCCCTGTTTCATAAAACTTGTTATCAATAAGAACTGCCCCATTTTATGACAAATTTGCTCTCAGCCAATAAGATGCAAGGATTTCAGTAGCATGTAACTTGTTATTGATAACAAGTTTTATGAAACGGGGCCCTGGACGGCTCTCAATACCTCTCACTTTTGATAATGCTATGCACAATAACATTCGCGTGATTCGGGATCTCAATAAGGAATTAAAATTTTACACATCTCACCGTATATAAATCTAATTCCACTGCAATTTCTTTCAAAATCTATAGTCGTTGTCAGGCTTGTATAAATTGTGTGGTAGTCTTATAATAGGGAACAGAATAACAATAATCATTAATAATGAATAATTAAGCCGGCCAGTTACCCCTTTATTTTAAAAACCGAATGTGGCATACCTTTAATACACAAAGAAAAATGTTTCCCCTAAGTTCTATCACTGTGCCCCAATTCTAATTCTCGACCCTAAAGACCTCTGAAAAAATGTCTGCTCGTTAGAGATTTTTGGTCAGGAGTAAATTAGCACCTAAGATGTGATAACTTTTATTTTGCTTGTCAGTGATTTATAAAGTAGATTAACCCCTGAAGGATTTAATAATCTTTTTCTTTTAGCTTGTTAGACAATTTTAAACTATATGCCAGCCTTTTACAGAAACCAAGATCCGCCCCTACCGTATACTTACCGTCATTGTACGGTGTTCTTTTCTCGGAAGAGACATTCATAGTTTCAAGTTTCAGATAAACATTTTTCTCACGACATTTCTCGACGAAAACGCTGTTAGCATCTACACCATAGATATTGACGTATCCCAATGAATTTAGCTGCCCCCAAAAATGAATAAAGAAATAAGAGAAAGTTAAAAAAATAGTAATGAAAGGAACAATAGTACTACTACTACTTTTACTACTACTACTACTACTACTACTACTACTACTACTACTCCTACTACTACTACTACTACTACTACTATTACTAATGATGATGATAATAATAATAATAATAATGATAATAATAATAATAATAATAATAATAACAATAATAATAATAATAATGAAGGGAATAATGATAATAATAATAATATGAGTGATTTTTATAGCGCATAATACTCGTAGAAATCCCTATGCGCTACAGTAATGTTAATAGTACAAGATATTTACAATCAACAATGGCATGCATGTATAGAATTGACATTTCTGATTTTATTAGTGATAAAACGTGCATAGTTAATTAGCATCGAAAAGACTAAATCCCGGTGCACACGGGTCGCTATTTCACTACGTCGTATGCGAGCGCAGCCAAGCGCATCAGTCTCTATCTTTAGGAACCTATAGTTCACTGCATTACTGCGGCTTGAATCCTATTGAATTAACAATGCAGTTGGCCTCACGACGTAGTGTTTAGACTATGATTCTAGGACAACTACAACCTTGGACTATCAACTCCGGACAATTACCCCGGACTATACCCCCTAGGAGTCGTTTGAATCGCCGCTACAACACGGGGGAAAATATCGCCGATGCCGGCAAAACGCATTTTTTCATCAAATTACTTGTCAAATCGTGGAAATCGAATACCTGCTAGTGAGGGTAAAAGATTTTTTTCTCAATATTCAAATACAAATTTTCATCTTTCCTTTTCCCGTTTTGAAAAAAGGCAATCATAGTAATGCATGCAGATTCTGACTATCAAAGTAGATTTGAACCTGGAGCTCCCTGGAGTTAGCGTAGGCATGATATATATAGCATTATGATTGTTTCATACATTTTGAAACGGATGCTTCTTGATTTTCTTTTTAGGAAAACTAGAAACAACTCAAAACAACTCAACTTTCTTGGATTTGGAAGGCCAAAATGAAATTTTAACTATTCGGGGATGTCTACTATTTAGCAAATAATTCACATCGAATATAAAACAAATCTATGGAATGCACATAATAATACTTTTTTTTATCATGATACACGTGAAAAAATATAAAAAGATTTTCGTCGCTACCAATATTTTAAAGAAAAACCGTATCGTTTCAAACCATTATTATTTGTTTTCATTATTTAGTGTCTTCTACCATATTCCGAGTTAATTGATGAATTCAGATTTTTGAAATGCTAATAAATAACGTCTTTTTGTCTGATAGCATCGATTTGCTTTTCTCTCTATCAACTCATTTGTGCATGCAAAGAAAGTTAAAACAAACGAATTTACCATCTCTCCAAATTTCCCAGTTCCACATCCGAAGTCCAACATTTTGGCCGACTTGTCTGTGATAAGTTCAACTACTTTCTTCGAACATTCAATGTATCCTTTAAATCCCAGAGCACTCATGTCCTGAAAATTTAAGCATTGAACATAAAAATTAAGATTCGAAACAGGAGTGCACGGAGACTAAAACTCGACGGTGGAATTTCGGGGCAGGGAATTGTAATGTTAAGACCTTGTATTTCCCAGCTTTCTTCATTTTTTAATAACTATATGATTATGTTAAGTCTAGGCAGGATCGCAAATTCGTTTTGAAAGATGGGAGTGGGCTGATGAGTCGTGTCAAATTCTTTAACAGTTTATGCTCATAATTATTGTGAATAGTGATACTGTGACGAAGAAGAGCGACCGAGCAGGATGTATCTTATCGGGATGCTCCCCTCTGATGGTAGCAAATTTGTGTTACTTATGTTTTCTAAAAGGTTAATCTTCGAGCACTTCGATTGTAAATATGGAATAAATCTTCGAGTCACGAGCGCATATTTTGTATGCCCTTCACATAATTCTAATTTAGGAACAAAATTTTAAAGACTACTTTGTACTATTTTACGCTATGTACTCTGGACAAATGTAGGGATCGTGGACTGTCAAGGCAGGTCTGTGTTAAGGTATTTTTCAGCCCCCCCCCAAAAAAAAATCAACAATGGCAGATCGACCTCTCTACCTGGTCGAAGCGATGCGCCCAGTGGTTGTAGAACTCGTTCTCCTCATCTCGATTCTTTGTATGAATGATCGCGGCTAATCTCTTCCTGGCTCCATCTGGCCCATCATCCTCAAGAGCTGAATTAAAAGGGAAGTCATGCACCCTGATATCAAGTTGGTTTTTAAGTGAAGCAGAGAAATTGGAGACACACATCGGGGGGGGGGGGGGGGGGGGTGGAGGGGGGGGGGTACTCAAATTTGGTTTGGACGCGCAGGTGTGCGACTGAAGCCTCCAATCTCATATCCACTTTTAAGGGTTATTTTGGCAGCAAAGGGTACCCATTATTAGCATGGATGTCGATCCCGGGGGGGGGGGGGGATGGGGGTATATATCCCCCCCCCCAAAAAAGAGAAAAAATCTGAGGTGGGGGATGGCCTGTATTATTGTTATGTGATAATAAGACCAATTTTGCATTTATCAATAATTTATCAATACCTAGACAGGAAGTGAACAGGAAGTTTAAATGTTTACAAACTTCACACTTTCTTCAGAAAGTATTACTCATACAACTTCCAACTAAAGCTATGACGCAATGGTCACTTTATGGTCTTCATATTCTTAACATCACTCCTTCCAGATAACAGCCCCACTCCCCAATACTGAGTAAAAGTTATGACGTACTTATGGTCATTTGGTCAAGGACTCAAGGTTGACCAACTCCCAGTAGGGGGTTTACCCATTATAAAAGGGGTTCACTTCGGGACTCCAGTTAGAGAGTAGATTCCAGACATCATGAGAGTATAGTCACCATCAGACTTACTCTATAGGCTTCATTGTTATATTCATCTGTATCTTCATGTTATACTTCATCTGAATAAATATAGCTTTCAACTGTAATTGACTGTGTGCCAAGCGTCCATGATGTTCTCTCTCTGTACTCAAGAAAGTAAACTGTAATTCAACCGATCCCTACACAACATGGTGGAGAACCCGTTTTTCTATGAGGTATAGAGAGAAAACAACTTAACCTTAACCATGGAGAAGCAGTCATTCGAGAAAAGATGGCGGATTGCTCTTGGCATACTTTAAAGACACGTAGTGGCATTCCTCTGCTGCACCAATATGCCAACTTCCGACTAATTCCTTTTGCTGATCCAAGCACCAATCTATACGGTATGAACCTAGCCGACATGCCCCTGCCTGACGGAAACTCTTCGACGATGACTACATTAATGACTACCTTGATGACGACACCAATGACTACAAAGCTAAAGATAATGACGATGAGAACGACAACAATGCAGCGAGTAAAGTATGCAGAGATCCACAACCAAATTTGAATGTGAAGAGGGCTCTACAAGGACCAACCCATAAAATCACATCCTAATCCATCCCAAGACTGAACAGAGGGACAATCATGACAGACTGTTTGAGCTGAAAAACTGACACTTAACCTGATGAAAGACTGTACAGCTTGGACATCTTTCAGACTGTAAATAGCTTTCTTTAATTTTCTGTGCCTTTGATATTTTGAATACATTTTTGTGTAATACTGATTGGATGGCTGTGGTAAGTCAAACAAATTTCATATTTTGAGAGCATGTGCATATTATTTGAAAAATCTGCTTTTTGGATTGTTCTCAGTATTGTACCTGAAACTTGTTTAACTTTTGCTTTTACTACCCAGTGAAAACCTACAAAAGAATAATGAATTATGTGTCTATATCAATTAGAATGTCTTGATAAACTTATTAACTTGATCATTATTTGACTTGGTAAAATGAAATCAGAAAAGTGAATGTCACCATTTTAAAAGCATATCTTTAAATAGGAGAGTAAATTTGGCTTATGATACATTGCTATAGTGAATAAAAACGCAATACATTATGTGTGACAGTGAACTTTTCTTTGTGTAATTTTACAAGGAGACAGTGATTAATTTCTTAACTGCAATTAGCAGAAATGAAAGTTTAACTACATGTATATGAAAAAAAAAAAAAAAAAATTCTCAGAATGATATTTCAATATCAATGAACATCGGACATGTATCCAAAAGTTGAGAGATGCATGAAACTTTATTGATCAAGTAAATAAGCGTGAAATTCTTAAGAGAAAAGTAACAAGCATCAATGAAAATTATGTAAACACGCAAAGGCTTGATGTGGACCATGTGATGTATGTTTTTTTATAAACTGACACTGCTGAACAAAAACTACAAATATGGTATAATCAAAGAAGATGCTATACAGCAATAATTTGTGTGATTCAGTCAAAACTATTATAATGTCATAATTATATATACGGTTAACATGTAAAGCAAAGTAATTTTCCAGTGAGAATGATACTGGATGTACACTAATGTGTAAAGAAATACTAATTTTGGCATTGTGCGCTCCAATGTCTGAGTATTTAAATCTTTGTGAATATCATGAATACAAATCAAGTTTGAATGTACTTGAAATGACTGTCAAAAGGACATTATCCGAGCAAAATTGGAGTGAAACTCATATAGGATGATTTGATTAGTGCGTAATCCTATGTTTTATATGCTTCAGAAATGGAAGTGCAAAATAGATGCACATCTCCCTATGATGAGGACACCCGCAGCTCGAAATGATTGATTTTTGTCATGTTATTGTGGAATAAGGCTATTCTTTTGATCATATTGTATTGTAACTACACAAACTAAAACAAATCTAACTTATCAGTGATCAGATTATTGGTTTAAGAAACAACAGATATGACTTTGAAAGGACATGGACTTTATAGTATTAATCAAAAAATGAATACATTTGCAACTCTCTATTCTTTAAGGTAAAATTAGGATAAGGTCTTTTCTTTAGTGTTCAATTGATTGAATTTGTTGGGAGTATAATTTGTTATAAGTTTTCTCATGCGATATAATTATGTTTTAAGATAACTCTCATATGTTGATATATAGTTTTGTAAATGAGTTTGATAGGATAGAATCGTTATAGCTGTAGAAAAAAAAAGGTTTAATTTTTGTAGCATTCTTATCATTGTAATTGTAACTTCTTGACTGCATATATACATCTAAATATATTGAATCAAAATTTACTTCAACAAATGTGGGAGAGCCACATTTTCTAACAAAAGGGGATGTTATGTGATAATAAGACCAATTTTACATTTATCAATAATTTATCAATACCTAGACAGGAAGTGAACAGGAAGTTTAAATGTTTACAAACTTCACACTTTCTTCAGAAAGTATTACTCATACAACTTCCAACTAAAGCTATGACGCAATGGTCACTTTATGGTCTTCATATTCTTAACATCACTCCTTCCAGATAACAGCCCCACTCCCCAATACTGAGTAAAAGTTATGACGTACTTATGGTCATTTGGTCAAGGACTCAAGGTTGACCAACTCCCAGTAGGGGGTTTACCCATTATAAAAGGGGTTCACTTCGGGACTCCAGTTAGAGAGTAGATTCCAGACATCATGAGAGTATAGTCACCATCAGACTTACTCTATAGGCTTCATTGTTATATTCATCTGTATCTTCATGTTATACTTCATCTGAATAAATATAGCTTTCAACTGTAATTGACTGTGTGCCAAGCGTCCATGATGTTCTCTCTCTGTACTCAAGAAAGTAAACTGTAATTCAACCGATCCCTACACAACATTATCATCCCCCAATAATTTGGATAAAATAAATAAGAATTATGATACATCAACTTAAAACTAATAATTATCCAAACTCATTATGTTTGATCTTGAAATACCATCACATTATTTAATGATTAGAAGGAAAGAAAAAAGAAATGCCATAATTTCAATGCGAAAATATCGAAGAAAATTTCCAAAATTTGTTCGCTCGCATTGTTATTCTCAATTAAGGGGTTCCGTCCATTGGCGTAGATCCGTGCATTCCTTCTTTCATCAAAAACCATTTTGGGATGCTCTAAAATGTAAGTTTTATAGACAGATTTTTGAAAAAGTTCCCTGGTGTGGGAGGGGGATACCCCCCTCCCACACCCTCGCCGGTTATCCCCCCAGTCATGAACACGGATCGACACCCCTGATTATTAGGGAATTTGGATGAAGGGATAACAAAATGAAATGATTTAGATCATTTTTGCATCTGGGATTTGCACTTTGGCGAGGTATCATTCTGAAGAAAAGAGTAACCCATGTTAAAGGCAAAAGTGGGGGAATTTTTAGGCCGGGAATTTCCAACACAAAATCATACCCGTATACCGCATTAGACGAGTACCCCCCCCCCCCCCCCCAGGGCAGCGTCCGGGCATAGACCAGTGAATTTTGAGCAAAATCCTATAAAAAAAGAGGAAAATTATGAATTGTTTGAAGTTATAATTGATCAAACACAAATTGGCAACTGACTGACGTATCTTGCGAGGTCCTGTAATTATCACATTTGCTCTGCACTGAAAAAAAAAAAATTCTCGTTCTTCTAAAGAAAATGTATAATGATGTATCCTAGATATGAAACTGCACATAATTAGATTTTACGAAACCTGTATGAAACGAATCTATTCTTTCATAAACAACTAAGAAAACGGAAATTTATGGAATTTTCTGTACAGAGCAAATGGGCAAGGACTCTCGAAGATATATATGTCACGGAGTTGCCAGTTGTGTTCGATTCATTGCAACTTTAAAATAAACTTTCTTATTTCTTATCGGATGTGCCCATAATTTCACTAACCTGTTTCTTTCCTTTTTCCGCTTCAATTAACATCAACCATAAATACCACGGTGGAGTTCCCCTTTAAGAAGAAGGTCAAGCTCTGGTGAGACTTAATTAAAGAAAAATTGGAATTCTGTTAAAGGAAAAAAGTAATATGTGAGCTTTCTCAATTTTTTTTGTTTCCAGTGTGGAAAAAAATAGCGATGTCATAATGTAAAGGATTGCTTTTGAAATGCCCTCATTTACAAATATGACTAGAAATAGTTAGAGAAAATGGATGATTGTGTATGTAGGCCTATAAGCCAGTAAGCATGATAAAGTAGATAAGAATAAGTGTGTAGGCATATTGTGAAGTTTTCGAATCATCATAATGATAGCAAATATAGACTCATGGGCCCGAATTCACAAAGGAGGTTTAAACCATGGCTAAGGTTTAAACCTCCGTAAGCGTAATAAAATAAGCGTAAATAAGCGCACATTGTCCATGCGCGCGCTCAAAGATAATATATGATTGGATTGGATTCAGTGCGCACGTACGCTTAAAAAACCCAGGAGGGGGTTTAAACCACGGTTTAAACCAAACCTCCTTTGTGAATTCGGGCCAAACTCTCTGGCCCGAATTCACAAAGGAGGTTTAAACCATGGGTAAGGTTTAAACCTCCGTAAGCGTAATAAAATAAGCGTAAATAAGCGCACATTGTCCATGCGCGCGCTCAAAGATAATATATGATTGGATTGGATTCAGTGCGCACGTACGCTTAAAAAACCCAGGAGGGGGTTTAAACCACGGTTTAAACCAAACCTCCTTTGTGAATTCGGGCCAAACTCTCTGGCCCGAATTCACAAAGGAGGTTTAAACCATGGGTAAGCTTTAAACCTCCGTAAGCGTACTAAAATAAGCGTAAATAAGCGCACATTGCCCATGCGCGCGTTGAAAGAAAACATTATGATTGGATCGGATTCCGTGCGCACGTACGCTTAAAAACCCAAGGAGGGGGTTTAAACCATGGTTTAAACCAAACCTCCTTTGTGAATCCCGGCCTCTTTCTTCTCTCCTCCTGGGGGGCGTTTCATGAAAGGACTTGTCAGATATTTTATCCGACAAATTTGCTCTCAGCCAATCAGATGCAAGGATTTCAGTAGCTTATAACAGTTATTGCAACTTGTCACTAATGACAAGTTTTATGAAACAGGGCCCAGAAGTATTCAACATTACCAGTGAAGTGGTTCAAATTCTCGTTGACATCAACCATCTTGGTGTCTTTTTTTTTCCTGTTCTTGAATTAGAAAACAGTTGATACCTGCCATGACATGGAATAAAAGACAAGGAAAAAACCAGTAAGATAATAGTTGACATTTCAGATAAATTTCCTAAATATCATCACTGATAATAGCGGTTGGATTTAAAAATGCGACTACTCTGCGCTGGGATCCAAAGTGATGAATATAAAACATATACGAGGCGATGTTCGGTCACTCAGGACGGCGTAAGTTACCATGGTCACTGGCGCGGTCTTTTTGAGAGTGACTTCGTCATAAACTGTGATTGCAAAATAGACAATGCAAACATTGCCATGATTGCGTTGAGTTAAGCCCACCGCACACTATACGATCGGTCTACGATCCGATTTTGAAAGAAAATGTTATAGCATTAGATATAAACAGTTAAACACATAAAATATGTTTTATTGAGGTTCTGAATAGTTACATAGATAGTAAAATCGAAATTACGGCCTATATACAAGCCTTCTAGTAGGAGGAAAGGCCAAATCGGCTCCGAATCGTAGTGACTGACGTCAGAGCAGTCCCGCGATTGTCTACGATTTGTAACTGATTTTGGCCCTCATTCCGGATATAAGGCTGACATCGCACCAAAATCCTATGTTGAGTATTCATATTATTGTTCAGAACCTGAATCAGGTAGCTTTCACTTATTAAACTGCCTATATTTAATGATATTGCGATTCATTTCGAAAATCGGATCGTAGACCGATCGTATAGTGTGCGGTGGGCTTTCTATGGCGTATGGACTGATTGTCTTCACAGGCTCGGTCAGAGCGGGTAATGGGGCAATCGAAAGGATGCATCGGGTGCAACATGAGGCTTCATGTAAATAGCTTAAAATAAATGTGTGGAGAGTGGAAGCTAAATGGAGATTAATGTGTTACGTCTAGCCAAAGTTCACTGAGTGTCATGACACGGATTGGAATGTATTCAAATACATTCCTTTCATATATATGGAGTACTACATATACCCTCATGGTAGAGTCCATTTATAGATGTAGAAGAGTTACAACAATCAACCCATCATTTGAAAGCCAAAGCTGATTGTATATGTTATTTATTCATTATCATTATTATCATTGTAATTATATATATATATATATATATATATATATATATATATATACACATGCATACATATATATATTATACATATATATTATATTATACATAATTATACACACAAATATGTATATATATATATATATACATATATATAAATATATAAAATTATTATATAAACTAGATTTAGAATAATCTTCATTGCGATCGCACAAAGAATTCATAAATCAAGATCTATTGCAAAATACAGGACGGTAAGTGCAAATAATATTAAAGAAACTGAGAGGGTCGAAATACAGTAATTTAAGGAGTGATAAGAGTTATCAAAGTGATAAATTATGGGTAGATGCGGGGGGGGGGGTGAGCATAAATTTACAATCCCAAGAAAATTCAAATATACAGTTTTCAGATGCCGTTTTATTCCGAAAATGTTTTGAGGGGAGGTGGGGGGGGGGGGGGGTGGGTTTGGAGAACATAATTGTGTACATTTTTTGGGGGGTGGGGGTCGGAGAGTGGCCAAGGTTTTGCCAGGGATTGGGCATATACCCACTGGGCAACGCCCCGAAACCGCCAAGGACAAACAAATCTTCTTACCTAGACTGATCAAAAGAAAATTGTTTTCATCGGATGAATCACACAAGGAACACACACGTTTGTCAGTGGTGATCTTTTCTCCCCCCCCCCCCCCTCTCTCTCTCTCTCTCTCTCTCTTTATATATATATCTCAACCTAGTCTCCCGCAAAAATGACAGCTATTGTCATTTTAAGGGTATATATATATATATATATATATTTATATACTATTACCTCGACCTAAATATGGCAATTTTTTAGGGTTAGGGTTAGGGTTAGGGTTAGACCTTGTTGCCATATTTAGGTCGAGGTAATAGTATAATGACAATAGCTGTCATTTTGGCGGTTTCTGTACTATGCGCCTATTGGTCTAATTAAGCAGGAGACTAGGTTGATACATCTCTAAGTAAGCTATTTTCCTTCCCACTTTTTTTTTTAATGAATTGCATGTTTCCGGGCTGTAAGCATTATTTAGCTGTACTTATAGGCTAAATCACTTATTTTTCATAGACACCCGGATAGTAGTCAGGTATATACCTGGGAGCGCCTTTCTCACTGCGGGCTCACATTAATTTTGGGGATACCGTTTACTCCAAATTTCACTCAAAGCATCCCCTGTGGCCATCACCCCTTGCAGTATACCCCGGCCGGATCCCAGGTCCATGGATGCAGATGGAAACAACTGACGCTTTTTATCGTTAACAACCGACATGTTATAACTCGTATCAGACTGAGGTTTTCACTTTTAATAAAAGTTAAATATTCAGAGCATTATATATATATATAAAAAAAAACAATAATAATCATGATTTGTCATAAAACTTGATCCAAAGAAATTAGACATCCTTTAGCTTTATAATGTAAAAACCTCAGTATAATTCGAGTTATAAGAGTCATATGTTTTGTTTTTTATATATACACTTAGTACATGTAGAAGGAAGCTTGATTCCAAAAGCACAGTTCGACGTGGGTGTACCTGAACAGTACATTCAAATAAAACAATAAAGCTAAAGAATACAAATTGACAAGAAATGCTAAACCAACGTAAGTGGCATGATGGCCCAGTCACTAGTAAATATTTACCAATGCTTCTGTGCAAAAGTTGGTGTAGATGTTGAAGATGATCTTTTTGCAGAAAGAAATAATGAAACGATTTCCCGCTCATGTTTTCTGCCCACAATAGGGGAAACTGGACGAGGTCGGCTATAACGAGGTAACGGCTATAACGAGAATATTGTCACGGTCCCAAATTTACTTGCATGTAATTCTATGGCAGCTCAAACCTTTATGGCGAGGTCGGCTATAACGAGACATCGGCTATAACGAGACATCGGCTATAACGAGACATCGGCTATAACGAGATATCGGCTATAACGAGCTAAATCTCGTGCCTCTAAAAAAAAGAAAAAGATTGCTAATCATTCCCGTTATAACGAGCAAGCAAATTTCACTGCGCCTCAAATGAACAAAAATCATTCAGCTGGAGAATCTGCACACACACGAGCATAATAGTAAAGGTATATCGGGCGATGCGCGTGCGTCTTTTTATTCGTTTCACACACACACAGCGCAGGGCCCGTCTTTTTATTCGTATCACACACACACACACAGCGCAGGTCCCGTCTTTTTATTCGTATCACAGCGCTGGGAGCGTCTTTTTATTCATATATGAATTTATCAATCTACAATTCTGTTGTTCCTTCTGATTTTTCCCGATATATTTTTACACCACTAGAAAATGAAAACCATCTACTTCAAATTATACAACATGGGTGTTTATCTGGGAGGGATATGGAGGTATAATTTAAAAAAGTTGAAGTTGGGGGGGGGGGGGGGGGGGGCTGCATGTGTTACCTTCCCCAAATATATTTAGAGGTGATTTTTTTTTTTTTCGAAGCCATAATGCAGAAAAATTATTTAGATTAAAAGTACATGTAATTATTCTGGATTTAAACGGTTCAGTCGGTAACTTTCCATTATAATGAAATTCTGCAAAATTGAAATGAAAATTATAGTCACAGGAATCGAATGTGGTAGAGAAAGAGGGAATACATTACCACCACTATTTATCGAGGATGATGACCTGTCATCATCACCCAACTATACATAGAAGAATTATGAAATGACAATCATAACATGTAGGTCCGGTCAGAAGCACCGCTCCGGGCGTTGCATGTGGGCACAGTGCCCATACTTTTTCGTTTAACTTCAGATAAGTACCCCCATTTTTCTTTGGAATAAGTTCCTGTTCCATATTCTCATAAGTGCCCATTTTGATAATTACACCTCATCCCTCACCTTACCTTTGATTAATGTTCCTATTTCAACGAGAGCACTTTCCCCCTTTTAATCCCTTTTATTCCTTGTAATGTAACAAGTCATTTTTTTCCTTTGTAATATATAGACACTGATTTAATTTTTCTACTTTATATAATAACATTTTCCCGTTCTTATAAATGCCCCTTTTCAGGTGTGATTATTGCCCCTTTTCACCTATGATAAACTGCCTCTTCTACCTTTTCTACACATTCATTTATTTTCCTAATAATTGAAGTGTCCTTTCCCCATGATAAGTAATACGTTTCCCTTTTCCATAACATGTGCACCTTATCCAAAGTGACTTAGAGCCAATATTCCCAAATGTTTGCTCGCTACGCTTGCTCGTATTAAAAGTATAGCTTATTAAATAAATTTTCATTGTGAAATTTTGCAAATGAAACCCCATCAGAATTGTGTTTCCCCGTTTTTATATTACAATGTAATTGCGACCTCACAAATTTTGAATATTGTTAGCTCGCTCGCTCAATATGCAAAGCATACTACAAAACTGCAAAGCATGATGCTAAAGTTGTATCTTGGACATATAAAGAGTAAAAACCATATACATGTTTACCCACCCTCACCCTACACTATATGTATATATATATATATATATATATATATATATATATATATATATATATATATATATATATATATATATATATATACATGTATATAAATGTGTGTGTGTGTGTGTGTGTGTGTGTGTATATATATATGGCCCTTGAGGGAAATCATACCTCCCACTTATGAGGACCTGTCTACGCCAATGGGGGGGGGGGGGCACTCGACCCCAAAAGTGGTGGGTATGTGCCGCCAGCAAGACAAAAAAGGGGGATTTGGAACGAGCGTATCATGAAAAGGATGGTCTTCGGAACCACTGACATTTTGGGAAAAGGGGGTCTTGGATTACAATATAAATATGATGCTACGGAACTGGTTCCCACAAGCTCCAATCTGCTAAATACACTGTGTGTCATGGCAAGTCTATGGTGTGTGTATGCGAGGTTAATTCGCATGCATGCGCTCGCGCTCACCATGAATGAAAACTGATTTCTCTGGGGTGGAGTTGGAACCGGATTGGAAGCAATGGGGAAAGCCCGGAGGAATTAAGCACCTGGAATGAAACTCGTTTTAAACTTTTCGGCAAAAATGATATTCTTCGAAACGGGCCGGGGCGGGCCAGAACGGCCGGAACGACGGAATGAAAAAAAAAAAAAAAAAAAAAAAAAATCACCATTAGATCACATACTTACAGACAAGGAGAAAATTTGTCACCCCTTCTTTTTGCAATCTTTTTGAGTGACCTTGAAATGTTCTTGTATAAGAAGTATGATGGGTTACCTAATCTTAGAGAAAGTGTGTACAATTTGTTAGAAAGTGATGATACTGTTATGTATTTGAATATTTTTGTATTACTTTATGCTGATGATACAATAATTTTAGCTGAGAGTAAGGACCAGTTATAGAAAGCTTTGACTGGTATGAAAGAATATTGTGATACTTAGGGTCTTCAAATAAATAGTACAAAGACAAAAGTTATGGTCTTTTCAAGAGGAAAGATTAAAAATAGTAAGCCAGTCATTTATTATGGTGACCAAATTTTAGAAGTTGTATTCAACTATACCTACTTAGGTATTGTTTTTAATTTTAATGGTTCATTTAATCTTGCTATTAAGAGACTGTATGATATTGGATGTAGAGCAATGTTCGAAATCTTTAAAAAGGGCAGGACTATGTGTTTAGATATTGATACGCAACTTAAACTTTTTGATGCTATGGTAGTTCCAATTATACTTTATGGATGTGAAGTTTGGGATTTTTCGAACTTGAATCTTATTGAAAAACTGCAAATTGCAAAATAATCTTAAAGTTAAAGAGATGCACTAGTTCAAATATGGTCTATGGAGAATTAGGCAGATTGCCTTTGTCTTGTATTGTAAAATCAAGGATTGTTACTTTTTGGAGCAAAATAGTTTTAAAAGACAATCCCAAATTGTCTACGATCGTATATAAGCTTATAGGCCAGGAGCCTGTCCCGAAATAGTCAACCTATTTTACATATGAGATTTGACCCCTTAAAGTTGCTAAGACCATCCATGTCATTCACAAAAAGCTTGTCAGCTCGAACGAAGCCGCCGGGTTTGGCCCCCAGAGCCCCCAAAAGGGACCCCAAAGTCGGGTCAATTTCAACCCATCTAACATATGCGCCAAACTTTGTCAGAAGGAAGGTGTATGACTATACATTACCAAAACACCAAAACTGACAAAATTTTCCGTCGGGATGGGTTGTCAGAATTTGGGGCAAATTTTTCCCCTTAAGGCCCATGGACCAAATTTTGTCAGAAGGAAGAGCTATGGATGTACATTACAAAAATATAAAAACTTACAAAAAATTTCCATCGGGAAGGGGGTGTAACACGCCCCTGAAAAAAAACACCAAAGTGCCCCTAACCCCAGCTTTGCTGCCCAAAATGCTCTTGATATAGAGAAAAAACATTTTTTGGCATTACAACCTTAATAAATCCAAACTGTCTCATTCAATTCAGCTAAAATTTACATAGTACAATCTTGAGTATTAAAACTTTCTTGAGGTGCAATTTGGTGTCAAATTATCATTTCAATAATAATTTATTAAATTATGAAAATTGTACTGCTTTCTCAAAAGTAGTCAAATGATATTGTGAGGATTATGTAAACACACCCATTGTCCATCTGCGCCTGTTTGGCAAGGCATAATAGAGAGCTTGCAAAGTATTTGTTTAATTAACACATGAATGGTAGATTTCAGCATGGCAGCCACATAGCCCAGATACTTAACAAGCTCCTCTATTATCTCTTGTCAAACAGGTGCAGATATAAGGAGAAAACGGCTATAACGAGGAAAATCCTTCGTTCCCGACGGCCTCGTTAAATCGAGTTTTCCCTGTATACTGAGCTGTGGTAGGAACCAGAGAGTTCGAATACAGAGATTACAAGCACTCTCTCAGCAAACACACACCTAAAAAATTTCATAATAGTTGTAGGCCCATATGTAGCCTTTCATACTTAGTGCATAAATAATTACTGCATGTAACGTTTCTGTATAGGTCTTATGATTGGTCATATATATAAAATGGAGTCCGATATCAAGGGGGGGGGGGCGTGTACATATACGGGTTATGGAGATCGCTCAAGATTCTTGAGATGCTTGGTAACTTGCCAACAGGAAGGCCATTAACCAGTACCAACCTACGACAAGCCAGACTGGGTTTCACCCCAGCTATTAGCCATACGGAGGATAGCCCATCTCCGTTGGTCACCAGTACTGCAGCCCCCAGCCCCCCCCCCCCGCCCCCTCGTACGCCTGTGATCCTTATTGGTGTTTTTGAACGTGTGCAGTTCATAGAAGTGTTCTTTTTTTGTTTTTTTGTTTTTGTTTTACTTTCATTTTGCAGGTTCAAGCAACCTAATCATATATCGGATTTTTGTTTGTATGTTTATTTTTAATTTTTTAATTTATTTTTTGCTGCAGTATCAAATATTCATGACCAACACTCAAGATAACCTTTCTTTTCTTAACTGATTAAAAAACATCTCCATTAACAAGAATCTTTTACTTATCAATTACTTTGTTCTCACTATATATGTTATCAATCATCATAATGTGTATATCTCCTGTCCTCACGTATTCCTACCCTTATATCTCTTTCATTTTCTCTCTCTTCCATTCCATCTCTATTTCTACTATCTCACTCCATTTCCACAGCTTTTCACCTATGCATATGAAAACTTTCTCAATGAGTGTAATTTGGATTGTATCATGCAACACTTTTTCAACTTTAACTTTTATATTGTTTTCTTAAGTCTGATGTTTCAGAGTGTTATCTGAACCAATATTCAGTTAGAATTAATGATAATTACAGCTTAAAGCAGAAATTATAGGTGATAAAGGAGAAACATGAGGAAATGCAGTCTCCCATTTGTTTTGTACACAAAACTCAGAAAATCTCCATTTTCGGGCTGACATGAGATCACAAAAGGTCACGTGACTCACTAACGGTATGACCGATTTTTGTAAACTTGGTGTCAAAAGATGCGCAAGACTTGAAAGAAAAAAGTCAGAAAGTGGCGTAGCGTGAAATGTAGCGGTTCGAAATGTGCGGTGAAATTTGTCAGGGGGGGGGCGTCGGAGGCCCCCCCCAGTACAGTAAGGGTTAAGCTTACTTATGTTTTATTCTCATTTTCACGGATGTAATTACAAGTATCGATTCTTCGCAAGCTACACATGGGGTTTGTAACTTAAATTAAAATGAAATTCAGATTCAGATTCATTCATTTGTTGCCCAATATTTATGAATGAATATAAAGATAGAGAAAATAAATGAACATCCCGTAGTGATGTACATAAACTTTATTTATCAAGGCTGATGTAAATATTGGTAACAAGAGTCAGAAAATGAATTAATCTTCTGTTTAAAGTACTACAGTGTACGTGTATTTAACATTTTTGGGCTATTACACAAAATCAATACATAAGATCTTGAACAGCTAGATACCACGAAAAACTAACACTGAGAAAATTTCTCCTATTTGAAGGAAAGATATGGCATTTTTTACTGGTGCATTTCATAAATGCACTCAAATACAATGAATACAAAAGAGGCATTTTGTCTCTTAGCATACTCTGCAATATATTTTTCCTTGAAAGTTTATCTTTTTCAACCTGTTGCAGATAGATTTTCATGCTTTACTTATAAATGTCAAATAGTACCTTAAACCTACATAGGAGATAGAGAATGGAGACAATACAATGTAAAGTATATTAGTTATTATTCAAATTTAAAATACCCAAGAAAAAGTGAGCATTATTCTCGAAAACAGCCTTATACACTGACTGCATAGAGAGGGGTTGAATTCTGAATCCATAGCTGTACATGTAACTCTTCCATTACCACATATTTTCATACTGATCATGATAAAACAATTGCTGATTATCGGGATATTCATAAGAAGAATTTGAGGCATTCTCTTCCTGCAATATTATCATAAAATATGAATGAGTCTATCATAAAACAGCAATATAATTCAAGATTCTTACAGGAAACTTGAAAAAAAGAAAAGAAAATTAATTTTAAAATTTACATGAAGGCTTTGCATGTACTGTACTGCTCCTACATCTTTCTCATGCCTTTAATTTGCCCAAGTTGTAATGATGCTGGTGAGTTTTACACATATGTAACCTCATAAAAACAGATTTTCTTTCATGTACATAAAAATAAACATTTTTATAAATATGCTTTGAATGCAAATTTTTTTTAGAAAGAATTCTGCATGTTTATAAACGAAAAAAGACTGAATATTGTTGCATAAAAAAACAATAACAACAAGTGAATGAGTAAATTACGCAATGCGTAATAAATGTCCCCGCCGGAAGTGCAGATCTGTGGAAATTAACTAGCCTGAACCTTAAAACTTCAGTGAAAAACTTTAGTGAATAAAATAATAATGTTACTGCATGCAAAAGAAGAGAATACCAAAAATGCACGTATACAACTGAAATATAAAACATGAAAACATTATGAACCTTCAGCCATTTTGAATAAATTTGCAAAAATTTGCATGAATAATGAATTTCAAAATTCTGTGTAGAAGTTTGGAAGCCCCCACCCAGCCCTATCAGATAAAACAATCGGAATCAAAATCCGATGTGAAATAGAGGAGAAGTAGCATTTTTCGTCAATTTTGAATAAATTTGCATAAATTTGCATAATTAATGAATTTCAAAATTCTGTGTAGAAGTTTGGAAACCCCCACCCAGCCCTATCAGATAAAACAATCGGAATCAAAATCCGATGTGAAATAGAGGAGAAGTAGCATTTTTCATCGATTTTGAATAAATTTGCATAAATTTGCATAATTAATGAATTTCAAAATTCTGTGTAGAAGTTTGGAAGCCCCCACCCAGCCCTATCAGATAAAACAATCGGAATCAAAATCCGATGTGAAATAGAGGAGAAGTAGCATTTTTCGTCGATTTTGAATAAACTTGCATAAATTTGCATAATTAATGAATTTCAAAATTCTGTGTAGAAGTTTGGAAGCCCCCACCCAGCCCTATCATATAAAACAATCGGAATCAAAATCGGCCAAGAAATGACGGAGAACAGACGGACGGACGGACGGACACACACACACACACACACGCACACACGTACGGAGCCCGTTTCATAGTCCCCTCGCGAACTTCGTTCGGCGGGGACAAAAAACGAAATATCAGACCTATGATACATCCTGGGTAAAGGCATCAAAAATCCATCTCTGGTACTTGTATTAGTTATATCATTTTCACCAAACAGTTGTGATCTGTTTTTCTAGCTCTTCTGCATTCACAGAAAAAGACTCATCTTCAGCTGGGGGTTCTCATTTGGTTTTAAAGATGACCATAATTTAAAGACCTAAAATAAAAGTTGAATAATGACAAAGGTACACAGAGACAACTACCATTTAAAAACTCTCCTCAGAAAATTGAAAGTTGACTCTTCCAAGAACTTATATGGACCAATAAGTTCATAATTGTAAATTTATATACTTCATTATTATTGAATTATGAGAGGGTAATTCATGATTCTATACATATTATTCATTTAAAAAATTAGGTGAGTTTTAATTTTCTCATTAAACAGTTTGAAAACCTGTAACCCTTATCATCTCAAACATGTGACTGTGAGGGCATGTTGCTGATCCCATGACATATCTCATATTTTGAAAGGCTTACAAAAAATGCACACAACCTAAATATGGAAGAAACTTGATATAATTCTGATAGTTCATATCGTCTGTTTGGAGCCAAAAGGGCATTAACTCATATATTTTAACCCTTTCAAGACAATTGACCACATTTTGTGGTTTGGCTCAATATCTTTTGATTCGGAGCACTAAAAAATATATCTGATGCATGAGTAGAAAGAGTAAAATTTTCTGCACACACTATGTCCATTTTTGTTGCATGACCATATTGCGTTTGATGCCAGGAATTTTAAAAACAAGAATAAGCTTTAAAATCCTTAAATTGGCAACACATTGAGAGGTTAAAAATCATTGTTTTTTATCGAAATTGGCAACTTTTTCAACTTTTCGCCAATTCTCTTAACCATGTATATTTTTTCAAATACATTACCCCTTATTACAATCTTGTAGTACTAAAAGAAAAATATTATTGTTGCCAATTTGAAGAACAAAATGTGATCAATTTAGCCCTGAAATAATTCCTGTCCTGAAAGGGTTAACACAGAATTAACACCCTTCTGGCTCTCAACAGACGATACTTAAGACATACATGGCATTCAATACAAAATTCACAGATTCATATTTACAGGGCAGATTGAATTTCTAATTCTAGTGTCTATACTAAAGTAGGCTCACCATGAAATAGGTTTTGATGTCCCTACAAAGACTAAGTTTAATACAACTTAAGACTGGACTATGTTAAGGTTTTGTAAGAAACTGCAATAGGATTTAGATAGGAAAAGTCATACTAGTAATGATATCACAAGAGCATGATATTTTAAGCCTTCCCATCAGAGAAAATCGGCTACAAGTCTAAGGGCAGTCATGTGACTGCATGAGGTCACAATGACTTGCATCCTATGGGAACTTTTCTCCAACTATAAGGCTCAAAATGCCGAAAACTTTGAATATCATTATTAATATGAACAATAAAGACCTCAATTAAGAGGAAATAACATTTATAAAATTTAAAACCTAATCCTATTGCAAATTCTTTCTAAAGCTAGTTGAAGACTGGTCAGAAGGTGTGAGGTGGCCTAAGCTCCCTCTCAGACTACAGACTAAAGACACAATATTGCATTCACTATCCTGAACACGGAAAATGGATTACATCATCATAGGAATGGTTCAATGGAGATCTCGAGTGCTGCACAAGGATTGGGTAACTCAAACTTGCTGACAACGTTCGGATGGAGAACACCTAGATATCCAATGGACTGCCCTCGGACGATGACCTCAGCACATCGACCAGAGAAATAGGTTGGGTCTAAGTAAAAGAGAGGAACGTGAAATATGTAGAGTGAAATCCGACATATAAACAACTCAAGGAAGACAAGAAAAACACTTTACACGCAGGTGGTCTTCATAAACATGTTCCTTTTGCATACATTTCAAATTAAAAAAAACAAAACTGTTCAAAAGAAAAACAAGAAATGTGTTAATTACAGAAAAGCAGGATAGACTTTTATTCAGGATAGCTCTATATTATGATGAATTCCCACATTAACTTGAAGTGCCATAAAAACACAAGATACACGACCATTGTCTTGACTTCCCTGAACTGTTATATATCAGTTTAAAACAGAGTGAGTGCTCTAGAGTCCCTAGGATAGGACTTCAAGCTGTAGGTCCACTGGATGCTTACCCACGATCACAAACTTGCCCCCAATGTATTCCAGACAAAATCAATATCAAACCTAAAAATCATAACCTCCAAACCAGGGAAATAGCCATTAAAACTTCTTTGAACTAAAAGACAGGAAGACATATTCCATGAAATCTTGAAGATACTGAAATGTGTCAATGAATTTTCAACCCTTTTCTTTCTCTTGAATGCATACCTTTAATAATACTTACTGTCATTACTACTTGAAAAGAAGATACAATCCCTTCTCACACAATCACCTTATATCAGTGGTTTTTAATTAATTTGTCAGGCAGGCCTAAAAAATGTCTGATATTTGTCGCAGGCCACCGAGTACAGCTATTCAAGAACCATGGTCTTGCATGACAGCCTTGTTCTCTAGTATTTAATCCACCATGTAAAACAGGAGCCCCTCCCCCTCCCCCATGGTTTATCCCAAGCTATAACACTGCAGTTTAAAACATGCATTGAAGAGAGTGTAAAAATTGTGTAAAATGAACTATTTGGAGATAGCATGTCTACTTTTAGAATGCAAAGCAATGGATTTGAACTTACTCTCAGCCGCCTTTAGATGGTAACCATTTTCTTTTGAGAAGGGAACCTGTAAGAGTTGCATCGTACGATCCAACAAACCATGAATTACCTGGTAATGGGGAATGAAAATAACAAACCATTGACTACGTGACGAAGGAGTAAATATCTTAAAATGCTTTAATTACCTATAAGAGTACCAATAAGATAAAAGTGAGAACACTCTGTCATAAATCACTGTTCTATTTTCTTTCTTTCTAACAAGCTATGAAGAGTAAAAATAACAAACCATTAATTATGTGATGAAGGTATGAATATCTTAAAAAGCTGACATAATTACCCAGAGAAGAGTACCATAAGACAAAAATTAAAAACACTCAGTCTGAAATTGCTGTTTTATTTTCTTTCATCTGTTCCAATTTTTCCTCTGTAATCACACTTCAACACTTTTTCTACTTAAAGGCAGGCAACAGAAGTAGTATTCACACTTTGTCACTTTTGATATCTTTTGTTGAAGTGTGTATAAGCTTGTGTACAAGCTTGTGTATAAGCTTGTGTATAAGCTTTTAAGTCATAATAATTCAGTTCTAGAAACAAAGAGGTAATAGAGCATGCTCAAAACAACCTTAGATTCAAATGTTCATGTAGGATCTGCTTCATAAAACAGGGGTGGCATTCTGAAAACGATGTTATATTTTATGTTAGTAAAACAATGTTAATTGCCATTACAAATCAAAATTAGGACCAGTCATTGGTTAATATTTACGCAAAGGTGGCTGTGATCGCGAAGTTAAAAGGACATCTGCACAACCACCAGTAATATAAAGCGTTTATTTGTGTGCAATTTCAGTTTGTTATTGACAATCAACATCATTTTCCTAAACATGAAATATAACATAGTTTTCAGAAAATCACCCCTGGTTATCAAGAACAAGTAAGATATTGATAAAAGCTACTGAAATCATTGCATTTGATTGACTGTGAGTAAAGCTGTCACAGAATTTTGACAGATGCTATTCAATACAAGTTTCATGAAACAGGGCTCTGGGGAGCGTTTCATCAAACTTTTGTCAGTGATTTTTACCAACAAATTTGCTCTCAGCCAATCAGATGCAAGGATTTCTGTAACTTATAACAGTTGTCTGTAAAAATCACTGACAAATCACTTGATGAAACGCTCCCCAGGTCCTAATCAAGCAAACTAACCTCAAACCCAGGTGATTTGTTGTAGTGGACTGCGCAGAAGTGTCTTCTGTTCTCTGCTCCTACATCTTTCTCAGGGTTCTGAAGGACGATGTCAGAGATCTCAAAGACCTTGATGGGAAGAGGCATCTTTCGGTTGCAGGAGATAGTCTTTAAGACTCCAGGGAGGAGGGCTGTTCTTGCAACCTTGCAACAGAAAAAAGGCACACAGTTTGGTGTCAATGTGGGAAGAATGAACTGAAATTCAAGATGTTGAATGCTATAGAAATGAAAAGAATTGCACGTCTTCATTTTCATCACCATTTGCACCTGTATCATAATCATCATTATCATTATCATCATCATCATCGTTGTCCTCATCATCACAAGTATTATCACACTCGTCATCATGAGCACCAATATCTCCTTTTCATCCTCCTCCTCCTCATCCTCCTCATCATAATGTCATAACATCATTTTGTTGTCACCCTTATTTATACCATCATCATCCACAACCTTTAGCAGGGCTTGTGCCACAACATACCTGAAACTCTGCAGTCTTGGGATTTGAGATGTGTACAGCCTTGGTCTTTGCAAGATCAACCTGGAGTTTGTCTGCGATATCATCCCTTGAGCACTGCAACAAAAAGAAAAAGAAACAAGGGATAATAGAGTTGTTTGAATTGTACATAGACTCAAAGACATCAACACAATGGTTTTCAGACAAAAGTTTTAGCAAATTGGAAATTTACAATTTTCCTTCCCTTTTTTCAATTTTTTTTTTTTCTAATTAAAGGATCCTCCCATTATATTTCCCATAAAAAATATAGTGTGAAATGCATTTCAGGAACTTTTGCCTATCAGTGCACTTCCGTCATGAGTCAACCGCAGAAAAATGCCTTGGTGAAGGACATATTACATTCTTCTTCTTATTCGTCTCTTCTTTAATTATTTTTCTTGTCTTTCAATTCATATTTTCCAGGTCATACTTGATCTTTGAGTTTTGGCATCTCATCTTCACAATCTTTATATCAGATCCTAAAATATGTCCAAAAAATATATTTTCAAACCCAAATTTCAAACTCACCAAAGCAAAGGTGAGGACTTCAGTGAATCCAGCTGCACTGATGTCCAGTCTCAAGAGATCAGTCAGTTTGTTGATGGGGAACTGTTCAGCAATGGTGTTGGTTTGGGGGATCGTCTTGGCAATGTTATTGTAACCATGGGCGATAGCTACATCCTCAATGATGTCACAAGGATGAATGACATGTGCGAGGTCATTTAAAAGTCAAGGAATCAACAATAGATACATGTACATAAATGGAAAACCTAAAGTCATGTGGACTAACAGCGTAAGTTCATGTGTACAATAAATCAAGCCTAAAGTCAGCCAAAAAATGTACAAAGGTAATGTTCCGTTTGGGTAGTTAAATTCCGGAATTTTTTATTCTGAATTCTAACTTGGATTTCAATTTAAAGTACTGAACAGAACCTCGGGGCATTCCAGATAATTGTTACATCTGGGGCCCCATCATATAAAGAGTTGCATTTACATGCTATTGCAAATAATTTGCAATTAATATTAATGGCAACTCTGTAGTTAAGAGATTGGAAATTCGCGATTGATTGGAGGACTTGCGATTGATCTGGATCAATCGTACCTCTTTATAAGACAGGGCCCTGGCCTTTTAAGTCAGTTCCCCTCTGAAAACATACTTTATATGAAGACAACATTGATTAAGACATGAATAAGTGAAAAGGATATCAGATCTTGTTGGAGGTATCTCTACTGAGAGTGTCTTTCCTCCATCTATCACTTTACTGGTTAGGCACATCTTGGTCAGTTGGCTAGCTATCCTGTCTGCTGACTCACTATCGAACAAAATAAGAAGAATGAGTGTGATATCAATCAAACAATGAGTCTGATTTTCAAGTCACATAGTAGTAGGTTCTCACAGGGAATTTGAGACCATTCGGGTGTTTACCTTATAACAGGTGTTGCCAGTCACCGAGAGTGGACTTCAAAGTTTAATAAAAGGCAGTTCTTAAGTAATGCATTGTGCCCTCCTCCTAATACATTGCAGGGAAATGTCATCATCATAAATCTCCCTACCTGGAGTAACTCTATGGTGGGACAGACCCATTACCAGACCCATCTCCCTTGGTTTCACTGCCTGCCTGCCTGGGAGACCTCACACATATTAATTGGTAATTCAACTGAAATCTGGTATCAGCGAATTATGATGCAATGCACATGGAAACTGACAATTAAGTAGAGGTGTCGTGGTATAGTGGTTCTTTCACTTGACTCTCAATCCAAGGGTTGAGGGTTCGAATCTCAGCCCGGCACTAACGTCTTTTGGCAAGACATTAATCCACATTTGCCACTCTCCACCCAGGTGTTAAATGGGTACCTGGCAGGATTTATTCCTTGAAATGCACTGTGCGCTGATTACGGCTGCCGGAGCTAAAACCAGGGTAATAATATCCAAACCCTTTGGAAGCGCATAGGGAAGTTATATCATAATGTGATATGCGCTATACAAGAACGGTTTATTATTATTATTATTATTAAGTGACTTTAATTAAAGAAATATGACGATGCAGCAGAAAAATATTGATATTTGAATTAACCCATTACCTACTGGAACCGGTCAGCCCCTGTATTAAGCCTATGGGAATGAGAGAATTCAGTAGTCAACAGGTTAAAAGTGATGTAAATCTATCCAAAGATTGATTCTCATTGCTTCATCATCTAATCAGGCCTTCAGGAAAGTTGCTCAAATGATTTTGCTTCCCATCTCATTTAGGACTGATTTTCAACATACACTTTCAAAAGCTATAGAGTATATTTAAGTGACACCTCTCACTATCTTGGAGGCAATGTTTTCAAGAATCCATTTAAGGATATCCCATGCCATATTAATAAGTTTCCTTATGATGGAAGTTTATATGAGGATACAACATTTGCTGGGGTTACATTTGCCTTGAACTATCTTTCATCAAAGATATAGGGTTGGGGTTGTGAACAGGTCTTGACTGGGTTTTAGATTAGGTTTACGGCCAGGATTAAGGTTTTTTTAGTGTTGGGACTAGGGATTAAGTCAGGAAATGGAAAAATGTAAGAAATTAACCACAGAGCAAATTCATTAGAGAAATGCATCATACAATTTTCACCCACCTGATTCCTACTCTTTTGTTGATGAGTTCTACAGGAACGTTCTCTGTCCTGTATTTCAGCTCTGGGAAAAGGTTCTTGCTTCCATCAGGCTTGATTACCTCAACGGATTCCATGCTAAACAGAGAGAAATAATAATTTTTTATCACTCATGTCTGGATTGCTTTCTAACCTGTGTCATCCTGCTTCGTCACCATCATCATCATCATCATCATCATCATCATCATCATCATCATAAATATTATTACACCATAACCATTATATACATTCACATCATCACCAATATCATTATCATCATTGTCAACATCAATTCATCATCAATATCATTATCATAATTATCATAAACAATTAATCACTATCACTAATATCTAATCATCATCATCATCATCATCATCACCACTATCATTACCATCATCAACATTACGATAATCATCACATACACCAAAATGATGATGGTGATCAACATTATCATCATCATTATCATCATCATCATCATCATCATCATCATCAATGCCAACATCATTCACTTCCCAGTAAACTTACATGAATGGTTCCTTGCAGTACTGGCTGAACATAGCCACCAGGATATCAAGTGTGACCTTGATCTTATTATGGTCAGTGCCGGTGATCTCAATGAAGACATTCTTGGTGTTCAGCGTGATCTTTGAATGGTCACCTAGGGAAAGGAGGCAGGTGCAAAAATGATACATGGTAAATTTTTACACCTATTAACGGTAATAAAAAGGTTAGTCCCTTTTGGAAGTAAGCTCTTTATAATATTCAATCAAGTAGAGGGAAAAAATATTTTCTTCCACCGAATTCTTAAAAAATAGGAGATAAATACTCATTGACCATCCAAAAAAGCATCAAATGAAAACATTTATCGGTCAAAGGAAATTTTGGGTCAGAATCCCCACACATGACCCCCAACCACCTTTTGGAGTCAGTGAATAGTCATCACATTTACATGTACTTCTGGAGAAGATGAGGGACAAAAATCCTGTGATAGAGTATTACCTCCCACACACCCAACTTTCGAAAGACAGGTCTGGAAAATCTGAGGGGAAAGTACCTCATGCATCCCCTTCCTCTTTCTCCCATTCCTATTACTGTAAAACCAAAAACTTTCACAACATAAAACTTTCGCGAATTGGTAACCCCTACCACGCCGTGGGTGGCAAATCCTGCCCCAAAAATTTGAGTGCTGAACATTTCGTTTAGGCTCAGAATGGCTTGAAAATTCTTCCTCATACAGAAACCTGTGCCTTCAATATAATGTTTATTCCTATATAATATATCTTTGCCCAGTCTGCTCAAGAAAAAACTAATTGAAAGTTAACATTTGATTCTTGAAAGTTCATTTTTGACAATTGCTAAAAAATCTGTTGGCATGGAAAGGGTTAATTACATGCAATTTTGCAGCGAGAAACTTTCGTGGATTGCAATAACTTTATGTTGTTTCAATTGTGATTTTATTATTTTGTGGTATGAAACTTTCGCAAATCTCAACCACTCGCGAAATTGGCAAAAGTTTTATGCACATGAAAATTTCTGGTTTTACAGTATTCATAACAGATACGGATGAGAAATACAAAGTTGTAAAAGCATATTTGCTATTTACGTTACATGATAGATGCTCAGTGATATCCCAGTCATAATGCCAAAGCAATGCCAAATTATATATAATTGACAAAATCTGGGCCATTCACGCGGTAATCTGATTATTTGCTTGGTCTATTGTCCGTCTGTTCTTAGTCTTGTCCACGTGACTGAAGTATGAGGAGGTGCAGTGAAAGTCAGGAACTGAAACATTCAATGCATAAGAGGTGTAATGGTATAGCAGTTCATTCACTTGACTCTCAATCTGAGGGTTGAGGGTTGGAATCTCAGCCCGGCGCTAGCATCTTTTGGCAAAATATTAATCCACATTTGCCACTCTCAATCACCCAGGTGGTAAATGGGTACCTAGCAGGATTTATTCCTTGGAATGCACTGTGCGCTGATTATGGCCGCCGGAGCTAAAGCCAGGGTAATAATATCCAAACCCTTTGGAAGCACATAGGGAAGTTACATCATAATGTGATATGCGCTATACAAGAACGGTTTATTATCATTATTATTATTACTATAAAAAATGTTTGTACATACCGTTGATGATCGGAGGCATGGAGAGGACAACGCCATTGCTATCCCTGATGATAGGATAGACAGGCTTGTCTCTGATGATGGGAAGATAGTGACGTAGGTGACTGTCTGTAGAATACATCTCCATCTGCTCCACAGCTGTGTATGACTTGGTCTGATCATGAGATGGTCAAGATAATGGTTAGAAAATGGGGATATTTTTACAGAGGAGGTTGAGTATGGGTAAAGGTGAAAAATATTTTGTGAGCTTTCTCATTCTCCCCCCCCCCCCCCCCCATCCCTCGTTTCACAAGGGTAATGTCCAATAATGGACTGACTTGACAGGATGTCATTTTTAAACTATGACAAGAAAAATTCTCATAACTTTGGACAAGATTTCTGATGCCAGATGTGTGTGTAGTCCCATATACCCAAAGCAGTGTGCAGTCCTTTTCACCGTTTGTGATTTTTTTCAGCAAGATTGATAGTCAATTTGTTATCATATCCAAAACCTCACAATATACAATTTTTTTTAATTTTTACATAATCAGTAGTTCATAGCAACTAGAAATTTTCTTTCACAATGTAATCACATGATCAATACCCAGAATTATCTTTAATGTTGGTTTTGGTCACTGGTTTGGAAAAAATGTATTTTGATGATCATGATGCAGCTTAAAAATCATGACCTGGAAGCCTTCTTCACTATGTAATTCTAATGAATTAATGAAATCCCAAAGTGTCTGCTGGACAGACAAATAAACAAATACCTGGGCAATTCTTCAATCTTACAGTACTCTTATGCACGAACCTGGTTAAGGGGGACAAACTTGATTTGATCAGGAGGTTGAGCATCAAAGTAGAACGGCCCCTGGATGGTATCTAAGTCATGCGTTCCCATGGAAACTAAGCTTCTCTTCCTGGGTAGACAAACAAGGTCATAGAATTGATAATTGAAAATAATAACAATACTTACATACAATCTGCTTGTACTGCCTGATATATCTAGTTACCTTTTCACAGAAGCATGAATTATATTACCCCGACACTAGCCTCAGCATTAATAAGGTGCTAAGATCATTCAAGAAATTTCCTTGAACTGGGTACCGATTTAGCTCACCTTGATAGCAAATGCATTTTCAAGGTGTTATAAAAAAATTTTGACATAGTTCTGTCCATGTCTACTCCTTTCAGACTGATAAATGACTGTGTATTATAAAAATGTAGCAGTAAAAGAGTTGATAAACTAAAGAATAGTTCCAAAACTTCTGGACTGAATGAGTTGATGAACTCACCTTCCTAAGTTCTGATGAAGCTTATCTTGAAGATCAATGAAACTATCATAGGTATCCTTGTTGAAGGTGACGTTTCTCATGATGGCTGCTACAGCATAGGGTCTTACTTGAGCTGTCTATACACATGTATTATGAGAGAGAGAGAGAAAAAGAATAAAAGAGAGAGAGAGTAAAAGGAAGAGAGAGAGAGAGAGGGAAAGAATAAAGAGAACAGAGAGAGTAAAGGAAAGAGAGAGAGAGATAAAGGGAGGGGGAAGGGAGGGGGAAGGGAGGGGGAGAAAGAGAGTAAAAAAAGGGAGAGAGGAGCAGAGTAAGAGGGGCAGAAATAGAAGGGGTCAAGAGAGGGATACAGAGAGAGAGGGAGACAGACAGAGAGAAAGAGAGAGGGAGACAGACAGAGAGAAAGAGAGAGGGAGACAGAGGGAGACAGACAGTGTGAGACAAACAAAAACATGAGATGAAGGTACAGATAGAGCACCACAAACAATCTGGAATATGAAATTATTGGATTTACATATTTTGTTTTTGTTATTTACCATTTGCCATTTGAACACATCAGAAAATATGTCAAACTCTACTTATCTACATAAATTAAACTAGCTGTGGTTTGATCAGCATTGTGAGCATCTGTAAAAAGGTGCCTGGCTGGAATGCTCCCCAGGAGTGGTGGAGAAGGTGCATACATTGTGTCCGGGCAAGCCATGAATCCGATTGACGGGTAATATGTCTGTAAAGCGATTAGAGACATCGTATAGATGTATAAGGCACTTTATAAATCCAGAATATAATTATTATTCTAATCATTCTACTCAATATTGACTTACTGCTGGTTTTATGAACATTTGTTGCAGGGCTCCCCCTTTAGGTGGCATAGCCTTGTATCGTGGTGCTTCAAGTTTCTGGAGGAAAACCAGTAATCCTCTGGAAAGGCCCTCCAAACACAGCAAGTCGTACCTGGGGTGAAATATAAATATCTTGGTTAACTGGACTCTTAAAGGCAGCAAAAACAAAAACAAAAACAAACGAACACACACAACAAAAAAAAAAAAAAATCAAAAATCAAAAATCCATCTATTATTACATACAAAGTGATTATTGCATTTACTGTACATCTACTTATCAAATGAGTATTATCGCCTTTACATTACAGAGAAAACAGATAAAAAGTCATTCATTGTATTACAAAAAGACCTTTACTTTTGTACTGCTGATACAAACATCATTTATAAATTGTATACCTCTACATGTATAGCAGCAAACGTACAAAACAGAAGAAGCAATAGTCACTCCATTTTTTTGACTAACCACGCCCAATTGTCCTAATATATATCAATAAATGATATGTGCTACATTCACATGCATAGAAGGTTTGTTTTTTCTTCAATTGAAAGGTGCAGGGATGTCTTCTGCCCTTTGAATGACACTAGCTACGTTCATACAGGACTTGTGGTTTCTAAACTTTAAGTTAGTGAAACTTTAAGTTAACGAAACCATGACTCCCTAACCGCAACAAGGGTTCACAAGAGCCTGAAACAACGAGCTGAAACTACAAGCCGAGCGACCTTTGTGGTTAACCCTGGAAGTAAATACTACTGATTATGTGTACAGTACACGTACAGATCCTGTGTTCATAATTCGCGCGAAGGGTATGACCCGCAAATTTAACACGAACAGCGAGGTCATCCTTAACCACAAGCTTGCAAAACTTAAAAGTTTATTCCGTTCACATGGGTCGTAAATGCGATGGAGGACACCCGCTGCTCATAGTTTCGGCCTTAACCACGAGCTCACTCGTGGTTCTAGAACTACATGTAAACTTAAAGTTTTGAAACCATGAGTCCGTTCATACGGGCTGAAACTACAAGATAACTACAAGTTAACTTAAAGTTTTGAAACTACAAGCCAGACTCAAAGTTTAGCTCCCATCGTGTGAACGTAACTAGAGTTTGGGGGGGGGGAGTGGGGGGCAGTAATAGAAGAGCCTTTTCTGACCTGTTTGCAGGTACATCAATTTTGTAGATGATAACATCTGAAGCTCCTTCTGCCTTATCTGTACCTTGCTCCTTCTCTATCATTGTCTTCTCTGAGGTCTGAAAGAAAACAGAAATATAAAGAGTAAAAGAAATGATTCATGTTTGTGAGTGCATTAGTGAATATGCACTGCACAAATGTTAAGTCACAATGGGATAATGAACAAGACTTGTCGAGTTCATTTTCCATCTCATTGTGACCTAACTGAGTGCAGTACATATCACTAACGCTTGAGCCACAAAACATGAATTATTTGTTTTATAAAACGGGTAACAATATGAATATAAGGTAAAAAAAATTGTTACAAACCCCATCAAAATGCAAAAAATCGCACAGTCAAGGAGGCCGCCATTTGCTTCCCTTGATGACATCACATAATGAGCGTCTCAGTGTGCACATCAAAGTCTTTGCCAGGGCCTTCCTATATGAAGCTACGCGCATTTCATCACATCTTAAGTTTGTATGCGCCTGAGGTACGCATACATGCATTTCAGCTGTGCATTATCACTTTTTGATGGGAACTTTTTTGCACGGTCATGAGGGTAGGAAAGAAAAATGCTTGGTCACGTGATATAATATGACTAAAGAGAATGCCTATATCCTAGAACCCGCTTTATAACAGCATTTACCTCACATCTGTATACTTCCTACAGAAACAGTTTTATATTTGTTTGTCTGTTGTTTTTTTTTAAGGGAAGGCTATTTTGCTCTCGTATAAGTATATATGCATGAATATAATCAGATCCATTTTTCCTCTTGTCGGCTTTTTACACTGGCAACTCTAAACCAGCAAATATCCACTCACGGGACCATCACTATATGGAGCTGTGTCAATTTCAAGTTGAAGAGGTAAAAACACCAATATAATCTGCCAAATTTTGACGAAAATACTTCTTTTTACATTTTAAAATGATAGAATATCTAATTTCATGCCAGATCCTTTAATAGGATCTTTATCATCTTGATCAAGTGAAATTTTCAGGCTGTTTTTGGTCGGTGATCTTGCTCCTCTGCCGCACACATATGTGCCAGATATCACACACTTGCTATGGGAGGCAATTGCTCACGGTATGAAGGTACAGAGTGCGAGGTTATCTCCAATAACCTCGCATAAGTGTGAGTGGCAAATATCAGTTTAACAGGTTACTTGCTAGATAAGGGTACATAATTTTCCCCTGGTGGGCAAAAGGAGTAACATTTGAAAAAAAATGTTTTCTTGAAATCTGATATGTACTGATATATGACAAGGAATTAAAACAGAAGAAAATCAAAATGGTGACAAGTGATTGAACTAGTTATTTTTTTTATAATCACCTATCATTTGTCAAGTCTCTATTAAACAATTTCACCTCCTTAAAATAGAATATTAATATTCTTCTAATATCAGAGAAGACAAAAGATTTTCAGAAAACTTGCGACAATATGCCTGGTGCTTGGGCTTCAATAACAAAGTGAAATAATGTCTTTACTTACCACTTCATCTAACTCTAAGCCATATTCAAAGCACAGCTCATCAAATTCTTCATCAGCTGTAAAGTAAAAGAAAATGAGGAAAGCAATAGAAATCAATCACACTACATACAAACTCCCACTTGGGAGTCTTCAGCACTGCATTCCCGGTCAGAATGTGTGCGAGGCTTGCTCGTAGCGGTCTTGTCTAACGTATGGTGGATCTGAAAATTGCGTGATTGTAGGTTGATGACATTACGGGACACTTCCGGGTCTACGAGTGCAGCGAAAGCTTTTTCAGGGAGTTCAGACAATGTTGAACCTACTGGTAAACATTAAAATTAATATTTCACATTTTGTTTTCAATATTTTTTAATTCTAGGGTAAAAAATGGGGTTTTAATACTTTAAAGCTATGGTGAACTATGGTGAACACACTTATACATGTACAAGCTTATCTGAAGATAACCTTGTACTCCAGACTACCTTTTAGGGGTGAATAGGCTTCAATAGCTTTTGTGTTTATCAGCGGGCCTTTTTCCAGTCTAGACAATTCATACATGAGAGGAAAATAGTTATTTAAAATTTCATTTTCAATTCTGAATCCCCAAATTTGTGGCACAGTAAGAGTTGACATGTTGAAGAGTCACTGAATCAGGTAATCTAGCAAATTCAAGAAAATTAAATCTTGCTTAGAGCAATTTTGTTGTCTGTTTGTGACTGCTGCAACAGTGAATGTTGGACACAGTCCCACATAGGCAAGGGCCTATGAGTATAGTCAAGAGTTGTATTTCCGAACAGATTGTATTACCGAACGTGTGCAGTTAAGCGCCTAAAATGGGTTTTCATACGCGTGGGATTACGCGTATGAAAACCACACTATTGAAACAAAGGTTGTGTCTTTTTCCCATAGGTTTCACACGTTCGGAAATATAGTACCTTTTTCAAGGGACCAAAACGCCGCGTCGTTGGGAAGGGGTTCACTCGGAAGGGAATATCGTATTAAATCTATGTTGTCTTTTTAAAATTCCATCAACTTCTTTTTCTGAAGGACTTTGAGCATTCATTATATAAGTTTGACAGATATTCGTTTGATATTTCATTTGCTATCGTTGATTTTCTGAAGTGTTCGGACACTGGATCCACTACCATATGGTGAACATGGTGAAGAGTAAATGAGAAGAGAAGCTGCCTCACGGTAAAGGTAATTTTCAAAAGGTTCTTTAGACATTAAAATGGCTGCTATATTGCAGAGCAAGATTAAGTACCAGGCTCTATGAAGAGTAGCATCAGCTTTTTTGTTTGTTTTCACTCTTCATAAAGCCTTCCACAGCACTGCTACTCTCTGTCTCTCTCTCACCAATGCTCACTCTCTCTCTCTCTCTAACATCAGCTCTCTAAGGTGTCTAATCGATCTATTGCATCTATTTATTTATCTATCTTTATGTTAGATCTATCTCTCTCAAGAAAAAACGGCCTTAGATAACCCTTTTCGTACAAAATTGCAATTTCGCAATGAAACATCATACATGATGCAATGCCAATGCCATTGCAATGCCAATGCAACAACTTGAACTGACACAAAAATGGACATATGGGACACCCTTCAAGCAGCAGTTTCGCTCACAGGGTGACACATGGCGATATTTTCCTCAACTACTCACAATAAGTTCTTCCTAAAACCTCAAAGAGTAGGTCCCTTTTCACACCGACAGTAGGCATAGTTTATTATTAATACTTTATCTCAGTATCAAGAAAAAAATTATTTTGATTCTCTGTCTGTGCTCTCAATCGACGTGTGCACCAGCTCCCAATTGAACGTTGCGACCATAAATTGAGTGGTTAACGTTAATGCGCGGTACTGTATATATCTGATCTGAAGGGACAAACAAAAAACAATAAATAAATAAATAAATAAACAGAAGAAGACGAAAAAACAAAACAAAAACTAAACAAAAAACAAAACAACAAAAAACCAAAAAAAACAGAAGAAAAAAGAAAAAAGAAGAAGAAGAAGAAGAAGAAGAAGAAGAAGAAGAAGAAGAAGAAGAAGAAGAAGAAGAAGAAGAAGAAGAAGAAGAAGAAGAAGAAGAAGAAGAAGAAGAAGAAGAAGAAGAAGAAGAAGAAGAAGAAGAAGAAGAAGAAGAAGAAGAAGAAGAAGAAGAAGAAAAAAAAAAGAAAAAAAAAAAAAGAAAAAAGAAATGGTGGGAAACATGCATGGAGCAAAAAATGAGCATTAGAATGTATACAGGTGGACAATTCCAAGAAACAGTGTCATTTATCATCATAACTCTTCTGGAATGACAAATCACATCTGTGATCACATTTGGCCCCCCCCCCCCAATAATAATAATAAAAAATAATAAATAAAAATAAATAATGAAGGTGTGGGATGGGGGGGGGGGGGGACCGGGCCAGGGAGACAGACAATGGTGGATCGGGGAGGCCTGGGGCCAAACAACCATTTATTTTTCTCACATGAATTCGTCTCCGGAATCTAGGAGTGATGAAGGAATGCTGCCCCTTAAACCTAAAAAAAGTGTGAAAATCATGCAGTAAGGCATTTCATGGTTTCACATCTTCTCCGAAATACTCATCGATCTCAATACTTTTGTATTTGAGGGTTAATTTATATCTTGACAAAAATGTCTAATTAGAGTGTAGTCTGCAGGCACAGACTTATTTTAAATTTAAACAATTCTATAGCCTTTTGTCTTGGGCACCATGGAGCTATTTTAGGCCTTTGAAAGGGTACTTTAATTAAAAGTGGAAGTGAATGGAGGCAACTATTAGAAGTGAAAAGGGGCAATTTGAGGGTACTTGACTAATTGGAAGCAGTGTGTCATTCCTTTCCCCGGGGGCATCTCCACCGAACCCAAGAGTATGCAGTATTTTTGGCATATCGAATCTACTGGAAAAATGCAGTAACTTCTGTTGTCAGGTTTCCAGGTCTAACTTTTGCTTGTTCTACACTCTTTCTTTCTCTAGCTACTTGTTTTGATTAAAAAAAATATTTTTTTCCTCTTTTTATAATTTGATCTATAAGAAGTCTCTCTTCGCCAGCCCGACATCACCATCGTTTTTCAAAAATGAAAATTAATTTAATGAAATTCAATTGAACTATTAATGAGTGAGTGAGTGAATCTCAGTCTAATTCTGTTTAAATGAGAATTGATAAATCTTATGTTATTGAACTTGTAATGACTAAGTGATCATAAGTTGTACGTGAAACAATCGCTTGATAAACACACACATTTGAATTTCTCGCAATACCATAAGACCAAGTAAAATTGATTCTTAGTTTTTCGTCCGGATTTTTCGAAAATGAGGAGGAGGGGTTTCCATGATATCTAATATTTGATATTTTTCTGATACACAAAAATGCTATTGGGTAGATTTCTACACATTTTTCAAAAAATTGCTTTCACTTGTACATGTACTTCGAAGGCTAGACAAAAATAAGAAATTGCATTTAATGAGATAACAAAAAACAATATAATATATTAATGTTTTTTGTTATCTCATTGTTTAGATATCCTCATATTCTTATTTATTTCATTTCTGAACAAAAATATCAAATTAAAAAAAAAATAGAAAAAATGAGGAGTCCGAAAGGACGAGGGGACGAGAAACTAGGAATTATTTTTTTATTTGGCCTAACCGATTTAAATTATAGTTTAATTGCAAAATGGATCAGCGCCATCTCTTGGCCGTTTCTAGCACATTGCAGTTTTTTTTTTTTTTCCATGAGTTTTTATTATTTTCTCTCATAAAGAAAATTGTACATAATTTACATTTCATACAATGTTACAAATAATCTTCACATAAATATAACTGCTGACTAAAGTTTCACATTTCAAAACAATACAAATAAACTTTCATGTAAAATATATTTGCGAATCGAAATACACATTTCAAGAAGAGTAAGATTCGTATATTCAAGTTACACATTTTATTACAAAAAAAATAATATTTTTACATAAACAAATCTCAAATAAAGTTTTACCTTTTGTATGAAATTGCTTTAATAGTCTTTAAAAAAATATCAATATATGTCCTATAACAAACTGGCAAATGAATTTTAACAATTTTCATAAAATCTTTTAAAAATTTCCTCCAGAGAGAAAGAAGAATTAAATTAAAGAGAAAGAAGAAAGAGAAGAGAAGAGAAAGACGTTATATAAGGGAACATACACCATCACCCCCTCCCATCCCACATTAACACAAAAAACAACAACAACAACAACCAAACAAACGAACAAAACAAAGCAAAGAAAAGAAGAGAGAAAAAAAGAGAACAAAACAAAACAGCCACAACCAACAACACACATCATACATAAACAAACTAACAAAAGGGGGGAAAAGGAGAAACGAAAAGGAGAAACGAAAAGGAAAGGGGGTAGGGTAGAGGGTCCAAAAGTTATGCCTTCTTATCTATCATTTATCACAGTGAGAAATTAAAGTCACATACAGTCAGTGAACATACATTTTTAAGCTGAAGAGAGAGAGAGAGAAAAAAAAAATCACCGACAACCTTCCAAGGCTTCCCAGTTCTTTAAGTGGATTGAAAGAGTATCCCTTTCCATTGCAAGCCTTTTCTC
>CM046844.1:5287456-5302456 GCA_025618425.1 Heliocidaris tuberculata | reverse complement strand
TATTCTTTTATTCATTTCTTTTCAGTGAAATCAACAGTCTATACGAAAAAAAAATATTACAATCATGAATAAAGGATAAAAGAATCTTTTACAATTTACAAGTAAATAATTTATATACGTTTCTGGAAAAATGTATACATTCATGGAAGAACAAAAAAATTATACAACTGAAAATACTGTCCCCTTCATATGTTTTTTTTTTTCACTGAAAGAAAGATTTATAAAAGATAAAAAGGAGAAAGAAAGAAAGAAAGAAGAAAAAAAAGGAAAATGAAATATGAGAGAGAGAGAGAGAGAGAGAGAGAGAGAAAGAGACAGGCACACACATCCAAACACAATACCTCACCCCTTCCAGCCCCCGCCCCCATGCCAAATGCGTATCAATCGGACCCCCCCCCCCCCCCGCCCGAGGTTGTGAAGGGCAGTATATGGACACACGATAGAAATTAGGTGTCTGGATCTCCCCTTGATATAGTGATTACAAGTATCACAATACAGGGTCCCGTTTCATAAAACTTGTTATCAATAACAACTTACAATAATTGTTATAAGCTTCTGAAATCCTTGAATCTGATTGGCTGAGAGGAAATTTTTGTCATAGAATACGGCAGTTGCTATTGATAACAAGTTTTATGAAACAGGGCCCTGATCATTATCCCTGAACATTATCGCGGTCGACGTCCTCAGACCTCGCAGACGATACCGGCACACTCATCATTTTTCATTTCCTTGTCTCCTTTTATGTTCAATCAAAACCAGGCGAGAGTTAAAGGGAAAGTCTACCCTGATATCAAGTTGGTTTTAAAAGAAGCAGAAAAATAAGGAAACAGGTCAATGAAAGTTTGAGTAAAATCCTATAAGAAATAAGAAAGTTATTAATTTTTGAAGCTGTAATGAATTAAACACAAATTGGCAACTCCATGACGTATCTTGCGAGCTCCTCTCCCATCACTCTGCTCATTTGTACTGTACACAAAAAGTTATAAATTTTCACTTTCTTTGTTATTGATGAGGGAATAGATTTGTATCATACAGGTTTTGTGTAAAAGCATAAGTGAAATGAAAATATCTAGGGAGCATGTATGTTAAAATATTTTCTTTAGAGAAAATGAAAATTTATGATTTTTTTTTCAGTACAGAGCAAATGGGAGAGGAGCTCGCAAGATACGCCGCGCCACGGAGTTGTCAATTTGTGTTTGATTGATTACAAATTAAGGCTTCAAAAACTCATAACTTTCTTATTTCTTATCGGACTTTGCTCAAAATTTCATTGATCTGTTTCCTTACACTCTAAAAACTGAAGTGTTAAATCACCATTTAAAAGGGCAGAGGAGTGACAATTTTTTTCAAAATTGCAGATTAACACTTTTAACATGCTGGATACAACACTATAAAGGCTGAATCCAGCAGTTTGAAAGAGTTAATCTACCATTTTGAAAAAGTTGTCACTCCTCCGCTCTTTTAAATGGTGATTTAACACTTTAGTTTTTAGAGTGTAAATTCTTTGCTCATTCTAGAACCAACTTAATTTCAGGGTGGACTTTCCTTTTAAAGCGCGGAAACTAACTTTTTTTCCTTTTTCCTATCTAGTCTCCTGCCATTGTAAGACTCGATTTCAAATGACATTGCAGTATTGGTATGAGGTACATGTATATCTGTCTCATAACTCTTTAGGTTCAGCAGCTGTATGTACAGTTTTCGGTAGAGGTGAAAAGTACATTTGTTTCTTTCGTTTTTGTCAAACTTTAAGTCTTTATCAGATCATTGCAAATGGAGTTTGAGTGAGTTTTAAAAAATTGTCTTCTTCTATTTCCAAGATACCAATAGACAAACGTATGACTACATTATTTTTCACCAAGCTAAGCCTTTAATCGAATATTGCTGCAAGTTTGAAGAATTGTGAAAAGGATTTCCCCTATCGGTGTGATAAGACAAGATTGAAAACAGTTCTCTATCTGTCTATAGCAGTATGATGGTACATAATGCCCCCCCCCCCATTGTCTAGCACAAGGCTAATCTGCCACAAGGTGTTGGTATATTGTGTTATATCTAAAAGAGGTTGGTATTATGTTTTATATATATATATATATATATATATATATATATAAGATTTTGTTTTTTCAATTTGCTTTTCCCCCACAGTAGGGCGTTTTATTGAAATATAGCACAGTATACATTTTCATAATGTGCAAATACAGCTAATGAGTGAAATTCTTTAAAAAAATACAATAACTGATCACAAATATTGTGATAGTGTAACACATGTATGGCATTGACAGCACACAAACATAATTGAAAGATTGAAAGAGGACCAGAGCTTAAGATGCAAAACTGTAAAACAACACACTGTCGATTAAAACATCTTTTCGACATTAGTCGAAAAGATTATTAAAATTTAACCAACATCTTTCAAATAAATCTTGCTTCATATTTTCACAGAAAATAGATTTTTCACAAATGAAATAACCCTTTACCTCGTTAAGAACTTTCTGTGGTATATATTTATATATATATATAATGTTGGTATATTATGTAATATAATCATATTTGAAAATATTGTTATGTATTATAACTATTCTAATGTATCATGTTGTTAAGAATTGGTTCGCAGCCGTTTTTATTTTTTATTTCTTTGTTTATTCATTTTTGTTTTGTTTTGTTTGTTTTTTGTTTGTTTTATTTTTCATATTTTCATTTTTTTTTGGGGGGGGGGTGAGGGGGTTGTAAATTTATGTTATACTTCGAACTGCAATTATGACATGCGTTTTGTTTGGGATTTTCTTTTATTTTTTGTTCAGTTTTGTTTGTATGTTTGTTATGCTTTGTAAAGTGAAAATTGAGAATGATCCTATATGTTTGGATTTTGAATCAATAAATGGATTGAATTTGAATTTGGTAGGCGTAAATAGGGGGAGGGCACATGCCAGGGGTATATTGCACTCAATGATGTCGGAATTAACTGTGTATCTTATTGAGTATCAATCGGCCCTAGATGAAATAAATAAATTATAATTTAAAGTGTTTGCATCATTTTACCGCAACTCTGTTGTACGGAAATAATTCAAAACATTTTATAATCGATTCTAATGATATAATCATACAGTTCATATTCCCCTTTTGAAATAAAAATTAGCCCCCCCCCCCACTCGATTATCACTCCCGACAGCTACTCCGCTCAACTACCCCAAAGACAACTATCCAGTAGGATAATTATCCCCCATGTACGTCAATAGTTGTACATGAGGGGGATAGTAAGATTAGTAGTCCAAAATGCTCACTTAAAAAAAAAAAAAAATTCCGTGCATATGTTATGCATAAATCGGAGTAGTACAGCATCATGCCAATTTCTTGTTTGTCAAGCAACATTTGCAAAGGAGGAAGTACTTATAATGTAATTTGACTTGGATGAACTGATCTGGTGATACACTATATGGTCCGATCGAGACGTGACGACCTACAATTAGAATAAATTAATTTATGTAATTAGAATTCCCCACTCCAGACCAATGCAGTTTCGGTTATAATGAAATACCATTCTTACCTCTGTAAAGTTTTGGTAAGCCCTCAAAAACTGTTCGTCAGATTTCTTCAATTTTTGTTGATAAATAGCAAGATACTAGCAATACTAAGACACTGTGAAGATTTCGCCTCCTAAAGTTTAATATTAAACAAATAAGAGGCAAAAACTAATTTATGTGCCGGGACAGGCACGTAAAATCCCAACAAAGGCAGCATGTGCTATATGCTGTACACACACGTGTAAAACCAATGATGAGTGGCTACACACAGTGCACACAAGCTGTCTCTATGCGAAGCCCCAAGATTGCTGTACGGGGAGCCGTCGGGGTGGAAGGGTCCTAGCATAATGGCAGTGATCAAGCATTCCTTACAGATATTTACACTGAAATTCACCAGAAATCATAGATGGAATACCATATGATCTCTTACAGACATCTTTTGATAAAAGGAGAACAACATGAGACTATATTTAGTATGTTTCTTTCCAATTTCCTTTTTGCTACCAATACTGTACATGAGCTTTAAGGGAAAAAAGATTCCAGCGACATCCAGTAGGTCCTGCTCCTTCCCATCTTTTCTCGTCTCTCTATCATGTCTATTGCCTTGATTTGACTTCTCAATTTTTCTTTCTCTCGCTCTCTTTACTGATCTCCTCTTTCCCTCCACTATCCCTCTCTCGTTTTTTGTATCTCCCCTCTCTCTTATCCCATCCCTTTTTTGTATCTATCAGTCTGTCTGCATTATTTTCTCTTGATCCACTAAACTATTCTGCTTCTTTCGTTCTCTATTTCTCTCACTCTTGAGCGCATCTCTATTCTGTTGGTCTGTCCAAGGAGTTCTGTGATAACTCCTTGGTCTGTCTATACCCGCTGTCTGCCTAAAACTCCTCCCCCTCATGTTATAGCCCTACGTCTGTCTCTCCCCACCCACCCACCTCTCTATCCCCCTCTCCCTCCCACCCCTCTCCCTTTCTCCCCCCCTCTCTCTCCCTCCCACCTCTCCCCCCCCCCCTCTCTCTCTCTTCCCCCTCTCTCTTCTCTTTTTTCGACTCCCTCTGCTGTCTTACATTTCTTTTTATTTCCATGCACTGGAAATATTAGAGTACACGATTACCTCCAACATGAAAAAAAAAAAAAAAAGAAAAGAAAAGAAAAGAAAAGAAAAGTGAGTGCCTTCTGCATGAAATAAATCTCTTCATTTATCATGTTTATGAAAGAGAAATAAATCATCTTAATATATCCAGACGGTTCGTTGACCGGGAAACCAATCCTTATGTGTGCTGGTATTGGAAATGAAGCTCGAGAAGGTAATACTGTCACATGAATGAGGATAAACACGAAAAAATTCAATAGAGTATATCATGCCATAGGGGTTGGGAAAGAAAAACAATCCTTATAAGAGTCATGTTATGAAGTTCAAGCAAGTTCAAGTGGATCAAGCTTCAAGAATAAAAGATCTTGTAGATTTTAAAATCCGAGTATATCTTACATTTTTTGATATCGTTTACATGTGGTTGTACTGAACACAGTATCTATTTTGCAGGTAAAATCATTGGAAAGACGCATATTAAAAGGAAAAATTCAAGCAATCACCATACTGGAGTTTCCCGGTAACCATCTACCAAACGTCATTGTTGTAAACTGTCGTTTGTCATTTCAAAATTAACTTGCTCTTTATATAACACCTATTACTTATATATGTTGGTTATATCATTCAAAATAATAACTGAATCCTATATTTCATACGAAAAAATATAATTGAAACTGAACTTGAATTCTGGTACTGAAACAGGCTAAAATAATGATTGTATGTCATGTAGTAGGTAGGATGTTTGGATCAACAGAATATATGATAGAACAAATGAAAATTTAAAGTGAATGGAATTATATTCACTGGAAAACACAAATACAGACATTTTCACTAGACTCCTTTTCTTTCTTTGTTCATTCTCCCCTGCTTTCATCCATTTTCTATGCAAAAATCGTTTGAAAGTCTTCTATACTCAAAGAAAGTCTTGGTGCTGAGTGAATTTATTTTTACGGCATTACCATAACTCAAGATTTCCTCATAATCTCCCAAGTGAGTCTTTAGGAACCATAGAATGAGAATATTCACACAAGTCAGTATAAATCATATTTTGGATGTTCCTTTAATTATCATGATTATTGTTTTTATTTACACCAACTGTGCTAGTATTCTATGGGGCAGTCCTTGTTACCATGGACATTATGTTGTGTTTTCCCCAATAACAGACTCTAATTCGGACTTTGCTCATATTATTGTGCTGATAGAAAACTTTATCAAATTCATAATGCCCCAAAACGATACACCATGAAATCACATTCTTTCATAATTTTACGAGCATTATTATATCCCATATATGCCTTTGAACTCCCATCTCCCTGGTATGTATATTATCTAATAATTACTTGGAAAGAGACCGGAAAACTATTACAGTGTTATACTAGCAGATTATTATGTGTCATGAAAAAAAAATAAATGTCAGTTAAGTATGTAGATCGACTTTTAATTTTTTTTATTTTCTCCTTCTACCTTTATTTCCCACAATCTTTTTTTTTTTAACTTGAAATTTGTTCTTTTTTATTGTAAATAATACAACAATTTAAATCATGTCAAAGCATGTACAACAAGCAGAAATTAAACAATACATATCTGTGTAGATCGATGGTTGAGAGATACCTAACAACATGTAAAAAACTAGCTATGATAAATGTCAGAGCTGTAAATGTGCAGATCTGATGTAAATGTGATATAGCGCCATCTCCGTCAAACACCGATTTGCTACATAAAATCCTTCTATCACATTCACTGAACTCTGTCAGAGAGTTCAGTGATCACATCACCTCGATGTTGCTCATTATGGCTATGTACACGAAAAGGAATTAGCATGGTACTGTAAAGCACGGAAGTGAAACTCTTGGGACTTTTTTATCCCATAAACACAATGATTTGGCTTCGTTCTGAGAAATTGATTCATTTTGTGATACTTCTAGTTAATGAAATGTCATAAATAAAGAAATACAGTAACACTTGTCCTTGTTGTGAAGCCATTCAAATTGTATTTTTGCACGAGATGTGTATGTGGAAAAAACCCGCTTATTTTAGTTAAGTTGATCAATTATTAATCTTAATTTCAGACAACAAAAATCAAAAAAATGATTGAAATGCAGAAAGGAATATTTTAGGGGCATTTTTAAAAATAAAGGCACACAACTAATTTAGAAACCATAAGCAGATAAAGAAAGATATAAAAAGACTTGGCAGGAAAGAATAAGGACGTAAGACCATGGTAAGAAAAGTGCGTGGAAGAAGGTCAGCTCCTTGGACAGTATCAGAGATTCTTCTTTTGAACCATGAAACCATGTTCTTAAATGACCGTCTCAATTAAAATAAATATATTTTTCAATTCACCACCACATATCAAGAGGATGAATATTTATTGTCATATACATAAGCTCACTCGCAAAGGAAATCTCATAGTTGCCAATTTGTGTTAGTGATCTTCACGACTTGACAAAGGCATAACTCTCTTATAGTTTACCGGTTTTTTCTCAAAATTTCACCAAGCCCATTCTCTTTTATCTTCTTATCTACTTCGATGTCAGAGTGGACTTAGTATCTCCGGAGCAGCAGACGTGATCTGTGATGTATAATGGAAGCTCCAGATGAGGAGTTTCCGAGAGCATTTCAGAAGATGAGTGTGCTGTGTTCAATTATTATCCCCATAATTAAAACTGCCATTTCAAGAAAAGCGCTTCCTAATCATGACCAGACCTATGATAATTAGCTCGTTACGCGACTAACTGTGGACATGACTGTCATCAGTGGCACTGTAGGTTGAAATTAGAGTGAGTTATAGACCAATATTCTCTCTGTCTTCCTCTCCCTCTCTCTAGTCTGCAAGCACAGACACATTAACAAGATAATTCTATTACTATATCTTGAGTGAAGACTAACCGAGTAGAAAATAATTTGTGGCTAAATCAAAAAGTAACTTTTGACTGGTTGCCAGACTAAAATAAATAACAACATCAACTGAACGTGTAGGGCTTTGGGGATACAGTCCAGACCCTGTTTTATGCATGACTTACAAGGGTTTTTGCCTACAAACTACTCTTTCTCTCCGTCTCTCTCTCTCTCTCCCCACCCCCTCTCTCTATCTTTACTTCTCTCCCTCTTTTCCTCTTTCTATCTCTCACTCCCCCTCTCTCCCACTATCTTTGTCTGTGTCTGTCTGACTTTCTATCGCACTGTCTTTCAATCACTTTCTCCCTTTGTCTTCAAGTCTCATGTCTTTTCCTTCTACCTCCATCATTCCCTCCTCTTTCGAGTATTTATCCTACCCCTCCCCCTTTGGTTTTCTTATATCCTCTCTTTGTCCCTCTCTCGCAGATGGCATTATCTTCAATGCATACTAACTGATAACATTATAATATTCAAAGTCATCTAAATACTGTATTGATATACTATAATGATTTAAAAAAAAAAAAAAAAAAAAAATCAGTCACCTTGTGTTCTATAAAAAAGATTTTATCAGTCTATCGTAAGACCAATACAATTCATCACCGACTAGGGGGTGTTCCATGAAGCTGTTCTTAGTTACCCATGACTTTGCAAATGACTTCAATATGACAAGCCAAATGGGATGCTTAGTCATTTTTAAATACATCAACTAAAGTTGAACTGTACAGATGTATATTAACATTCTTATTACAACAAACATTTTTAATGCAAAGTATTTTTTGCCGTAATCTAATTGAGGGGTTATTTGAAATACAGTCACACTTTGTCAAAACATCAGGAAAAACTTTGGGCATCCTATCTGGCACTTCATATTTAAGTAGTTCCTAAAGTCATGCGTAACTTTACAAACAGCTTTATGAAACACCCCAGGAGTGGTCAATGTTATTGTTTCATGGACCATTACATGAAACCATGCATAGTAAAGTTGGGGGTATTCGTTTTTCCGAAGGGTTGTCATTCCGAATGTTCGTAATTCCGAAACACAAATCTCCCATAGCCATAATAGGGGTTCATAATTCTGAAAATGAAACAGGGTTCATGATTCCGAAGGTTCGTAATTCCGAGAAAAAAAACAACAGCAGAGCCCTACATAACTTGAAAAACGGCATGTAACCGTAAAGGCAGGGCGGATCCAGGATTTTGAAGAACTTTTTTTTAATTGAAAAAAGAGGGGGGGGGGGGGGAGGGCACAAAGTACACTTTTCTTTCAAAGGGGGGGGGGGGGGCACACGGGCCGGAAGTGCTCCCCCTAAATCCGCCACTGCGTAAAGGTAATCTTACTTCACCGTAGTGATAATTCATCTACATAGACAGCTTCATTCTCATCATAATGGTCATGTCCATTGCAAAGGCAGTAGTCCTCCGTCTTGATTGCTAACGGACCAACGTTATATTAGGGCGAGTTATTACGTAACCCAAACACTCTTTGCGGTCTGGCTATCCATTCATCAAAGATGAATTTACCGAGAAACGAAGATGAGATGCATCCACAGATCAGGGAACTATCTTTCTCTTACCATTCCCTGCATAGATAATGACCTTCTCAAGTACTATACAAGATGCAGGAAAGCCCCATCCCATGCACGTAAGTAAAAGAAGAAAGATTCATTTATTTAACAAATTTTAACGCTGATCTTTTCGGCTGTATTTCTATATTCTTCAAAAATTATTTTCAAGCGTTTAAAATAGATTTACTCATTATGCACTATTCAATCGCTCCCATGTTTTTTTAACTCAAATATAATAATTGAAGTATTGGGGCGTTCAATTTTCAACATTTTCATACCTTCAGTAGCTAACGGTCACCCTCCATCAAGAAATAATACTCATCTTATCATTATTGATATTTGTTATCTTGTCCCATGGGCCTACTATATATTGTATATAAGTCTACAATTTCACAGACGGACTGAGAAGGGGGGGGGGGTATTTAAAATATGAGAATGATCAAGGGAAATGTGTATAAACCTAGATATAATTATAGGACACATTATTTCAACGAAGGCAGCTACCCGATTTCAATATTTCCCGAAATAGACCAAAGTTATAGGCCTATTATTAACCGCAAAATAATGAGTAAATTGTTTCTTTTATAAATAATCATTAATTTGAACTGGAATGAACTGAGGAGCATGATTAAGGTATAACTTTGAAAGCTTGATATGAAACAGGTATACACGTTGATGCGATTAGCCCAAATCATGACGCATGCGCACCAGGAAATTACTCTATTATTTTCGGTAATTCACTCCCCTCGACATAACGACATGAAGCAGACTTTTGTTATTCCTACTATCTCATTGGCCCTGATCATTCAGCGTAAATTACGTCCTGGCCTGTTTTTGCTCCATTGCGAGGTCATATACCGAACCAAACAGATACATTATCTTACACATTGCAACATTATTTTGTTATAATTATCAAGGTCGAATAATTACATTTGTCGGTTCCTATCTTTTCATGAAGTCATGCTGTTTTTGTCCGTCAGTATTACCATGATAACATGTGAGTTCCCAGAAAAAATTAGTAACAGGTTGCCGCCTTTTTATGATTTATTATATCTACCTATCTTTAGAGAGAGAGAGAGAGAGAGAGAGAGAGAGAGAGAGAGAGAGAGAGAGAGAGGGAGGGAGGGAGGGAGGAGGATCTAGAGAGAGAGAGAGAGAGAGGGGGGGGAGGGGGGGGGGGGCTAGAGAATGAAAGAGAGAGAGAGAGAGATTTAATCTCATACAAAATGATGAGACTGAGTTTTTTTAAACAAAGACACAACGATAACAATATCGGCATTGTATAAATCCCTCTCAACAAAAACCTAACAGCTACCACTGAACCTGAACATAACGAAAATTTTGAAATTGCAAGGATTTATGACTTTTGTTGATTTGGGGCGGGTCATCTTTGAAATTATGATTATAAAAACCCATGATGAATTCTTAGATTGTCTTGTTTTCTTCATTTTTGTTCAAGTTCAAGTTCAATCGAATATCTTTGAATACAACTTCAATCTTTCGCAGAGGTTGAAGTAATCGGATATCAATTGAACATTTGCATTATCACTGAGGGAGATTGATGTATATCATCATGGACCTAGTAGGTCCATCCATGTGTATACATACTAATGACCTGTAATACATGATGGGCAATGACGTAATCAGAAGATGGAAAGATTCGTGGTAGAGATTGTTTTCCTCGAAGTCTCGTCTCATTCTAAGATTTTTATAAAAGTATATCTCTGAAATAATTTTGCTTGTAGTTCAGTTTCCAGTGAAAAGGTGGAATAATTTTTATACATGGCATCTCCAAACTGACGTTCAGAGAGTATCATAAACATAATTTATTTAACGAAATTCATGATATATTCGTGACAAAGATAACTGAAAGCTTGTTTATAGGTAAGATGCTCACAAATTTTGTAAAAATTACCATGACCATTTTTTTTTCAGTTTACTATTCCATTTGTCCATCGTATTTCCATTCATATTTCCATTATGATATTTATCGCCTCAACCTTGCTGTACTTATGTTTCAGTATCATAACCACGAATTGCCCACTGTCTTCAATAATATATTTACAGTAAATAACGAAATACATCATTATCCCACTAGACAAATAAATCTGTATCACTTGCCAAGAACTCGTACAGCATTAACCCAGAATACTTTTTCATTTACTGCTCCTAAATTTTGGAATTCCCTCCCTTTAAATATACGAGACAGTATAAGTTTAAGTACGCTCAAACGTAAATTGAAAAAATCACTAATTGCTTTTTATGAACATTGATCCCTCAGTGATCCTGATGACGACTGTTGTTTACCTGTGTAGCAAAATCTAAAGACGAAATGAAACCTTCAAGATCTTGTCCCTTTCCCACCCTCCCGTCCTAACCCCCACCTGTCACTTTGTCATTCTTGTTCCGTCTTTTGTAAAGTTTACTTCTTTAAAACTTTACTATTTTCCTATTACTATTTCCAGCTTTTTGTGTTTACAATATTTCTCAGTGCTTTCTCTTCTATAGCAAGTGTGTTATGTCTATAATTTGTTTGCTTTCCAAGGCCATGTATCTGTCTTCTTCTTTTTTCCCTTTTATTGGGCATTTTATGCATGATTGCCCAGTCTAGTTCTTTTTATGTACTGTATTCATGCTTCATCTTTTTGCCAGGGACCAGCGCTTCTACAAGCTTTGCTTCTAAGCTGGTCTCTGTTTTCATTCTCATTTTCATAAAATTAATCTTAAGTAGTCTTCATTGATGTTACTTTTTTTTTTCTCTCACAACTCAAACTTTAATGCACTTTGTTTTGCTTGTAATGATCGAAAAATGTTTATGCACTAAGTTGTGTTGTCAATTATTTTGAATATTGTCAGATTCATAATACTTATTGTTATATACTTTGAAAAAATGAAAATGTAATGAAATAAAATCTAAAATCTGAATCTGAAATCTGAAATCATATACATGTATTGACTAGGTTGAATAACAATCTTCCAAAAGATTTCGTACATGTTTTTGTTGTTGTTGTTGATTTTATTAGAATATATAGAATCATAAATTTGTAAGTATTTTGGGAAGTCAAATAGAGTTGACTGTACTCTCGTATATTTTGATTACTTGGTTATAAATTCGAATGATTTCCGCTAGAAGTCTAATTCTTTCATTTAAATAAAGAGTATAAAATTTCACAACACGGTCGAAAATAGTACATAACCTCTTAGTTGATACCTGCTTATTTCAATGGTCATGGTCATTTCGTCCTTACATATTTTAGCGTTTTGTATTTTTTATTGGTAGTTGACCGTTTAGAAGCGTCAGCTCTTCATTTGCCCTTGTCCAACTTGACATGTTTAAATATATAATAAATATTAACAATGTAGCTTCTTCCAACCTTTTCATCTTAAGGATCACATAAAGGCCACCGCACACCTTACGATCGGTCTGCGATCCGATTTCAGAAGAAAATGTAATATCATTTGACAAATCATTTAAAAACGAAAAAATATTTTTGATTGATGGTCTGAATAGTCATACAGATAGTAAAATCGATAATACGGCCTTTGCCGAGTTTTCTAGTCTCTGGAATGGCCAAATCGGCTCCGAGTCGTAGTGCTGTCACAAAATCGTACGACTGCCTACGATTTGAAAATAATTTTGCCCTTATTCTCTGTAGAAAGCTGACAGTTCACTAAAACCCTATGTTTAGTATTCATATTACTTTTCAGAACCTGAATAGGGTAGATTTCATTTATTAAAATGCCAATATTTAATGCCATAGCGATTTATTTCACAATCTGATCGCAGACCGATCGTAAATGTGCGGTGGCCTTTAAGCCTGTAATTATTTTCGGCGCCAGGACTGTTGAAAAAAAAAGGGGGGCACAAAGGTGTCTCTTCTAAATAATAATAATTTTTTAAAAGGTACGAAATATTCATAAGCAAAATCATGTTTTGGTAAATCACCGGATGGGTAATGGATAATGGGTAAGTCTGCTCCTTTATCATTTTTATATTGGTATACACATCTACATACTATTCAAAATAACACAAAGGCCCTAACCAGCCAGGGGCGGATCCACTGAATTGTCAGAAAATTTTCTCTCAAAAATATTACTTCTGGGAGCCCCTCCACCCCTCCCACATTATTTCGGCGAGGGGGGGGGGGCACTTTTTCCAGACATGAACCCCCTCCCCGAATAAAAGAAAAGAAATATCCCACTCAGTGAACATGTTTTTGTCCTGTTTTCTTTGAAGGGATTGCCACGTTCCCTTCGCTCTCCCATCTGCTAATCATGCTTTGGTCCTAAATGTATATAATTATTCTGACTTCACATAGGCATATTGCTGAATCATGTCGATAAAGCAAACAAGATATTTTGCTTGCATGATGAATAAAATAGGCACCCATAGTTATATCTGTAATGAAGAAGAGGAGAACATAAAAAATAACTATCACACGATGACAATGACAGAACAAATGTGATCTAATATCTTTTGTGGGATTATTATAGCTCATAGCTCATCATATATGATTATCAGCTCATTGGTATTAACGTCATCCGTCATATAAGGACAAAAGATACTTAAGAAAGGAATCGCCATTATTATTATAGAGCAAGGCAATATCCGTATATTTTGACCCAAACTCGTATAAAAAATTGTGATCATAACAAGTTTAATGGGTTGTTTTGACCAACATGCCGAATGACGAAAATGTTGGTCAATTTATTTCTTTATTTTGAAATCAACATGCTAAAAATACACGGTCCAGATAAAAAAATTAGTTTGTTATTTTGACTAGCATCCTGCCATATAATCCATTCTGACCAATTTTATAAGAGTGTGGGATGAGCTGGATCATATATGCCTTCAGAGAACTGACAATTGTTTGAGAAATAAATCGTATTGCGATTGTTTACTTTTTGTGATAATATAAACATTTTATGATTTATATGATTTATTTGTTTATTCACAGAAGAATTATATATATATATATATATACCAAATATGTTTAATTGATTATTATACAATACATGATAAATGCAGTGTATACTGACTAAGATGATTCATTTGCTAGATTTCTTTATAATTACGCTCCCAGATCCAAGCCACGTTATGGAAAATGCAAAGTCCAATTTTGTGATCAGATTCACATCATTTTACTTTGATGTGTTACCTCTGTTGCCATATTTGTAATTTTGTGTTCATTTGAAAATAGAAATAAAGAAGGTCATGAAGAAAATATGATAAATCTGATTAGAATCAAATCAAATGAAAATAAAATCTACTTTTTTCTTCTAAATACCTTCTAAAACTGTCCCGACTACTTTACAACAACTCTCTTTAGAAATTGACAACACATTTTCATTTCAAAGTGATGTTTTAATATAATTATCTCCTCGGTAAAATGTTTCCAGTGGAAAATATTGTACACTGTAAAGCCCATTTAGAGGGCCAACGGTCCTGAAATGCGCCAAAGAAGAACGAAATATTAGTATTATTATTGTCATGATTACATCAAAAGCCAGCCTATTCCTTAGGTACATACAACGTCTTACAAAGCATTTGAAATTACCTTTGCTTACTGTAAGACCTCTTCATGGTCAAACCTTCTAGGGGAATCCGTTTGTATGTTTGCTTCTGCGTGCATTCAATTCAATTCAAATTATTATTTGCTTATAAAAAGAAAGAAAAACATAGTTTGCATACAAACTGATAGATTATACATGCACATATAAATCGTGAAATCAACATTAAAAATAAAACTTAAAGATTAAGAAATCTTGGCTATTTTGCCCCCTAAAGATAACATTAACAAGAATAATATGTAAAACAATGGGTGAATTCAAGTTCGGTGTTGAAAGCTGGTGCTGGTGTTGGGGCAAAACTAGCACCAACCACAACACCGAACCTGAAATGAAGCTGATGCTGGAATTGACTTCACTA
>CM046844.1:5052456-5284956 GCA_025618425.1 Heliocidaris tuberculata | reverse complement strand
CGTTTCTAAATGACATTGAAGTGAATTTCGCATGCTCTTAAAATATTGCTTTGCGGTTGAAAACCATATGGATATTCTATGACTCAAAACGATTTGTAAATGACTTTTGTTATTGGTTTCATTTCCATATACAGCAGTTACCATGGCAACTGCATATACGCGAGTGTTTAATAAATCATATTTCAATGCCGTTCTATTCGTGCAGAAGACTTTTAAATATGGATCTCTCTTTTCCTGACTTAATGCTATGCAATGTAGGCCTATATAATTATGAAATAAACACATCAACATCCATCAAATATTGGAATTCAAAAGAACTTCATATAATAGTACTTTTCCAAGTCTTATATTTGATAATACTATTCCAAGACCTGATGAAGTGTAATAAAGAAGAACGATACAATGAACGTATACAGCATACTTAGTTTTTATAAGAAAAGGAGAAGGGGAAGAAGGAGAAGGAGAAGGAGAAAGAGAAGGAGAAGAAGAAGAAGAAGAAGAAGAAGAAGAAGAAGAAGAAGAAGAAGAAGAAGAAGAAGAAAAGGAGAAGAAGAAGAAGAAGAAGAAGAAGAAGAAGAAGAAGAAGAAGAAGAAGAAGAAGAAGAAGAAGAAGAAGAAGAAGAAGAAGAAGAAGAAGAAGATGAAGAAGAAGAATTGATGAAACATAATACAAAAAGAAATCTGACAGACAAGAAAAGAAGTCCGGATCCCCGTGACCCCACTCTGCATGGATCCGCCTGTCTTTTTCAAACTTGAAGTAAAGCCTTAAAGCTCATAGACAGTCTCGGTAGCAAAAATCATACTGGCAAGAAACTTATCAAACATAGTCACATACTACTCTCCTTTTATCATAAGACACATGTACGAGATTATTTAACATTCCATTCACGATTCCGAACAAATTTTAGTGTAAATATCTGTAAGAAACGCTTGGTAACGGCTTTTCACTGCCTCATGCTAAGACCATATCCACCCGAAGGTTCCCCGCACAATAAACCCAGCACTTCGCAATATGTGTAGCGTATTCTATATATACACACAGCAATCCTAATGTGAGTAGTGTGTGTGGCCGTTGTTTGAATTTACATCCCCTTTTTTGGGCCAGGGATTTTTATTACTTTTCACCTCTCATTCAGTAAATATTTCACTTGAGGAGGAAAAAACTTCACAGCATCTTAGTTATGTTAGTACCCTGCTATTCATTAAAGTAAAATCAAAGAAATCTCACGAAAAGTTTTTGAGGGCTTCCCAAAACTATCTGTTACCTTTAAACAATATACAAAACAGCATACTTAGTTTTTATAAGAAAAGGAGAAGGGGAAGAAGGAGAAGGAGAAGGAGAAAGAGAAGGAGAAGAAGAAGAAGAAGAAGAAGAAGAAGAAGAAGAAGAAGAAGAAGAAGAAGAAGAAGAAGAAGAAGAAGAAGAAGAAGAAGAAGAAGAAGAAGAAGAAGAAGAAGAAGAAGAAGAAGAAGAAGAAGAAGAAGAAGAAGAAGAAGAAGAAGAAGAATTGATGAAACATAATACAAAAAGAAATCTGACAGACAAGAAAAGAAGTCCGGATCCCCATGACCCCACTCTGCATGGATCCGCCTGTCTTTTTCAAGCTTGAAGTAAAGCCTTAAACAATATACAAAACAGCATACTTAGTTTTTATAAGATAATGTAAATAAGTTCTGGGTATAGGCCTATGTTTCATGAATAATGATCTGGGCGATATATACCTGAATGATTGTCATGGTTATCGTGTACTTTGCTTTCAGCAATAAATCCGTTTTCGTGCAGTGGGCGGAAGCTATACCATTTTTGGTAAAGGTACTTTTTCTTCTTCGAGTAGAAATAGGTACTTAATTTTTTGTTACAAAGGAAAAAGAAATGGTAACCAAATACAAACAAAAATGAATGAAACCAGACGCATATGTTTTTTGCCCTCAAAATCATAAAGATCCTCCTCACCATGCGGCGCTCTTGATCGTATCATAACTGAATAAATGCTCACTTAAAATGCACTATCATACAAGAGCCTGCATCAAATTCTGCCATTTCTAATTATAATATCACCATTTTCTTGTTAGCATGATAATGCTGCCGGAGTGATATTTATGTCATGTTATGCATGTAACTTAGTTTTTATTAACCGAATTAAAAAAAAACAACACTTCCTTTATTTTAAATAAAGTATGTACTTTGAGTAGAAGGAAAAGAATTATGCCTGCTGTCATAATGATTGGAAGATCTACGAAACGGCAGCCAAGTCGTCTGTTATGGCTAATACCTGTTTAAAAAAAGTGAATGAGACTCTTGATCGCTTATACATTGACCGTGACTTAACGGGTCTTGTTCTGGGAGACTGTGAGACTGTCCAGAATTCGATCCTGTCCGAAAATCAATGACTTTGTCCTGAAATAAATTAAGATGGATTTTATTCTAGTACGACTTTCTTTCTTCTTCTAATCTTGTAAAGACCTGGGAGATCCAGGAAGAAGGAAAATTTGGCTTTAGCCCAAGTGGTCTGGATCAATAATGTTTATAGAAGTCTAAGACCTGGTTTCCAGTTCAAATCCTACCTTGGTTTCCCCGATGAAAATCATCTTCCTATATCCGTTTATGGTTATAGGCCTCGTCTCTCTAAAGCAATTTCTACTTAATTCAATAAAATCTTAGAGATATAACATTGTTTGTTTTAGTTTGCTTTCATAATTGTCCCAAACATTTTTGAGGGATATTTCGACTGAGCAAAAATTTACCTTGGCAAAGGGTTAATATCTAATTATTTGATAAAGGATTAACCTACGATATAGAAAAGGGAAAGGTGTGCTCCAAATAATTTTCAAGGATATATCAACATAGCTAAAATTAGAAGAAGAAATGTTAAATACTAGTTTATACTTTAAAAAAAACAGAAAGGGCGTTTTATTTTCTCGCTTTCATGTGTTTGCTTGCTCGTAATCTATTTGCTGTTTAGCAGGGTTTGTTAAGGCTATTTATTTTGTGCGAAATTGTATTTTGAATATATATTAATGACATTTACCAACAATCAGCAGTTCAACTGCAGTTGAATTCAGGAGATCATTTCAAATATCTAAATAATGGCAAGCCAAAGGATAAAATTCACCCATCCTTAATCTATTCATAGACCTACCAAGAGGTGGTAGGTCTATGATCTATTCAACAAATTATTATGCTGCATGCTCGGTAAACGATTTTTCAAATGTATTTTCACTCATACTGGAAATAAAAAAGACTTTTACAAAGGATGACAATCCCTTAAGCTCATATTTCACTTTCTGCCTTGGTATTTTTGTTCGTAAAATTCCTCCAAGATAAAGCATAAACCTATATATTTCTGCTTGAATATCACGTCTTTATTGAACAAGAGTGCATGAAACCTTTTCATTCGAATTATATGCAAAAACGTCAGAACTCCCAATAGTTGCAAGTATGGGAGATGATTGTAATAATTTACTTCTCTTTTTTGTTTCCCCTGTCTCTCCTTGCTGTGTGTGTGTGTGGGGGGGGGGGTGAACATGCCCTTTTGTGGTCCTTACATCGCTACGCCATTGATGGGGATCACTACTTCTCACGTTTTCTTTCCATCACGTACACGGTTAATATCAAGAGAAATAAAGTTGACAGGCACATGATGATCATCTAGTTTTTGTTTTGTGAGCAAATATCACGATTTTCCGACACTGTTACCTGTCATGCAAGCACGATTCTTTTCCCGTTCTGTCCAATCAGCATGAGGCGTATCCAGCCGAAGGTGCACGATGTACGCCCCTTCTCCCATTTTTGAAGGCTTGGAAAAACAGTAATACATGTATTTTACCGTGAGTCTATACGGCAAGCAACACCACGTATAATAACCTAACCAATTTCAAGAGAACTAAATTTTAGAAAATTGTGATTGTTCACAGCAAGCGTGAAAATTGGGATAAAATGGTTTTGGAATCGAATACCATGAGCCCAATTTTATCGTATACATCTCATCCTATCACCTTCTCCCCCCCCCCCCCCTCTTTCTCTCTCTCTCTCTCTTTCTCTCTCCTCCTCCCCTTGTAGCTACCTCCCCGTGGGCCCAACATTATAAAACCCTTCCTCCTTCCCTCATCACCCATTAACAAAAAATATAAACAACAAAAATAATCCCCGTCACCATTCCTACCCCTCCCTCCCTCCCTCCCCTCCTCCTCCTCCTAATCCTCCTCCTCCTCCTCTTCTTCCTTCTTTCTGCCGCATCTCTTATTTTGTTGTTGTGTTCCCCAAACGCCCATCGCGTGCCAGACCGTGTTGAAGAGCGATGCATTAATGACATTGGACCTTCGTCTTGTCTTTCACATGTCCAGCCATGGAGGCTTTACAAATGCAGACAAAAGCAAATAGAGAGTGTGAGTATAGCTGGTCTGCAAGCCTCTCCGTCCATATTACCTCATATTATGTCCCTGTCACAAATAATTGTCCCCCATTAGATAAAGACCATAGGGAGTGAGTACATGTAATATGTATCAAAATGCTCATCGTAAGTCACAACCATACTATATGCAACAATGTAACAACAATCTTTTTAAATTTTTTTTAATAAGGGGATGGGGGTGCTGGAGCACGTACCGATGGCGGTGAAAGAACTTATAAATTTTAGTATCATTTTTGATAACTTTCCAAATTATACTAAATAAACCATTCAGTTTCAGTTTATTGTTTCATATTTCATATTTACAGTGCTTTTGCAATGTAAATGGTACAAACAATATAAATGGTACAAAAAAGATATTGGTACAAACGAACCTGAAATACATATTGTCACAGAAAATAAAAGAAGGTGAGTGCCTCATATCTATTCGTTTGCATGCAGTATTAATTGAAAAGACTGGGCTAGAATGAAAGTGAAATATTGAGAAGCCTATAAGGAGAAAGCTACGCTTGTGAGTCATAGGCTCCAAAGAGTAACAAGATTTATAATAGTCTTTAAAAAATAGTGGGAACGAGCGATGCATGATACAGCGATATGTGCATATATATAATTAACAGTATGCTTATAAGCATACATATATCAAATCTCTATATATCATGATATATTGCGCATTAATTCTTCATTAGGTGCCATGTTTGCCAAAGCAAATTTTTATAGAATGGGGGAAAAAATAAATATTTTGACAATGACCGTGTATTCCACATGCTTGAACTTGGAAGATGTGACAAGCAAGGCGGACGAATGATAAGACACACAATATTTAGGATGACACCTATGTCAGGTCGGCTGGCCGCTCATCAAAGAAGATAGGCAAGTCTGTTGAATCTATGGCTTTGCGTGGGCGAGCATACAGACGATAGAGTGGTAATGTAAGGATATGAATAGCGCAGACATCAATGGCGCATTGGGGACGGATGCCACAGAAAGATGAAAATTAATCCAAGTAACTCAAGAAGCATTACAAGAACTTTTGAAGAAGGGGGAAAAAATAATAATAAATGAATTTATAATAATACATTTTTTTTTTTTAAGTCCAAAGGACTTGTTTTTGTCCCCGGTTTAAAACTCTCTTGGCCTTTGGACTGTGGCCTTTGGACTTAAAAACAAGTCTTAGAAATCAAGAGAGAAGGAAAGAAGAAGAAGAAGAAGAAGAAGAAGAAGAAGAAGAAGAAGAAGAAGAAGAAGAAGAAGAAGAAGAAGAAGAAGAAGAAGAAGAAGAAGAAGAAGAAGAAGAAGAAGAAGAAGAAGAAGAAGAAGAAGAAGAAGAAGAAAAAGAAAAGAAGAAGAAGAAGAAGAAGAAGAAGAAGAAGAAGAAGAAAAAGAAGAAGAAGAAGAAGAAATAGAAGAAAAAGAAGAAAAGGAAAAAGAAGAAAAAGAAGAAGAAGAAATAGAAGAAAAAGAAGAAGAGGAAAAAGAAGAAGAAAAAGAAGAAGAAGAAGAAGAAGAAGAAGAAAGAAAGAGAAGGAGGAGGAGGAGGAGGAGGAGGAGGGGGGGGGGGGGGGGGAGAAGGAGAAAAAAATGACAGGTACCTTCTTTCCATTGTGTGAAGAATAATTTCATCCATTGGCATATATTATGTTTGGAATAAGTTTTTGTAATTTCTTGGCAGTACGGCAACTTTGACAAATTTACACGATATCGTTTAGCAAAGTCTACAACCACGAGAGCCACAGGTCTTTATATACCCACAGTCATCCACGATACCGACTGTGGGTCTCATTGGCCTTCTCTAAACTTCGAAGAAGGTTTTTTTTTTTGGGGGGGGGGTCATCAAATTGCTAACCAACATTGTTGGTCTGGTAGACTATGTGGCATGTTACTCTATATTTTGACTTTTCGTCATAATTCATCAATCAGGATGAAAGTCATGTCCATAAATTTCGCGATCGTTTATCAAGCTTTTCTGCATGCCCGCCCTTTAAAGTCACCCCCCTCCCAATAGGAGGCACCCTTCGAAGTATGCAAAACTTTCTGCCCGTCACTGACGGCGAAAAAATTCACAGAAACGAAATAATTATCAACAGTTTGAGGATGTTGTCTTTATGTTTTACATCACTGGAAGTAAATCACGAAGTTCATATTCCCCATATTCAGAATTTTTCTTTTACATAAATATATCTATATTTCTAAATGGAAATATATTTACATGAAATTTAAAAAGGAAACATATTTCTGAATGAGTCCAAGCCAGTTTTAGAGCGTAAAAGAGTCCAACCATAAGTGAGTTATACTAGCATCGGGGGGGGGGGGGGGGGGGGGTGCTGGTGGTGGCCCCGTTCTCCCTGGAGCTACGCCATTGTATAAAGCTAATTTTCTTCTTTGATCGACTTTCCTTTTAACACACTTACGAAAATCGTTAATCTTGCAACTTATTTGCCACCTTTTGAAAGAGGCTGTCAAATGTACATGCATGGTTTGATATTTCTCACTTTTAGAATTCATACGGTGTTAAAAAAATATCCCACCATGACTATTGAGGAGATAAGCTTGCTTAGTACCTCCTTGGGTTGATATGGCTGGTCGGAAGTGCTTGTCTAGTCTCCATCGAAGACTGTCATTTGATTTAATCATTTGGGACGTCTGAAGCATACCAACGCCCGACGACAGGATCGCTCTTTTATACCCTAATCCAAGTAATCTTTTCTAAATCCTTACTTTCCCCAATTATTAAATCAAATTCGATCAGATTCGAGTTGACGTTTTTCCAACAAGCCTGTTCCGAACCAGAATGGTGTGATCATCTTTTATAGGTCAAAAACCTTTTATATTCCATCTTTATCAGGTCACCAACTGTCCTGATCTGGTTTCCTTCCATCACGACCCTATTATGACTGACAGAGACAAAGAATGCATCGTCGAAAATAATGTTCCCTATTTTTAACATGAAAAAAGGAAGAATTATTGATGGCATATGCGAGGAAGCTATACTGTATTTGTATGAACCGGAACCCATGTGTACAATTTTTAAGCTCAGTTTAATTAGTCACATGGTCAATAACCCAGAAAATAAGCTTAGACCTAGTATTCTAAGGTCACGTTTAGTTATTTGAGTAATATATATCAAATTGTCAGAATATTGTATTTTTCAATTTGAAACTTAAAGGATTTTTTTTTTCTACAATTGTTTTTTTTCTTCTTCAGGAATTCTGTTTTTGATAAGAACATTTCGTTATACGTTATATTCTTTACAATTACTGCCTTTGACACACATTTGGAAGAAAGTCTGAGGAAAGCTATTGTAACTTTTCTTTTTTGACTACTTTCATGGCATTACTCAATGTAAATAGAATTTTAAAATGGAAGAAGCTAAGTTCTATACGGTGTCAGAATAATATACAGGGGACGCTGCTAGGCCATTTCTGTTTTCTTTCTCTTTCCGTTGTCTTTTCTCTAAATTTTAATATTCGGTCCTATAAGAGTTGATCATTAAATCCATGCATGTGCTACACGCAAGAGAAATAAATGTCATTTTCAAGTGAAAAAAGATTCAGACAACAGCCCTATCAGTGCTTATTTCAATCGCTGGAGAGAGTCGGAAGGGGTGGGGTGTGCTCCCTCCCCTAGACGCAAACCCCCTCTTCTCCAGCAAAGGTGATAATCCTGTAATCATATTAACGATGCTCAAAATAAAGATAGCTGTCGATCAATCTAGCATAGGGCAAGCCTCCAAACATGTCACTATTTTTCATCAGCAATTTCCGTCTCGCTATTTCTCCGTGTCTTCTTAACACGCGATCATCGTAATCAGATCACGACAACTAGTCCGTATCTTAAAGGTTAAATGGTCTTCTCTCAGAATAATGACATTGTCCATACGTAACGACAGCGTATACGGTCGTAGAATTGGAAAAAAATGAACAACGGAAACCAAAAAAGACTCCAAACAAGAAAACTAAAACAACGGCATGAAACATAAACTGAGAAAGAAACGCTATTTTGATGAACTCTTGTTTGAAATTTCGATCAAGGTTTCAAGGTTTCAAGAGTTTCTTTATTTTCCACATGATATATTTCGGTGTTTAACAAAACAAACAAACATGCAGTATATACAAGTTGATATAAAATAATATCAAAAAAAAAAAATACTATAAGAAACCGTGACATAAATGGAAAAAGAAAATGAAGTACAGTAATTACATAAAATAAACAATTATACTTTCATAATTCAGTAAATTTAGGCGTAGTAAAGAAACATAAATGGAGGAGTCTATTGAAAAGCACAGATTGTATTTTATAGACCCCTTCGTGTGAAAAAAAAAACAACTTACAAAATGCTCTGAGTACAGTGTGTATATGCAAATAATGACTTTTATAATGACACTTTTGAAATGTCAATGTAATCGTTTTAGTTTAGTGCAGCTAGTAGTGCCGAGACCATGGATAACACAGTCCCATTGTAAATGTACACATGTGAGATGTTTTTTTAGTGAGTGTGAAGTTCATATTGTGATTGTGATTAATATTACCTAAGCATAGGATACATTTCAAATTTATTCGATGCCATACCAAGTCAGTGGAAAAGAGGATGTAGGCTCGATACAATACAAATTAAAAGAAATATAGACGATCACATTTCCTTGAAAATACTTGGAAATAAAGTGACTTTAGATCAAATCTGTTCAAAAAAGTGATATATATGTTTCATTCAGGGTCTAAAGAAGATAGGGGAAGAAATAAACGTTAACACACCTTTCTCTGGTTTTACAGAGAACGAAATTAAACAAACCTTTTTGAGACCTCATTTTTCAACAGTTAATAACAAACTTCGTCAATTCCATGGCAGTTGCATGGCGCAATTTATACGAATGAAAAACTCCATAAAATCGGTTTGATGCAAAATAATAATTGTTCGTATTGTGATACAGAAGTTGAAACATATGAACACTTGTTTAATGGGTGTTTGGTTTGAAAGTTCAAACACTTTGGAAATGCATTGGCCAAAGTTTAAAACTGAAAGAAATTGAAAATCTCTCCCTGCATGATGTTTTTGGGGGGAATTAAAGGCAATTCAAATAGAATAAAATGTTAAAACACAATAATTTTAATTGTCAAAAAGGAAATTTATTTTGTAAGGCAGAAAGCCGAACTTCCCTCTGTCGGTTATATTAAAAAAACTCATAAAAGAAAATGTGAAAGAAGGATATAACATTGCAAAAGAGAGAAACACTTTGGCAGTACACCTACAAAAATGGGAATTTTTAATAGATTTGGATTGACCTTTTATTATTTCGGTATTGGGTGTGCTTATGGGGTTTTTTCTTTTTTTTAAAATAAATATAAACCCTTCACATATGTGTGTGTGTGTGTGTGTGTATATATATATATATATATATATATATATATGTTTGTGTGTGTGTGTGTGTATCTTTTTTTCCCCTTATGAATTGTATCAACTTGTTATCTTATGTTATGTATGTATATACAAGTAAATTGCTTGCTTGTTTATTTTGTCACTTCTATGTAAGACCATTGGTCATTTTGTCAATGTGAAGGAATAAAAACATTTACCCCCCCCCCAAAAAAAAAAAAAAAAAAAATCAAATTTTTCTTAATAACTAATAATATATCATATTATATTATATTATATTACATTATATTATATTATATTATATTATATTACATTATATTATATTATATTATATTATATAGCTCTCTTGTCCGTCATGCGGCCAAATACGAAATGATCGTACATATCTCGGGGGTGTTTCATAAAGCTGTTCATAAAGTTACGCATGACTTTACGAATGACTTAAATATGACAAGCCAAATGGGATGATCAATCATTTTCAATTACATCAACTAAAATTGAACTGTGCAGACACTACAGATATAGATTAATATTCTTATTATAACAATTATTTTTAATGCAAAGTATATTTTTGCCATGATTTAATTGAGGTTACTGGAAATACAGTCACACTTTGTTAAAACATCAGTAAAAACTTTGGGCATCCTATCTGGCACTTCATATTCAAGTCGTTCGTAAAGTCATGCGTAACTTTACGAACAGCTTTATGAAACACCTCGGTATCCAATTTACACCTGGGTGGAGAGTGGCAAACGAGGATGAATTTCTTGCCAGAAGACGTTAGTGCCGAGCTGGGATTCGAACCCCAACCTCTTGATTGGGAATCGAGTGAAAGAACCACTATACCATGACACCTCCACTTAACACCATGCAACCCATTATACCCATGATGACGACTACTGTGTTGCTAATTCAGGATCCTCCGACATATTCTCCGGCTAATTCAGGTAACGCCTATGGCGATACCTCAATTAGCTTATGCTTCATACTGATCTTTACTGTACAATCCAAAGCAATAATTACACTCGATTTAGATTTTAGGTACCAGCCACGTAATTTTGACGATGGTTATTATGATGCCAATAATTCTAGAGAAGTCTGAGTACCGGTAAGGAGGAGGAGGAGGAGGGGGGGGGGGGGGGTGATTTGTGAGGATTCTCATTCTCTTTATCCCTATGTGGAAGAACGCCCTGAAAAGGATTGCTCTGGAAATTATCCCATAACATGGACATGGCTACAGAAATAGCTTAAAACTTTGAACCAAATTTCGATGCCATGTGTGTGTGTGTGTGTGTGTGTGTGTGTGTGTGTGTGTTCAGTGCGTTTCATGTACTGTGATTTTCAGTATTATTTAGACAGCTTAAGTGATGTTTTATGATTCCAAAATTTGAATACAATTATTCCAATTTAGTATAATAATGGACCCTTCATAATAGTTTTCAAATAGTTTATTTCATAATGTCAACACCATCTTTGATATAATACTTCTTGACGGTGGTGCGTTTACCATGTTTACGAATATATAAAAAAATACGTCTGAATTAATTGAGCAGTTTCTTATACGCTTTCTTGAACACAAGTTATCCACACTTTCTTTTACATAAAACCTGAATATTTGAGGTAAAATGTAGAGCAAATTATTGTTACCCGTTACGGCATTTTTAGTCGTCTTGACTTTGGAATGCATTCAAAATCAACATCCCCACACTGTCAATCATGTTTATTTCATTTTAATTCAAAAGGTTCTCGAAGACGTAATTCTTTGATGTGATATTATTTTTTTGAGATTATTTGAAGTATATTTGGATGCTCTGGGGGATATGTGGGTGTAAGGATATTCTATGACATCATGAATAATGTAAATTGGCGTTTCCATGAACATGAAATGTGGCAGAGACGTGTCTCTGCTCAAGGCTTTTCTCTCCGTTCAGAGGATTCAAATTACGACACATTCTACTGACGATGTTGGTTTATCGATCAACATGGTGATGCTGCTGCTGCTGCTGCTTATGATGAGGATGACGATAATGAGGATGATGATGATAATACTGATAACCATGATGATGATGATGATGATGATAATAAGCATGATGAAGATGATGATAATAAGCATGATGATGATGATGATGATGATGATGATGATGACGATGAAGAAGAGGAAGATGATGATGATAATGATATCCATGATTATGATGATGATGATGATGATGATAATGATGATGATGACGATGACGATGATGATCTTGATAGTAATGACGATGAATACGATGATGATAATGATGATGATGATGATGACGATGATAATGTTTAGAAAATTGTTCTTCTCATGTTCACGTTCTCCCTCACCCTTTAGTTTTTATCTCGTCTCTTTTCTATTTTTTTTTTTTTTGGGGGGGGGGGGGGGTCATTTAGTTTGAAGGTTGGATCATGAATCTTTCTCAGCAGCTCCGCTGCTGAAGGAGATTATTGTGATTGACAAGCTCCCAAATTGTACGTAATGATATTTCATACCGCGAGGATTTAGCGAGGATTTGCAAGAGCTGGAATTCTTCAAAAGGCTGATGTTTCTCCCTCTTCTTTGATCTTTTAAAATTATTATTCATAGATCGCATTATTATTGATGGAGTTACCTTCACATTCAGCCTTCGGTTATCCGTTTTTAGGTTAGGATATCTTTGAAAATTTTCAACCTGTAAGCTGTTTTTGTTTTTGTTTTTGTTTTTTGTATTTTGAAAAATATTTTACCACATAATTATAAAGCGTTCTGATAAGTAGTTTCTAGCAGTACTTAGCCAATTTCGGTGATAAATTCTTTACGCTAGTGTTTGTTTTATCTTTGTTTGGTTTCATCAATGTAAACACAGTGCGAAAACCTGCTTTCATCCGTTTTTCAGCAAGTTCACAATTTAGGGTGTTGATGTATTGAAAAATACCACGAAGAATAACGTAAATAGATTATTTGATATATAACGATCTGCAGAAAGGACAATGCCTCCATCTATACTTTCATTGGTCATCAAAATGGAGGGGGTATGATGATAAAAAAATTATCATTATTCTCTTGTTAATAAAACCTGTACATCTCTGTATGTATATGGTCATCTTACCTGGGAAGAAAGTGCAGAGCTGGGAGGATGCTTAAAGACATCATAGTGGCGCATTTGTAAACTTTTTCTTCAAAGTAGTTTAACCAATAATTGATTTCCCTGTGTTTCATGATTGTAGAATTTTAAACCTACCTTTATAGGGCCTATAATTTGCTGTTGCTACATGCTGGGGCCGACTGGCCATAGGCCGGTCAATATTTTGGTTAAAAAGGGCCGGTCAACAAAAAAAAACAAAAAAAACAAAACAAAAACAAAAAAAAAAAAAAAAAAGAAGAAGAAAGAAGAAGAAGAAGAAAAAAGGGCCGGTTGCGTTGAAATCCCTACTCTAATTTGAGTCCCAGTCCGCCCCTAATTACATGTATATGTAAACTGTCTTATATACAATATTTGTTTTCATTCTGACGTTTTCTTTCCCCCTTTTCACCCCCCTCTATTTCCGCCTGTCTTCTGTTTTTCTTCTCTCCGATCCTCTTTCTTTTTATTCCATTATCTCTTCCTTCAACTCTGCTTGTTTTCACTCAATCTCTCTGTTGCTCTTCACTTCTAATGTCTCAATTCCTAATCATAATCTTATAATTTACTCTCTGTTGGACCTGGGCCCCGTTGCATAAAACTTACCATTAATAGTAACTCTGCTATCAATGGTAACTACCATGGTAACATCACTCAACAGCCAATCAAAATCAAGGTTTCCATGGGAGTTACCATTGATGGCAAAGTTACCGTTAATGGTAAGTTTTATGCAATGGGGCCCTGAACGTGCTCACAACCATGTTTTTAAAATTATGATGTCTATAATTCAATTTTGCTCCTCTCTCTCTCTCTCTCTCTCTCTCACCCTTCTATTACTCCCTTTCTCATTCTCACCACTTCCTATCTTATTATTCTCTCTATTTTTGAATGAAAGAAAGATATAAAGAATGAATGAATGAATGAATGAATGAAAGAACTTTATTACCAAAAATTGATCACAATATAGTATACATTTGAAAAACAAATCGTTGGTAATAGGACACCACTAGATAGCAATATACTGCTAGTAGGGCGTGACGCCCTTGAGACAAATATGAATAATACACTTACATTATAAATGGAATACAATACTTGTAAAAAGATTCTATGACATAAAATAGAGTAGCTAATATCTACACTAGACGAGCAAGAAGGTATTTACAATGGGTGTTGAATATACTCTTTTAATAAATGATCTTTTGTAGCTGTACAGAATGAATGGAAAGAGCATTTTCTTCTGATATCTTTCGGCAGACTATTCCATACTTCTGATCCTGCAAATGATATCGATTTTTTTCATGCATATTTTACTTTTTCGAGGGTTGGGGTTTCTTAGAAAATTTTCCGCTGACCCCCCTTCAAAATGGTCTATAGATGCCCCCGTAATCATTTCTATATCTGATGCATCTAAAAACAAATATTTATTCTCATCCTCTCTTCCTTTCTATTTCCGGTCTCTTATTTTACAACTCTCTCTCTCTCTTTCTTTTCATAATATAAACCTATGTAGGCATACCGTAATTTTGTTTGTAATTTTCGCCACCTTATTCAATTGTTATAATTTGTTCGACCAAATTCTAAAAAACTTAGTCTTTGGGCCATGCATCATAATACAAGCATGGCTTTCTTAGCATGCCCTTCCGTATAATGTTAACTCAATAATGATCCGTTTGTGTAAATTATTTTGTACTCTTCTTAATACCCTTATCTTTGTATTGTTCGTTTGATATATACAAAGTTATTACATTGTTTTATATTTAATCCTTGAATCAATATGTATCATCAATCAAATCACATCATGTTCATGTGATTTTCAATGGCACTTCTCCCAGCAGGATTGGCCCATCCCTGAAAGAGAACTAGAATAATTGGGATGTTGGGTTTCAAGTGTATGGGAGAATAAAATCAGATATTACATGACTATGATTATCACAATTATGTTAATGATCATAAAGTCTACATGTTTATATGAAACGGAAACCAATTTAATAAACCAAAATTTTATTGTGAACAGAAAATAAGTAACTCATTTAATATCTATGTTCTTTTGATTTTCAGTTTATATTATTGTAAACAGGTAGAGAATTTGACTGGGTCGGGGGGGGGGGGTAGAAATTTTCACATAATGTTCATTTTCCAAGACGATTGTAAAGAACATTATTTCATAATTTGATATCAAATTCACTGAATGCAACGCTTTTTTCTTTAATTTTTTTTTTTAATGAATATGAAAACGCAAATTATGTGCTAGATAATGGGAAAACACAGAGGGAGAATATGAGAACTAATTGATATTTCGTTTCAAAGGAGATCTCAAAACACAGAGTTTCAAAATGTGTTTTTAGAGCGTCCATAGCTGGGTATCAGAAATGTCCAATATGGATTAATTTCAGTTCTAAAGAAGCATCTAATTCTTAGAGCCTCTTGATTTTTGCCGCCATACCAATATCCCGAGGTATATTGTCTACTCGGAAGTTCTCTGATATGGAGAGGCATTTCCGCGCTTGAACCAGTGTACGTTCATGGTCATTGTGATCATAGGATGATGTCTGCCCGATGCAAGATTCGGACATTGACCGCTGCTAAGATGTATTTTAGGATAAAGGAAGGGATGGAATATTCCGTTGGTCAGGGAGGCTCGCACATGGTGGACAGTCGCTTCTTATTATGGTGATTGAATTTGAGTATGGGTGGATAGAGCAGTGCGCTGCAACATGGGTAACATGCGAAGGGTGGGACTTCGTCTGGCCAAGAGCATGAAGAGCTAAGCCTTCAAATATGCAGTTACAGCAAAGAAGGAGTGGGGGGGGGGGGGGGGTAGTGCAGGATGGAACCTAGTAGACGTACTATGGAAGTTAATAAAAAGTAATTTCCAAATTCAGTGCCGTGTGTACTTTTCCAATCACAGTTATTGTAATGATCGAATACCATTGTCGTACGTCATAAAGTCTGTAGAATTATTACTTTAGTATTGGATCCATTCTGTAACTTCGTCTCTGGATGAGAAAAGGAAATTACAAATTTTGAATAATGTGCTTTCCTTATATATAAAGAGATAGGCCCCTGTACGAATGGTTTTTGAGCTTTATAGGCCTAAAATTTAATCTTAAGAAATTTGTCCATATTCCATCTTTCTCCAATTTTAAAGTCATTATTCTATTTTCCAACTCTGTACCGTTCTGTATATCACCCCACTCTCCCTCCCTCCTTCCCTCCCTCTCTCCTCTCTCTCTCTCTTTCTCTCTCTTTCTCTCTTTCTCTCTCTCTCTTGCTATCTCTCTCTCTCTCTCTCTCTCTCTCTCTCTCTCTCTCTCTCTCTCTCTCTCTCCTCAGGTCCTCCATGAAGTGAGAGAGTAAGCAACAAGTCAGCAGGAGAAGTGTATAATAGATGAAGCACACTGAATAATTTTGATGAAATTCAATGAGGCTGGTTGGGTCAGGAGATAAGTGCCGAGTCTGAAGGGAGGCGTCACATGTTCTCTCTCATGCAGGTGTGAGACTCATCACCGCTACAGTGCATGTGTCTCAAAAAATGTCACATTCCGTTACATTCTAACTGCAGTTAGCCATAGTAGCCAATATGTTTGTAATTCGACAAGCACTGTTATATGATAATAATAATATTAATAATAATAATAGTGAACATTTATACCGCGCCATGTCAAATATAATGTTTTTTTAATTGTTGAATGTTTCTGGAATTTGAGGATTATGGAGCTGCATTTTCCCTATTTTGCTGGCAGGAAATACAATGACAATGAGGTGTGTGTGGAAACAATGATATAACTTGTTGTCTCTTTGTGAAGTCATTATACCCTCTAAACATCGCACACGCCATCTCTCCCTACATCTCTCTGGCCGAAATTCCACCGAACAAAATGACAAAAAAGAATGGAAAACGACAACAATTCGACTCGGAATCTTATTGAAACTAAATGATGACGATAAGAATGTTTTCCCTACAATCCCTATTCCATACGGTGCAATAAGGTCAACAGACATGGTAAAGGAGTTCTTGACAGAGTCCTAGGCTCACGTTGATGGCGGATTTATATAGTTATACCAAAATGTATTGTAGGGTACAATACTTTTGACTGATCTTTTATTAATTTTGATATCAAATCACTCACTTGAGGGCTCAACAACAGCAACATACAAAACAACAACGTTAACAACAACGGCCTCTCTTAGTTCCACCTGTCCTCAACGGATCACTATTTTTCGCTCTCCTTCCGTTTTATGAGACGGTTTGTACTGTACCAGGTACATGGAAATGGCATGCATACGTAATGATATACAGGTAGAAGAGGACTTGAACTGGAGATGTCTTGACCGATTAGTCATACCTGTGCGATAGAAGCCCCGCGTCTGGGTTGGAATGATCGATAGAGGGTTACCGGGGGAAGCGGGGAGGCAGGGGCATAGCATGGATCCAGTCACTGAGGGGGCACTGGACCTACGAGTTTAATGAAATGCGAATGAACAAGGCAATCGAAGGGGGGGGGGCGTATTGAAGGGGTCTCCTTTTCACGTTTCCTCCCCCTCTCCCATGCATTATTTCTGTTAAAATTTTGAACATTTCTCGCCATTCGACTGAGGGCACGTACCCACTGGGCCCCTGTCCGTGGAGGGGTGGGTGTGTAACACAATTCACTTACCGAATCAGGACTATAATACTAACATTAATGGGGGAGGGATGGTGTAATTATCGGAATGGGGCTAGGTATGAGCTATCACAATAAATTTAGAATGGGTAGAGGTATTGCCCACTGTAGGTATTTGCTAAAGGTGAAAAATAGTTTGCGAGCTTTCTCATTCTTTATATTCCTACGTGGAAGAGTATTATTGGTAGCAGTTTCACATGAAAATAATTGCTCTTTAAATACACTCATAATTATAATTCTAAATTTGGCTAGAAATGGTTCAAAACTTGTGTAGTCATATACCCATAAATGTATGCAGTGTTTTTCACTGTTTCTGATTTAAAAAAAATCAAGATTACGCTAATTTAATATCATTTTGATGATTCCAAATCTCACAATGCACAGTTATTTCCTACATGATTTATACAGCCTCCAATAATCTCACAATGCACAGTTATTTCCTACATAATTTATACATCCTCCAATAACTTCTAGACAGTTTCTTCCGCAATGCAATGCATGACCAGTAATCAACATTACCGTACTTTTAGGTGTTGAGGATATAGTTTTCGTCTCTGTTATGTAATTGGGGCTCAAGTCAGTACCATATGTATATTTCTATCATTTATGATTTATGATTTATTTTGTCGTATTATTTTTATGTTGCAGGGTTGGCCTGTTCAGTTATGCAAAACTATTTTCCAAAGGCCCCCTGCGCTTTAACAAACCATTAAACCGAATCATTCTTATGAAACTCTACATAACAATGTATTTCTTGGAGACAATTTCTAGTATTGTGATTTTGACACTGCTGTCTACCATTTCTTATAATGTGATTTCAATAAACTGCTGTATTTCTGTATAGCATTTTTACTTTACTTTAATTTTTGTTAATTTCCTATTTTGATCAAGTGTGATTGAACCCAATACACTGTTTTTGAATATGCATTTGAATTTATACATTACAGGCAGACATGAGAGGAGGAGAGCACTGGAGGGAGGGGGGGGGGGGGGGGGGGGGTAGAACTAGGGGTGATAAGAAACTTTTTTTTTTACTGTGATTAAGAAAGGTAAAGCGGAGATGGAGGGTGATGTTCAAGGAGCGTGGATGTCGTTCTGCGATCAGGTGATTGATAGGTAAGACGCAGGGGGAGATGCCAACTGAAAAAGGGTTGGGGGGGGGGGGAGGATAGGAAGGTAAGGAATAACATGATGCATAAATATGATAGATTGAAGGAGGGGTGTGTTGGCGGTCATTACCCACTCTGAGAATGACAGGGGTCGATTTGGGGGTACATGGGGGATCTTACACCTGAGAAATATAGGTAAAAGGAAGAGGTAAAAAGAAGGAGTGGAGGGCAAAACAGGAGTTAATTTCTCTAGGGAAAGGTGTAAGGAATAGGAGTGTAAAATGGACCGGGTATAGGGGGCTTCATATGAAAGTGGGATACGCTATATAGCAGACAAGAGAGCTATAAGAAATGATAACGTGCTATTGTTTTAAGATGATTTCCCACGAAGTTGGAATATTGGTCTTATTTACAAATCTGGATATGATGTGATATACTAATACCTTATCTTTATATTCTGTAACCGGAATAAGATAAAAGGCCGAAATTTTCAGACGAGTGATAGAATTTTTCTAAAAGCAAAGCAAAATAAAGCGACGCAAAAAGAATAGTTTCCGATCATTTAAAATTTAATTCCAACATGACACCACGCCATCCTATCCCCTTAAAAAAAGGGAGAGGTAAAAGTCATCGGTGTTTCCTTCGTTTGTTTATTTGTTTATTTGCTGTTTGTTGTTGTTTGCTTGTATTTTAATTTACTGATATATATGATCTAGCTTTAAAAACCACACATTTGTCGATAGCGGCGGCCCTACATGATTTTGTGAAAGACTACGACTAGCGACACACTCTTTACATCGTTGGGTCTAAAATTCTACCTTGTACTGTCTACGGTGAATACCAGGTGAGTAAGTAGGCCCAGATCAATTCCTGATGTGAGTAAGTATCTAGGCCCAGATCAATTCCTGATGTGAATCTATAAAATCAATAGAAAGAAAACCGAAGTCGTCGAATTTATCGAGAAAAATAAATATTGATCGTCCTCCCTGGTGTACTGCTATATTAGGAGCGGAAGGTTTGACGGGATGTGAAACATTATTCAAAGGAGTGGAATGACGTATATAGACAGGCCTATATGTATTCACTTGGGTTGAGGGATCTAAAACACAGGGGCTCCACTAAAGGGGGTGGGAAGGGGCCGGAGGGGTGGGGGAGATGCCCCTAAAAATCTTTCCAAAAAAAATCAGAAGTGATGGGGTTAAATGTGTAGCTATTAGGACTGCCTTTCTCCCAATTCGGCAAGATAACTCTTTGCCGAACCGGGGGGGGGGGGGGGGGATCGCTGAAAATGAACTCATTAGATGGTTTCCCTTTTCTATTTCTCTTCCCTGTTCTCGTGTGTATTCCTCTTCCATATTCGGGAAGAGAACCCTCCCCCCCCCTTCTCTCTCTCTCTCTCTCTTTTTTTTTTGGGGGGGGGGTATTAGGCAAATTTTGAAATCTGAGAATCTTGTGCTACTTCTTTGCAAATTTACTTTTTCTGTCAGAACTATTTTGGGGGGAATTTTTTATGTGTGACATGATAATTATCCCACCCCATTCGAAATGTTCTAGCTACGCCCCTTGTTAGAGTTGACTTGGGTACCGTCTAAGGGAGGGCTGGATAACTGTTCGAATCACTCATCTTGATCAGTGGGCTGGCGGATCCAGGATTTTGAAATGGAGGTGGTGCTGGCAAGCCAGAATTTGTACACATTCACTTATAAAAGAAAAAGTAGGTAAAGCTTGGATGTATGTTATAGGCAAATCGAAATAGTAAATTTTGTTTTTCAAAATATGAAATATTTTGCCCATAGATATCGCAAAAATATTATAACTGAACAAAATATCACTCAGTTGGGGAAATCATAGTCCAAAATTGGTTCGGATGACATAAGTGTCATCATGTTGGGCACTTTTTAAAAATCCAAATGTGCTTCTGTTTCTTGAGCTGCGTGACCCAAACATATACAGCACGATATCATCGCGCAGTACGTGAAGTGCAGGCTATGGGAGATCGACGACCACAAAAATATAGGGGCAAACGCCCCCCCCCCCCATATCCCCCTCCCCTCTCTCGCCTTCCCCTGGATACGCCACTGATGATGGGTCATGCCTCATGCCCACGTCAATAAAAAGAGAAGAGACCTTCATGGAAATGGACGTGAAGAAGGGACAGGTAACACCGCCAATCTGTCGGCTTGACCGATTACTCATCAAGAAAGAAAAAAAAAAAAAAAAAAGGAAGAGAGAGAGAGAGAGAGAGAGAGAGAGAGAGAGAGAGAGAGAGAGAGAGAAGGGTCAGTTGAATAAATTGAGTTCAAGAGTTGTATTCAAGGTGTGCTATTTATACCACAGGCTTATTCATATCCACTTCGACTCCGACTCTTCCTCATAATGTAACGATGAGTGGATGAGTCGACAGTTTTAATAAAAGTGGGGAGATTTGGCTTTTATCTTGAGTTTACCCCACCCCGCCCATTTTTAAATGCTCCAGGAGCCTTGCAAAGTATATAAAATCAAGTTGGAATTCACCATTGACCATGTGAGAATAATGAACTAAAAACGGAAGTCATCTGTTTATGAAAATAAGGTCCCGAATTCAGTGTTTGGAAGGAAAAAATTGCTTTCCCTTCAGTTTGTCTGTTAAAATTAATATCGACCCCATTATTTATATTTGATGAAAGAAATAAATTGAATATGAGGATCATAAAATTAAACTTAGAGAATCTGGATCTACTACTACAATGATACATTGTTAGTATCAAATCAGGTTGTTTTTGTCAAGCTGATGAACATTTGTATATTACATTCTTAAATATAATCAGCCAGCACTAGTAGTCTTTGGGCGAAGCAATACAAAGTCACAATGCAATACCTTATTGTGGTTACATTTAAAAAATAACACGTCATCATCACATGAAAATATCAAAATTACACAAAGGAGGCGGTGTTTATTACAAGGAAATACCCCTACACGTAATTCTTTAAGAGAACTTGTTTGATAAAGAAGGAATGATTAAGTGATTAACTGAGGTATTTAACAATTAGATGATCAAATATTATGTTGCAGAAAATCACAAGAACAATATGTGGACGTGAGAAACAGCACGAAGTCAGACATATTTTGTTGTACCGGTTATGATATCATAGTCGTCAAAGTTACGATTTAACCGGTTGCCTACTGGAATCAGGTGTTCTCTGCATTAACTCAATGTGAATTGGAGAATTCAGTAGTCAATGGGTCAATAATTTGGATCATTTGGGTAAAAATAAGGGGATTGAATTAGCATGAGTTCATCTCTATATCTAATAGCATATAATGGAGAGTTATATAGTCAAAAGGATTATCTTAATGCGTGTTAAAAGCTGAAGCAACTTCGTCTGTTTTCTGAGTGAATTTCGGGAAATGTCAATATTACAACAATAATTTAACAACAAATTTGGAGAAACAGTTTAACGGGTATTTGTTTCATCTTATAGCTGTATGTACTAAAACAACTTTGACGCACAATGTTTTCTTCATGGCCAAAAATGGTTGAATAATACCCTTGAAAACGAAATATAGGATAAGATAGGAAGATACTATTCAGATAAAAAGGGATTATAATAAACAGAATCTCTAAATCAAAAGGGGAAGGGGAAGCTAAGGTCCCAGTAATACTCGGGAGGGACGCCCCTGTTCTCTTAACTTTACAATGCTTTCAGCGTTACTTTCAAGTACAATCTTGTTTCAATTTACTTCAAAGAATGTGGTTTAGAAAACCTATAACTATACCACAACAACCCGCCTTATGGATTGTCTTTTCCCTCATTTTCAAAAATGTTTTGATCATACAAATGCATGATTTGCATCCAGCTTTTTACCCTTTGAAATAATTTGAAAAGATGTAAGAACATAATGTTATGCATTGTATGTCTATTATGTACTATATGCATGCACTGATGTGTGGAATTGGAATTAAACGACATGAAACGGTATTAAATCACTGGTAAAAAAGTTGAATAAAAAAAGACATTATTGAGAATTTAATTTGATCGGAAACCCTCTGTGACCGCAAGCAATTATTGTGAAATGCTGCAGCATGAACGTTTCATGTGGACAGTAATATTTGTTGATCGTATTCTTGAGCTTGCAGTAAATAAAGCAATTATTATTTTGAAAGGAAATGTTCTAACCGCAGTTAATCATTTTGGAAGACGAATAATTTGCTTTTTGTCACTAGAATTTGTTTATCGCATTCTTAAGCTGTGAGAAACTGATCAAAAGTGTACATGTATTTTGTATTTTGTGCAGGTCCCTATAAATATGTATTTGCCAATATTACGTTGCTCCCTTCTTCATGTTCTTAACACATAGATCTTTAAATTCATACTGACTCTTTCATTTTAATATACACGTACATATTCTCCTTGTCAATTTCTCTCTCTCTTCCTCTCTGTCTCTTTCTCTCTATCACCACTTTAAATATGGTCTCTTTTTCTTTTTCTTTTCTAATCCTCTCCCTTTTCCGTCTGTTCCCTCCCTCTCTCTCTAACTCATCTTATCCAGAAGATGCCGAATTGTTTTACATCTAAATTTGCCGACTGATATGGGGGGGGGGGGGGGGGGGGGTAGTACATACCCTCCTTTACCTAAGCCATGCTCGCAATAAAACTGAATTCCGCGATAATCTGCCTGAAAACCCTTCGGTATTATTCATCAGGTGAAAATGAAAATTACTTCGTTTGCTTTGATCAATATCATTATCATTGTGATGTTTTTGGTGATTATTGCAAGGGTTTTCTTGATCTCAAATACGAAAACTTGCTGGGAATCGTATGTTTTGTGATTGTAATTGACTTTGAACTAAAATCACTAAAAAGCAGGGTTAGCGCGTTTAAAAAACTGCGTTTTGAATACGAATTTAAATACAAGTTTATCGATGCATTAATGTATTTACGTATAGATCTAAGTTTGTTTATAACCTTTCCATGTAAATGCAACAAATTTCCATGAATGAATGGACAATAAACTGAACCTATGAACCTAAATCGTAAGTTTTTTGTTTTGTTTTTTACAACCCCCCCCAAAAAAAAATGGTTCAAAACGCCCCATAGACATCTGTATTTTATGTGCATTTGTCTTCAGTCTGTGGTTTTGTATTTTATTTTGCCATTTTCACGATTCCACATGTTGCTTATTACAATACCAGTAAACACAAATCTTTTTCATCTTCTCTCTCTCTCTCTCTCTCTCTCTCTCTCTCTCACACACACACACACACACACACACACACACACACACACACACACACACACTTTATTCATTCCCCTACATTGATCCAAAAGAGTGTTTAAATCAAGGAGTTATCAAATAACTCCTTGTTTGGATTTAATAGACTGATATGTGTGAAGTCTAAAATGTATCTCATGCTAGATTAAAGGGGAAGTCCACCCTGATATCAAGTTGGTTTTAAGTTTTTAACAGAAACATAAGAGAAACATATCAGTGACATTATCTTTTCTGCAAGTTTTAACCTTATTTTTTGTTTTGTTTTGTAATGGACATAAAGGCAGTATTGTTAAGGATAGGTAAAATCTTGTCATCATTCGTAGCAAATTCAAGACTTAATAATGTGGAAGAAGGAAGGAGAGCAATCACCCATCTCTATTCTTTATGATTTTGAGATTAGTTTTGGTTTATGTGAACTTATTCTTCAGCGTCCATGACATTCCTATTGATGTGGTGTGAAAGCTAACCATACTAATTGCGGACAGACATTTTCATTGGAAAAACAAATAATAATAGTTCATGTGAAATAACTTCAGCTGGGAATACATGCAGGAGAACAATAGGTGTTGTGGTATTGGCATAGACATATTCTATTCTCATTCTTTTTAAATGAAAGGATGTGGTATAAAGTATCGCTCATAATCAGGAGCTTTTTGAACAAAATTGCTGATGGGTGCAACCCCCCTCTCTCTTTCTCTCTCTCTTTCTCTCTTTTCACGCTTTCAGTTTCATCATCATATGTCTTCCATCTTCGTTAATATTAATATGGTCATGATTTTTTTTAAAAAGCAGAATATTCAGTTCATTGTCAGTAACGTCTCCTGTTCTGTCCGTCCGTCTGTCTGTCTGCATGGTCTTTCTATCTGTCTGTATCTGTTTCTGCTTCTCTCTCTCTCCTTTTCCCTATTTATACCTCATCTCCTCCTCTATTTATACCCAATCTCTTCCCCTCCTTTATGCAATCTCAATCACATCGATCTATAAGTTTGTGGAAGAAGATGAAAATAAAATGAAGAATGAACTTAACAAGAGAAGATGAAGATAGGTTATCCAGACAGAGCTACGTACACGCCCCCCCCCCCCCCCACGCGTTTGTTGGTGAACTTTACATGGGGCTATCTAGGTACATTCCACCTCCCCTGTTTACTATAGTTTTTATTTATTTATTTATTATCTAAAAAAAAAGAAGAAATTTTGCTTTAGATAAGCCACTGAAATTAACTAGAGTTCATCAACACAGTTGAAAAAAATGACAGGAGTTGCATGAAAATAATCTTTGGACAAAAAATCATATTGTACAAAGGTCCTGCTATAATCGGGCTTAAATAAGTTTTGTTACTTAATGAATATGACACATTCAAAAAATGTGTAACATTAATACTCAGTGATATGTTACAGTTTATGTTTAAAAGCTCATGAGAGAGTATATAATAAGAACAAGATAACTGTAAAGATAACAATAATGATTATAAAATAATGACTTCCTAAAACAATGAATCAAATGAAAACCGGCAACAAACATGATTATTACTTGTAATAAGTTTCGGCAAGCCTCCAACCAAACTGTTTATCACCTATAAGGCTCCGCTTACAGACTAAAAGCCTATGAAATATCTTCAGGGTAGAGGTCAATGTCACACAACCCTCGGGGTCACTCGGCTAGACTGCGTTTCACGCTCGGACATTCTCTTATTAAATGACCACCCCTCCATTCCTTAGACAAATTTTTGGCATGGTCAAATGAAGTTTAATCCTCGTACTTCTCAATGATCAGTGTCTCATTCTTTTAAGTGTGTGTGTTTCATGTGAGTGCTTGAACCACACATAATTGGTTCTTTATCTTTACGCTTGGAGGCCAACTATATAATAAGCCTAGAAATACTGTTCATGATATTAGATACAATATTGTAATGATCTCCTAAAAATATTAAAAACAGGTTAGTCTTTATAACAAAATTATCTTTAATAACTGATGACATAATGTAAATGAAAATCAAAGAGATCCTACATTATTATTAGGATCTCTATGATGAAAATATGTATCGCCCTCTGTTGGCAATTTTACCTACACTAATAATAATTTATGAAGCGAGGGGGGGGGGGGGGGGGGGGGGGAGCACATCACTGGGGCACATCCGGCCTCGGTCCGCTCGTTTTGTAACTCCGAGATTTTGCCCCTTCACTTTTTAGGTGATGATCATGACCTTTCTTTCTTTTCATTTATTCATTTATTTTTTTTTTTGCTTTCAGAAGATTTTCAAAAGAATCATTTCTACCATTCTTCTTCAAAATCCGCCCTAAGCTTGGCTTTTGAAATGAAGGTTTGGGAGGGGCGAGGATCTGGAATAAATTCGTTGGCAGGTTTATGAAAGAAAAAACAAGAGATCCGACGGAACCGGGTCTGCGCGATATCTAGTTGATTACCTAATGACAGTCTCAAAACTTCAGAAGAAACATACTTTCTGCCAACCAGGGTTATGCCAACCAGGGTTGGCAGGGTTGGCAGAAAGAATGTTTCTTCTTCTGAACTTTTGATACTGTCTTTAGGTAGCCTACTCTAATATGCGTGCATTGTTGTAACTAAAAGTCATTTACATATTGATATTTACATATCTCCAAATGTAACGCGAGTAACCGTGGAATAGACCTGTTCACAAAATGATATATTCAAACTGTATGCATACTTTTAAAACAAAGGTTGTTCTTAACAACCTGAAAGCTTGTCAGAGGCTTGTCAGACATAGCAACAAGTAATGTATACAAACTGGACTTCAAGTATTGTAGTTCATTCATTAATAACAGGTATGAATGGAATACCTCGTTACTAGGTCCCCAGGAAAGAAACATCCATAAATTTGAATAACTTTGTGAACAGGTCTGTTGCTAAATGCTATTAGTATCGGGGCACGATGCTCCTCTGTCCAACTCACGAGAGATTTGGCCGCCCAGTTACGTAATCTCTCTATAGTAATAACAAAGCCGATGATGTTCGTCAAAGCTTAGCTTCAAGTTGAAAGGTGTGCCGTGCCGTAACTGTATCAGCTAAGTTGATCTCTGTCGCAATCAATATACAGACGGAAACAAATAGACCATCAGACGGGCACTATATGATTTGTATGGTCCATGGTTAGGCCAACGAGATTATCTCTTACGTAACACAGACCTATTACGACGGCTCTTCTTGGAATTCAAATTGCCCCCTATGTTGCTTCCGAGCGTAATGGCACGTGATGTAAATACTGAATGATGCACAAATAGGAGAAGAGAGTTGTGCGGGAGTTGTGTTTAAACTGACGAAAGGAGGACATATTTTTCGGTTTGCGTGTAAAGCGTATAATTGCTGGACATTGTGGCGAATTATAATCTTCGCCACCGTGAGCGACAAAAAGAAGCGATATAAAAACACTGAGTTAGAGGGGGGGGGGGGGGGGGGGGGAAGGCCTTATGACGCATGTCGTCTCGTCTGGCTAGACAATCACTGTGTGAGCATGTGACGTATTTTGACTGTGTGATGCAACGTTTAGAATGCCCGGCCCCTAATGAAGAACAATTTTCTCTAAAAATACAGTAGTGTTATCAGAGTCACTGAACATAATTGGTTTCATAGTGAAAAAGCTACAACATAAATATCTATGTAAACATTCGCATTTCACTCTCAGAAAATGTTCGAATGTAAACACGATCGATTAGATCATGAGAAGAATCATAGTTTCCAGGGGGGAGTAACTTGTGAATGTAATGGCAAAGTTGATAAGCGCCTGTAGCTAGCCGAGTAGGGATCGGCGAGACGGCTGCGAACGATTTTGTATACAAGTCTTGTCTGTGTATGTGTTGTCTACGAGCGAGACACACATACACACATGGTTATACATTCAGTCATAGGGGCGCAAGCTGAGGAATAGTGTGGTATCATAATTTGTGTGTGTACTTTGTGTGTAGTTGTGTGCATGCATGGTAGGTACATGCCGTTTCCCCACTATAATAGTATACCGTACCCGATCCGAGAGCCGCGCGCCAGTGATCGCTAGCTAGCTAGCTAGCTAGAAATAGTTACTCAGAATCAGATTATCTTCACGAGGGAACAAATCAACACTGAATCCACTGTGATTCTACTCTTTGCATTTAGCGCTGAGTAGAGAAAAACATAAAGACAAGAACGGCAATTTCTTGCCCTTTTTTCACCAGAGGATGGAGGATCCTCAAGTACAAGTTTACAATCCAAGTCTTGAGAAAGTACTGAAAAGTTATCAGACTGTCGCGATGTCAAGTTTGGGAGGACCGAGCAGCTATCGTCCAAGTTGGGCAGAGGCGGCCGTAAGTTTGGCTGGTAAACAACTCGTTGATCCGATCATGAAAGAGGCTGTGGTTCGCGTGTCGGCTAGCAAGGCGGCCGCCTTGGAACAAGCACATGCACACCGAAGCATGGCCAGTGCAACTGCCGTCAAGATGGAATATGACCCTTTGCTTCATCCACCGCCATTTCCAATACAGCAAATGCCAGTCTTTACTCCAATTGATCAGACAAAAAGCGAGAAAGGAGCCACCATTTTGGAGGACGAGGCCATCTCATGCTTTGCCGTCGGCGGCGAGAAGCGCCTGTGCCTGCCGCAGATTCTGAACAGCGTTCTCCGGGATTTTAGCCTCCAGCAAATCAATTCTGTTTGCGATGAGTTGCATATTTACTGTTCCCGGTGTAGCCCTGAACAGCTTGAAGTTCTCAAAGTTACAGGCATCTTGCCCTTTAGCGCTCCTTCATGTGGATTGATCACCAAAACCGATGCTGAGCGCCTGTGCAACGCGCTTCTGCACGGAATTATGGACAACCGGTCTCCCAAGTCTCTGGGACTGATGTCCCAGGACGAGAAGCCAAAGCACCCGACTGAGAACAGCATGAAAGTCTACCACGAATGTTTTGGGAAGTGCAAGGGTCTCCTCACTCCAGAACTCTACGAAACTGCCAACAGCCCGTGCATCGAATGCCTCGAATGCAGTGCCATGCTCACACCTCAGAAATTCATCGTCCATGGACATAAGCGGAGAGAAACACGTACTTGTCATTGGGGTTTCGACTCTGACAACTGGAGGAATTATCTTCTCCTAGCCAGGGACCAGAATCCTGAGGAAAAATACAAGGAGGCTTTAGAGAATGTGAAGGCAAAGTTTGACCCCACCTGCAAATACAAGAGGAAACAGGTATGGAATGTAGACTATTCATTCAATAATTGTTTTTAAAGACTAAAATGATTGTTTAGCTGAAATAGTAGGGTTGTAGAATCGATTGATTGAATAGAATTCAATTCACAATTGAATTAGTATTGTAGTAAGTAGTACTAGTACATGTATTTGTAGTGACCTGTACCCCCAAAAAGATAATAAGAGGGAACTTTTAATGATTCTTCTGTTTAACAGCTTCTGTATATATATGAAAATAGAAAAATTGTATGGTTATGTACCAAATCATAGGTAATACTGAAATGAGAAAAGAGAAGTAGATTTACCCTTTTTTCCCCTTCTACATTTTTGTGCCCATCAAGTTGAAATATGAGATGTGGACTGGGAGAAAAGTTCAATGGAAGAGAAAAATAACACAAAGAGCAAGAGAAAAAGATAAACAGAGAGAGAGAGAGAGAGAGTGAGCAACATGGAATGTATTGGAGCAGAAAGACGTAGATGCAGATCATCACCCACAAATAAAAGGAGATTGTAGAAATACATTGTATATTCAGTGGTGAAAAAAAGCAACTCTAGTCATCATATGAAGATGTTGAAGTACTGAGTTACACGCCATAAATTTGGGGCCTGAAATTTTCGCAAATCGGGCTAGCCAGACTATTTTGATGTGGGGAATTTTCAGATGTACAAACAGCGCTGATGATGTACTTTCGCAAAGCTAAGTGGTGAATTTCTGACCAGGATACAACAATTTTAACTGACTACTTATGTTGGTAATAGTTTAGCGTGTTGTTAAATTCGCAATTCACTTGCGATTTGCAAAATTTGCGAAAATAAAAACCGTGCAAAATATATGATGTATACAGTATTTGACATGCTTGAATGCACTATGTGTAGGACCTCTGTTGCATTCATTGTAATGAATAGACTTTGAAATAACCGTCATTTTTATAGTTGTCAGCTGCTTAGCATGTAGATTAGGATCTACATCACTACATGTGATCTATTTCAAGCACAATTTTGCTTTTAAGTTTACTATATTATAGATGAGCATGTATGTTTGTAATGAAAAGTATCTAATTGGTGTGTTAAATATTGTTGTGATAAAGTATGTTATTTTCTGAGTGGGGATATTTTGCAGTGTTTAACAGTTGCCAGAAATTTGCAGTATTTATCAAGTAACAAAAATAGTAACAGGTAATCGATTGGAAACCCTATTCTCCCTGTTGAACCCACCCCTCCGATAGTGCCTCTCATTATGAGAGAGGGTTTGCTGACAGTCTTGCGCATTCACCATGTGCCAAAAATAACCCTCCCTTCCCAAATCCTCACGATCCTGCAAATTAAATGTATGTCACAAATTTAGACGGATCTGTCAGAAGCCTTGCTCACATGGCATGTTGGAAACAGTTGTAGACTGATGGCTGAGAGAAAGAGTGCATTACAATCTACAAGACAGAAGGTTGTAAGAAGGGGGGGGGGGGGGGTTAGGGGTATGTAAGATATTCTGAGTACACTTATGAATGGTGAAGGCTTTTACAAGCCTGACTTGTATCCTGGATTTAGGATAAATCATTTATCATTGAAAATGCTGACAACCTGTGTCTACATGTATGTCCAAAGCATCAAACCAATCGAAGATTTGTGTCTTTTCATTTATTCGGACAGTTTGTATGATGAAGGGAATGGATCCATCTTATATTTAGGTACAATTCCATGGAGATGGTGTACAAAATGTTTTGCTGGATCAGGATGGGATGATTGAGCAATGTAAAGGAGCTGTGGACTTAGTCAACCTTCTACGGAAGTGTTCATCTTCCTGGTTTCCTAGGGCTAGCCTTTAACCGCAATCCTGTGCCCTTTCCTTGTCACAGACATGAAGATAAACAGACAGAAGCTAATTCTCACAGGCTAGCTTCCCTAATTGTCTAAGGCTATTCCCAGTTTTAGGGGCCAAATATGTCAACTTGGAGAGAGTAGAGATTAAAAAGAAGTCACGGGGGAAGGAGAGGGGGCTGTCAGAGTGTTGAAACGGTGGCTTATGTTCCCGTCGAACGGGAGGAAATGATATCATTGTACCCTGATTGTGCGCAGAAGGTTCTGTTGAGGGATGGGGTCGGTAATCTAAGTGTTCCAGTTCCGAGATTCTGTAAGATAATCCTGCAATGTGAATCCCAGACTTTGAGTTTGCATAAGATTGAACATTAATTGCTAGATTGTGAGCTTTAAGTTTGGCAATGTTTGAATCATAAATTTCTGAACATATTTTCTGTAAATATTCATGGCTACTGAAATTACATGTACATAACCTGCTTCAGACTTGATTAACCTTTTCATGTAGGATCATATGGCTTCCCAATTAGGCTAGTAATGAGAAGGAGGAAGTACTGTCAGACTATTGGTAGTTTTGCATATATTTACATGTAGATATTGAACATATAATGTAGGCCTATAGTCTAGATAATCTTCAGAATGCTTACTATAGACATTTGTACCAGGAGCTTTAAAAGCATATAATTGTGATATAAATTGTGATATAAATTGTGAAACTTTTATGTAGGCCTACATTCACTTCTATTCACTTTCTTGCACAGTTCATCTGTTTGAATGTGTGTGTTCATCTGATAAATGTTCATATGCCACATCTGAAAATCTGGTGGGCAAAATGCACACAAAGGCCTACTTGAAGGCAAAATGCTCCCACACTTGAGGTAGAAATATACAATGTAGACCTTTTACTTGGGATGTTTACAGTTTTTTGGAGAGAAGCAGCCAATGTACTCCATGTAGAGTAGAGATCAAAGGTTAACATGCTGCTTTTGAATACAATGCAAGTGTCATGTACAGGAGCAGGTCTTAGTTTCTGCCTAGAAAATAGGAATAGGACTGCATTGGCATGTGCCTTGCTTTCTTGCTTGGTTTGGTACTTTGGTTTCCCATTTATGGTATTTCAGTGTCTCTTTTCTAACAAGAGGGCACATTTAGGGATTAGAAGAAATGCCAGTATCCACACTGCACCAGTAGGTCTGTATGTAAGGTACATTGTAATGCTGTACTGTTAACCCATAGCAGTACAGTGTCTCCTTTTCGTGATGTTTTTGCATTATTTTCTGATACAGAATTCTAGGAATTATGCATTATACATGAGCAGAAAGAGCTAAAAAAAAAAAAAATCACTGAATTTTTAAAGCTTATTTCTAATGCAGTACATTGTACCGTTCATGAATAAGAGCTTAATCATTCAAGTCTCTAAATTGTCAATGCAGTGTAAAATATATAATCTCTATTTCCATGTGCAAATTGTGCAATTTACTTTATCATAAATTTCAGTCAAGCATATGTATGCCTACCTGTATGTAAGAATGTCTTCAAACAAATTTGTTCTTGACTACTGAACAGAGACTGGTACATGGCATCCAGTTGTCATCTTTTTGTGACCCCTAAATTAATGCCAGGATATGTTTTCTTTATGTATTTTTGTGACAGGTGGTGGTATTGTTTGAGAGGCTAGGCCATCTCTATACTAGAATCTCTTCTCACTGGTAGGATCATATTTAGTAATGAGACTTAATGAGGCAAACTGTGTCACCATTAATGATGTAATCGTCTTGGTAGAAGCTATATTAGTTGTTATGATAACCCCGACAGTTTACTTGCGGGTAATTCATAAAAGGTGATGTTTTATTCATAAAGCTTACAGTAAACTGCTGTACATTTGCTTTATTTTTGCTGGGTGGATGAAGGGATTGTTTGTGTAAATTCCCCTTTTTATCATTGTCATGGACACTTTTGAAAGTGTTCTAAAACTATCTCCATTATACAGCATATTACTAATATATCCCCCATTTCAAGGTTAAATGATTGCAATGCATATTTTTGTGGATTTTTATATGAGCGATAAAGGGATTCCATGATTTAGGCCTTCATGTTGTGGTTGACAAATGCGGCAAGTCTTTAGTGTGCATTATGGTCAGTGCATGGTCAGATTCTGCATAGCTGCCAAACCTATACATGTAGGTCTAATGGAGCTTCCAATGTTTTCCTTTTTATTTAGATGTGCAGAAACATGGGTGATTTTTGTCAAACATTCATTGCATTCAACAAGGAGAAAAATGAAGCAGTACACAATACACATTTGTTTGTAATTTACATGTAGTTTATTATCGTTTTCATTAGTTTTCTTTCTATTACATGTAGTATAACTCTCAGTCGCACTTAGTTTAACTGAATGCAGCTAGCTGTATTCGCGTGCTAGTCTCTGATTTGTGGGTCCGGAACGGGAAGATGATATCAGACCCAGTTTCCTGTCTGTGAATTGAGTAGCGCTTCCCCCTTCATGGCTGTGCTGAACAGCACCGCTATGCTGGCTGCTTGTTAAATAGTAGACGCGTGCTTGGACATTTCTTCCTTTCCTGTCTCATTGAGGCTACCATACATGTACATACAGAAATTTTTGTCTGCATCATTTTCAGTAATCTGTCTGCTTTTAGATTTATGTATTCATTAATTCAAGAACTAGGCCTACATGTACATGTACGTATAACATTATCAAGAGGTGTTTTATGAAATGTCAGAATGTCATAATTTCCCTCAAATTGTATAAAGTTAATTTCAAATGTGATTTTACAGCTTTGTGGAGCAAATTGTGAAGCACTGTGTAACCACAAGGAAAAGGCACTATACCAAATACTCTGTGGATTGGATTAGATTGTACAACACAAGCATATTATATGTGGTATGCACAGGCTGAAAATAAATGGAGATACAAATTGTGTTTTTGCGTGAGACTCCTATCATATCCCAAGCTACACTGAACATTGCTTGAGAGTCGAAATGATTTGCAGAAATTTGTCGCACAATTGTGCAGCCTTGCATTGTGAATCACATCCTGACTTGGGCCCAGGAGGAACGCTCATGACGGTTTGATATTGGTTTCTTTCTCTAGATAGTCAATGGAAAATAAAGAAGGACAGGAGGAGAATGAAAGGGGGTGGGGAGGGGGGAGGATAGGTGGGTAGTGGACAGAAAAGAGCTATAGAAGGTCTATGTAGGCCCAGAGTTTATCTTAGCTACAAATGGACATTTTGGTGAAACAGCAAAGATGTCAGAAGATGCGTGTTGAGGGAGAGATGAGGGTTAGTGTGAATATTTTGTTTTCCTCGCGTCAAGAGGCATATCTGGTAAGATCAGGAGGAGGGGGAGGGCATGGAGGGTGTCTGAGATTGAGAAAGCAACTGCCATTAATAAATGTAAAAGGAGAAAGGCTTTGAAGTTGAAAATTGGGGGCAGCGGGGTAGAGATGACGAGAGAGATAGGCGGGGAAGGAGAAGCATTCAGACATGACAGAGGGAAAGAAAAAGTAGTCATCTTAAGAGAGAGAGTCATGTGAATTCCTGAGAGGGTAGGTGTCTCCTGAAGTTAATGAATTTTGATATGATTTCACCATTGGGTAAATCTAAAACAAATTGCTCTGTCTGGAGTCCTCTACGAAAGTGCCAACTCATGCTTTGCTGATACAGGGCATGCAGCTTGAACTGATGTCCTTTGTGTTAACGAGGCAGAAAATCATAAATGTCTTTCATCTGCTAGAAATCTTTTCACCCTAGATGTGGGTCTGCAATTACATACATGTGTTTCATTACATACAAAGCAAAACTATGTAAAAGTATTGTAGTGGTGTTCCTAGGTGCACGGCATACAATCTTACTCTTGAGTCCCCAAATTTCAAAATTTTAGCAGGGATCCCATGATTTCTGCCCTTAAAAATTTCCAGCCGGACACCCTGTGAAAATTGTTTGTGGGGAGCCGTACGTTATAAAGATTTTACCTAAAGGTGTATGAACAATTGTGGCAAAATAATTCAGAAGGGCAGAACAGAGACCTGGAATCATAACTGCATACATGTATGGTGTACTTTATTTTTATCAATTCACTGTGTAAGCAACAGCACCTTTCCTAATGTTTCTTTCTCAGTAAGTTCCCTACCAAATTAAGAGCATTCTGCGTCAGTGCAGCTGCCATGGGGGGGTCTGGCGGGCTAAATCGCCCCCAATTTGATTTCTCTTATCTCCCTTTTCCTAGACTCTGTGCCAAGATGGAAATGTAATTTCCAAATAGCGTTCAGTCTGTCTTCGGCTGCAATGAATTGAATTATTTGAGCTAATTCCCCCAAAATGTGGTACAAATTGCTCCCATGGACATAGTGGCACATTAATAAGGTAGTCCTATGTGTCATTTGCGTGACAAGAGGAGCTGGCTTTCCTTTTTATTTAGATTTAGTTTGTTTGTTTGACTCATGTGTCACATAGAAAGAGGCTAATTTGTTTTCCTGGGTCATTGCCATGCATTTCATGTACACTGGCAAGTCACAAACCATGCATGGTGCACAAATTAACTCTGTAGGGTTCGTCCCCACGGCTTAGGGTGGTCAGGGTCTCAGCACATTGTGCACACACAGATTCATGATGGTAAATTTACATCCATCGTGGTGTACGAGGCCTACAGAAATCATGTGAGTTTCCGCACTGTAAGGGTTTGATAAACATGAACTAAGTTCAACATTCTTTAACATTTTTCAGGTAATGTTGTGGCAGTGGGAGTAGTGTATCCACCCAAAGGTTGTTGGTCTGTCATGGATCTTGCAATGTGTTACAAATTGTTCAATTAAGGCCCCACTGCCAAGACCAATCAAGTCTGGTACAGTGTGGATCATATGATTATGTCATCCAAGTGTCTTTTCAACCATACCCAAACAAAAGTCAAAGGCCCCTCAATGTTTATCGATAAATGTACAAATGATTTCAAGGTCAACACAGGAAAATAAAGGAAAGGAAGGGCGAAGTTGTAGGCCTATTTATTAAAATTCAATATTGATGGAAGTCAGCCCTCCAAAAAATTAGTACAATAACATAGCTCCCATTAAGGATACTATGGGAACAGTCGGTCAGACAAGCTTTCACTTCGTTGAAAAAAATTCTCACAGTATGCTTAACAAGCTATTAATAGTTCCCTGACCCAGACAAGTTTTCTGTTTTTCATGTTTTCATAAGAATTTGCTTACTCAGTTTTTAGAAAATCTCACTGATTTTTAATGAGATCCTTGAAATATGGTGAAAAATTGCAGAGCTGGCAGAGAAGTAGATAACCATTAAGAAAATGGACTTTTGTAGTCTTTATATGCATACAAATACATACATGTACATGTATGATGTAGGCCTACATGTACATTGTAAGCCTCACATGTACATGAAGGTCTATAGGCCTATACATGTTCGTGATAAAGTTTGATCACTGTCCTGCCAAATGTTACTAATTACGAGGTATTTTAAGCTCTATTTTAAACACCCTTTTGAGTGCCTATATCATGTCCTTCCTCTCTGATTAATGTGAGCAATTAAAGAGATAAATGTGGCCCATTTTGTTTCCAAATTGTCCGGTCTAGCAGTTAGATAACAGCAGTGCAAGCAAATTGGCAACATCAAGCAGAGAACGTGAGCAGTTTGACCTTGCCATGCATGATAAGCTACTAGCTTCTACTGAAGGCAAGGTAATCCTTCTTACAATGTTCAGCCAGATAAATTTCAGTGTACACCAAGGTCTTCTGACTACTGTACATACATGCTTGACAATACAACTCGATGCTCATGATATAGGCCTACACGTATATTACATGTACATTGTACACTGTACAGAATCTACATATGTATCTACAGTGTAGGCTACACTGTAACATTGACTTGCATATCATTTTTGCATTGTACAGTACTATACAAGGCTTTTTGTCTTGCAATGTTTAAAATGTTTATCATTAAATTTTTTTTTTTTAATGAATTGGAAAAGCATGCACTGAGTCTATGGCTTACATTTATAAGCAAGATTTTATGTAGAGACTCAGTGTAGTATTCATGTACAAATGTTTCCAAGCAATACTACAAAATAGGCCTTACTGAAGACCCACGTTCACAATTCGCTCACGATAAATTGTCGTCCAGTGTAACTGAAGCCGAGCTGTCAGTGGGTCCAGCGTTCCCCCCCCCCCCCCCCCCCCCCCCCCCCCCCCCCCCCCCCCCCGCTTGCGTGACTCGGACAAAATTGATTGTGCCAGAATGTACATAATGCAGGCAGACAAATTCAATAGTCAGGGCTGTTTAATTAATTCCGTATAGCGTTTCAAATCACACATGACGCTCATTTCAGGGAGTGGCATAGCTTTCAGCACACTGGTTCAGTGTACGTGTGAAGTTACTGTAATCCTCTCTCATTAGTGACCGAGATGCTTCAAAGAGGCAATGCACGTATGTGAATGAGATTTGCCAGATATTAACCATTTCAAGACAATTGACCACATTTTGTGGTTTGGCTTAATAACTTTTGATTCAGAACTCTAAAAAATATACCAGATGCATGAGTAGAAAGAACAAAATTTTTTGAACACACAATGTCCTATTGTGTTTGATGCCATTAATTTTTAAAATGAGAATGAACTTTGAAATCCTTAAATTGGCAATACATTGAGACGTTCAAAATCATTGTTTTTTCATCAAAATTGGCAATTTTTTCAACTTTTCAACATATTTCTAACCATATACATTTTTTAAAAAGACATTACACCTTATTAGAACCATGTAGCACTAAAATAAAAATATTAATGTTGCCAATTTGAAGAATAAAATGTGATCAATTTAGCCCTTAAATAATTCCTGTCCTGAAAGGGTTAAAGAATGAAGAATTCCTGTCTCTTAATCTTGTTAGATTTTCGACTGGACATGCCGAGAAGTGCCGAGAAGTGCCCAGAGGAGAAATGACATTGATAAGATCGCTGATGGCCTTGAGGCTTCGTTAGGTCTCTGTAATGAGGGAAATATGAATTTTTCAATTTCTTCATCTCATGATGAGATTAAGACGGGAAGAAGCAATGATTTCTGTTAGGAAGTGGAAGATATTCCAGGACGATGTCTAAACGGGGATATATTATCTGAAGGATGTCTGTATTTAGGCATGATTTTGGGTTTATGTTGGGGATAATCTCTAACTTAAATAGAAATGTATGGGTACTAATGTACATGTACATACATGTATATCTAGCATTTAATGAGCACTTAAAATAAGAATGAGTACAGTATGATCTCATTTTTACATCTACATGTAGGGCTATATTGAAGCCTACACAATAAGAAACAGGAGTTTCTTTCGACAATTTTTATGCATTTATTTTTAATTTATTGTTGGACTTCAAATTACAGATTGCACATTCTGACATTCATACATCAATTTAGTTTCCCCTTGCTCTTCTGTCTAGAATAAACTTGTTTTTTTTGCACAATTTTGGTTTAGGTTCATCCTTCTCTACATACATGTACATGTACATGTAATCATAGAACTACGTACATGATGCGTATTGTGTACATGTCAATGTACATTCGACCAAGGCAGACATTACTTTTTGCCTACTGGTATTCTTTCTCCACATATGTACTTATGCATATTGTCCAAATTTATTTTGCAGACAAGGGCTGTGTACTTGAGGTATAGAGTAAACATTATAACCTTGGACTGTGAAAGTAAATGTAGTCTGCTTCCAAGGATCATATCAGGACACTATATCTTATGTCTAATATAGGGTGCGTTTATACTTTCTTTCCGAAGGAATGAGCGTTTTGAAACGCTCATCTAAAACAGTTTTACGGGGTACTGTTCATACTTCTTTTCTCCATTTATGAATTTATGAATATGACACTTCAGTTTTCTGAATGTAGGCTTGTACACCTGGAAGTTTTCATATATTGCATCAAGCAGGCCTAGAGTAGGTTCATTAGATGTAAGTGACTCCCATAAATTGGAAAATTAATAATTAAATTGTCTTGGTCTGGAGACTAAGTGCAGCGTAATTTGCTGATGTTGAACAAGGCCGAGGTCAAAGTCCATCTAGCATAAAAGGGATTTGTTGAAATATTGGGCGTTAAATCAACAGTGACGGCTGGTCTAGACTGGCCAGCTCTTCAGATTAGTCTTGAGTACCCTGTGGTGTCATGTGACCAGTGGCTAGCCAACCAAGGAGTTTGCAGGCTGGCGGGTTAGACCTTGCCCAAGCTGAACAAGGACGGTTGCGAGTATTTGCAAAGAATTTGCAGAGAGTAACCCTTCCACTCTCCTGACATCATGATCATAGATTTCCCAAGCAAGGGGGTGGGGTATAATTAGAGCTTGCTTACTTAGAATACATGAGACATCAGTACACTAAATGGAGGTGGATCATGGTCAGCATAATTATTAAATTTATAGTCATAATTATCACATACATGTACATGTAATAGAACTAAGAAAGGAGTTAGATGAATTAAGTTACGAATCTGGTGCGATTTTAATGATTTCTCATAATGTCGCATGGATATAATTATAAAGAAGAATATTGTTTTTTTCTTTTTAGCTAGTCCTACACTACCGCTTACAGGTTTTGGCATCGGTGTCGCTCCGTTAACCGCACCGAACAACGAACGGTGAACGGTGAACGGTATCTCCCCGATCCCCGATGTTCGGTGCCTCACCGAAAGCTCACCGCTAGCTTCCCGTTGGCTCACCGATGGCTCACCGCTGGCTTACCGAATTAGTTTCGGTGAATAACCGATGCGTGTGCTGAGTCTGCAAGCGCGCATAACTCTCGAAAGTCGCACGCCCTATGAAAAAAAAAAAAGCATTGTGACGTCATAATGGCTAACTTTGCAAAGATGTACGGGATCGCGCGCCATTGTTTAATGACTCAAAACGATACATGCATGCGGGACAGTGAGTTTCACGATGTACACGTACGATTTTTATTTTACCTTGTACACATTTGGTCAGGATATGCACATTATTGAGCCAGTTATATTTACATTAAAAAAAAATCATATGTTCATACTCAAACATGGAGCACTTGGTAACTCACTCATTTCATAAAACATACATTCGAAGACCAAATTCACCCGTGGAAGTGCATGCATTGCGCGAATTTACATTGGAAGTGCTTGTAGTTACTTAATAGTACATGTATGCTGATAGTATTCAACTGTATTTTAATGTTTATTAATTACATTTGGTGTAATTTAACTTTAGATATGTCCTTCTTTCTGTCCACGCATACAGGTCCGACACCGACAGGTGCCACTTATGTATACCGGCTTGAAAACGGAACGAGTTGTTTCATTGCCATCTTTGTTATTGTTAATGTTTTATTTTCATGTTGGTTTCCATCATTTTTAATTGCATTTAAAGATCATACAAGTTTTTTTTAAAACTGTAGTAATTGCACAGGGGCTGATCCAGGATTTACCAGGGGGGGGGGGGGGTGTGACACCAACTCTAAAATTTTGTGACAAGCAAACAAAAATGGTGAGTAGCATTTTTAGGTGTCTTTTTCGGCACTTTCCCCAAAAGGAAGGGCACTAAAGATGGCCCCAAAGAAAGCTTCACACATGCTTCCATGAGCTCTTTTCGTCGGGGAGGGGGGGGGGGGGGGTTACGGGCCAGCTGCGCACCCCCCTTCCCCCTCCGGATCCGTCAATGATAATTGCACGATGTTTACGAAAATAGTTGTGCATGGTGCTTGATATAATGCTCACGACTATCTTGCTGCCTGCATATCCCTGATCGTAACCACAAAATAACATACACGTATATGTTGACCGACCATTTCTCAAGTGTCGCCTTTCACATCCACGTTATAATTTGTATATTCAAGATTGGGCAGTTTTGTATTATTGCACAACAAGCGATTATTAAACGGGCGTAGTTTTCAAACTCATGCATATTCAACAGTCGCTCCATACTCGCAAGTGGCATCTCATAACTCGTACACTAACAGATGTTTTTAACATAAACGAGCTTGATCTGACACTCACAATTTCCTGAAACTTTAGCAAAGAAGTAAGAAATTACTGAAATCAGTACATGAGCGATATATCCAAAATAATATCCTCCATTATTCATGCGAAAGTGAAAAGCAAGGCAGTGGGAGGCAAAGGATGTCTAGAGTGCGCGCGATCAACATTTTCATTCATAAAATTTGGCTTGTGACCTCATTTGACGAGCAGTCCGTTAATCACATGTCAAGACACGCGCAGAAATATGCCAACCAGCCAATGAAGGTATGCGCCTTTTTTTTCTTTTTTTGTTGTTGTTCCTTTCACACCGCGGCGGCATGGGGCAGAAAGGCGCTTCGTACAAAGAGATCGAATTTCAAAAGGGGGACAACATGTGTGTTAAAGGATGAAGTTACGGTCGGGCAGGGAAGAAAACTTGATATTTTTTGATGAATGACGAGTTTGATGAAGATGATAGTGATGATGATGATAATTGTTTTGACGATATGATTATCAAGATAATGATGATTATGATGATGATAATGATCATAATCATGATATAATGATGCTTCCTTGATGTGATGATAATATAATAATGATCATGATGAATTAATGATAAGATTATATGAGTTAATGACGATATGATGATGATATTATATATGATGATGGTATGATGATATGATGATGGTATGATGATGTGATGATCATATCATATTTGATGATGATGATATGATAGTTCATTTTCATCTCATGATACTGATCGAATTTTAAAAGGGAATCGCATGTGTGTTAAAGGATGAAGTTACGGTGGGGCAGGGAAGAAAACTTGATATTTTTTATGAATGGTGAGTTGATGAAGATGATATTGATGATGATAATTGTTTTGACGATATGATTATCAAGATAATGCTGATGATTATGATTATGATGATAATGATAATCATGATATAATAATGCTATGATGTGATGATGATAATATAATTATGATCATGATGAATTGATATGATTATAAGAGTTAATGACGATATGATGATGATGTATAAAACTATAAATATATGATATGATGGTATCATGATGTGATGATGATATGATAGTTCATTTTCATCTCATGATACAGATCGAATTTCAAAAGGGAACCGCATGTGTGTTAAAGGATGAAGTTACGGTCGAGCAGGGTAGCAAATGTTGGCTTGATATTTTTTTTTTGTGAATGATAAGTTGAGGAAGATGATATTGATGATAATGATGATAATCATGATATAATTATGCTATGATGATGTGATGATGATAATATAAATATGATGATCATGATAAACTGATATGATTACATGTATATGAGTTAATGACGATATGATGATGTGATGATGATTATAATACTTTATTTTCATCTCATGATACAGATCGAATTTCAAAAGGGAACCGCATGCGTGTGAAAGGATGAAGTTACGGTCGGGCAGGGAAGAAAACTTGATATTTTTAATGAATGATGAGTTTGATGAAGATGATATTGATGATTTTTTTGACGATATGATTATCAAGATAATGATGATAATACTGATGGTGATTAAGATTATGATGAGGATGATAATGATATGATGTGATGATAATATAATTATGATGATCATGAGGAATTGATATGATTATGAGTTAATGACGATATGATGATATTATATGATATGATGATGGTATGATGATGATGTGATGATGATATGATCATATTTGATGATGATTATAATAGTTTATTTTCATCTCATCATGACACAGATCGAATTTCAAAAGGGAACCGCACGTGTGTGAAAGGATGAAGTTACGGTCGGGCAGGGAAGAAAATGTTGGCTTGATATATATATTTTTTTTTTGTTAATGATGCGTTTGATGAAGATGATAATTGTTTTGAAGATATGATTATCAAGATAATGATGATGATTATGATGATGATCATGATGATCATGATTATATAATGGTGCTATGATGATGTGATGATGATAATATAATTATGATCATGATGAATTGATGATATAATGATTATGAGTTTAATGACGATATGATGATATATGATATGATATGGTATGATGATGTGATGATGATATCATATGATGATGATGATGATATGATAGTTCATTTTCATATCATCATGATACATTAATAGTTATTGAGAGATGAATTTTAAAAATATCATTCTAATATCGACTATTGTCTAAAAGCTAGTACGCTACACATTTTCAAACGCAATTCAGGCAAAGGGGTTTAAGAACATTTTCTTTAAAATAAATTAATACACAGTTTACATGAAGGTATGTTCTTATTTTCTTGATATGTTTTAGGTTTACAACAGTCTAAACCAATCGAGAAATGCGATACATTTGCGGGTTAAGAATAAAGCCTTTGAATGATCCGTATTTATAATTGGACGAGAGAAAAAAAAGAGTTGTCACCATGAAGTTCACAAGTGTCATTTTTCTTCACCATCATTATGACAAACACCACCATCCCATCATTTCATCATCAATTTCATCAATCGGCACCATCACCAGATTTGTTTCGAATGCAGAATAATTTGTTCCGTCGACGCAATCATGGAAGAGCAAACGTGGTTCCTGCATGCGCTACAGCTTTACAAAGTCAGTCATTGTTACGTCACAATACAGTGTTCATCGCGTGCGCGCTCTTAGCCAAACCGTTCACCGTTCACCGAAAGAAATTCGTGCGTGTGCGCTCTATTGCTAACTGTTGCCTTACCGATGCCTTACCGTTCGCGAACCTATAGCGAACCGATAGCTTCCCGCGGTTTCTCGACGAACAACAAAACCTCGGGGAGGAACCGCGGGAAGCTTCACCGAGGACTTTGCATACATTACCGTTACCGAACCGATGTGCCAAAACCTTTAAGCGGTAGTGTATATAAACACAAAAAAGTGGAGCTTGACATAAAATGTACATCGTATTCTTATGGATTCAATTTATGCTAATCATGCACATCATGTTATGTACAGGGACAGTGGAGGACCCATGGAGATGGATGGCATGCATGCGTGCGTGCAAGCAGTAGTAGTACACGTATGCATGCCGTGTGTGACTGCGAATCCAGCCAACGGCTCAAGGAATCTCATTCTCGATTTTGTCCATCCATCGTCATTGTCTGCCGCATTCCCCGTCGTCTCGCCTCTCCCTAGGTCACGTGACCATGCCCCTCTGGGCGGGGAGTGAGTGAATGACGGAGGAGTCTCGCCATGGCCGTGTCCATGGTAACCGTTCTGAGTAGGGAGGTTGCTTGTCCTTTGCAGGTCAGAACATTGACCTCCTGTGACTGGATATGGTCAATAATAGAGGCATTGCGAGCTTGTTCTTTTGAGGACATTTTACTGTTTTAATTGGTTTTGCCAAACTTGCACTTAAGCTCTTTTATGCTTACTTCTACATAAATGTACCCATATATATATATCATTGAAAATAAATACATGGGAGTATTGAGCAGTTCAGCTGTGGGAAGCTGTAAAAGAGCTCTAGAAAACTAAAGAAAGAGTAAAAACCTAGCAAATAGCTACAAAAATTGCAGAAAGAGTATGTAACAATAGCTGTCTCAAATGAAAATGTTGGTCTACCTACATGTAGTAGGCCTACAAACAGGTAATGATGTAATATGCAATTTAAAGAGAAGGTCGAGTTTTGGGAAAGGTGAAAAATAATCTGTGAGCATTCTTATTCCTTTTTTCATAACAGTAGAAATGTCCCCTGGAAAGGATTGCTCTTCAAATGCCCTCATATGCCCAAGGCTAATATGCCCTCATATTCATAATATGACAAGAAATATATGTAGCTGAAGTGTTTAGGCCAAACATTCATGCCACATGTTTGTGCAGTCCCATATACCCATTTCTGTGTGTAGTGCATGTGCTTTTCAGCAAGACGGGGGCAATTTCTTATCATTTTTGATGATTCCTAGACCCCACAGTATACTGTACACCAGTTCTTATGTAGACAAGATTAACCTTTCGAAATTGCTTCCAGACAATTTCTTTCACAATGTAATCGCATGAACAGGGGAGCGTTTCATCAAGTGTTTTGTCAGTGATTTTTACCGACAAATTTGCTCTCAGCCAATCAGATGCAAGGATTTCAGTAGCTTATAACAGTTGTGGGTAAAAATCACTGACAAAACACATGATGAAACGCTCCCCAGAACTCAACTTTATCTTCAAGGCCTACATGTACATGTACATGTATGTAGTTATCCCAACAAGAGCTAGAGCTATGCGCTGGAAATTCCATGGATATTCCCCTCTAAGTTAAAGTAAAGTAAAGTACAGTAAAATTCATCAGAAGCCTGTTTGTTTACATGATAGCAGTGATAAATATTGATACAGAGGCAGTCTATTCAACTGGTTCATCTTGTGACTTTCATTTACATATTGGAATAAAAATATGTTTGTTTACAGTGGGGGTCCATACATGTAGGTCTGTCAACTTATTGGGGAGCAAATAGTGGGAGAGATTATTATTGACCTGTTTTGAGTTGTGTTTCATTTGTTTAATTTCATGACGTATTACATTGTGATTAGTGAATAACTCTTTGTGTTGTTATTTCTTTTGAGGTCTCTATCTCCTATATGACTGTTCTGCTTTTTGTTTGTTTGTTCTTTTATTCTAAACACAGGGAAACATGCTCTCAATGCAGCATTGAGACCTTTAAATCTATTTCCATAATGCATCAATAGCAAACGTGAATGTATTGTGCTTTGTGCCGTTTACGTAGATGATCTTTTGTATAAAATTCTTGTCTGTCTGCGTCATGGTTTTGCTCTTTTTTTTAGCTGAAGGTACAAAGTCATGTACATTGAACTGTATGTCGATATAATAGGTTTGCCATGATGCACATATATTGTAAACTATGGAGTACCAACTACCAAGCATAGCCGAACGGTAGGAATCTGTGGTTTGGGTAAATGAATTTGATGTTTCCCTGAAACATTTGAACCAAGTACATTTATGTAAGCATTATTATTGGCATACTGTTTTTAGATATTTTGTAAAATATTCTTAATGTGTCAAAAGATAACTCTGTACTATGTAGGCTTACATGTATGTTCTCACGCATAAAAAAAGTACACGTAGTACAATTTGTAGCCTACTAGTTCTAAACATATATCCTATGCTATTCAACCCTTGTCCATGTACATTAGGTACATGTATCCAAACCAAAGATACTCATTTGTTTTGTGCTTCTCTTTTCTTGTTACTCTTTTATTTGGTCATTATACCTCTTGTTTGCTATTTTTTGAGCAATTCTGTGAAAAGAAAATCTCTCCAGTTTAGCTAGGTCTTTAGAGCTTGCGAAATATTGTCTTCACACTCCACTAACACCATTGAAGGTCGGGTAGTAACCGAAGAAGTAAAGGATTTTTTTTGGTCATCCTCCTCCCCCCTCTTTTTCTTATCGCCCCTGCTTTCTATTTTGTTAGTACATTTCTCTGAATATAAAATGGCCTCATGGGGTTGGTAGATATGTCTGTGTGCTCTAGTAATGCCCTTGGTGCTTGTTGTGTGACGTAAAGAGACGATATTGTGTCTGTCTGTCTGCGGTGTGAATGCCGAGTGGCTAAGGCGTGTTTGCCAATCAGTAGTCTAGACTCCAGACTTCTGTAGAGAAGCTATGCCTACATGTAATATACTTTTTTCTTTTCCAGTTGTAGAAAATTATTTAATGCCTTTGATAAGAGTCCTTCAGTCCCATGCTAATTAGAGTTGAAAAAGATTTTTCTGATATTTAAATTCTAGAAGTGCATGTATAAGGATAGAACATTTTAAGTGACATGGATTTTTAAAGGTATTGTTAGGGCCTTAATGAACACTGAAAAGTATGGGATTTTGATGCATTTTTAAAATGTAGAATTAATGTTTCAGAATTGAATGTTGTATCTTCATATTTAAGAAAGATGGACAAGAATTTGGAAGTTCACTTCACAAACTTGTAAAGAAAAGAAAGGAATTACTAACTTGTTCTGGAGAATTTACTTAAGTCAACGCACACCTTACGATCGGTCTGCGATCCGATTTGTGAAATAAATCGCTATGGCATTAAATATTGGCATTTTAATAAATGAAATCTATCCTATTCACGTTCTGAAAAGTAATATGAATACTAAACATAGGGTTTTGGTGAGCTGTCAGCTTTCTACAGGAATAGGGGCAAGGTTAGTGTCAAATCGTAGGCAGTCGTACGATTTTTGTGACGTCACTACGACTCGGAGCCGATTTGGCCATTCCACTGACTAGAAAACTCGGCAAAGGCTGTATTATCGATTTTTACTATCTGAATGACTATTCAGACCCTCAATCAAAACTATTTTTCGTTTTTAAATGATTTGTCAAATGATATTACATTTTCTTCTGAAATCGGATTGCAGACCGATCGTAAGGTGTGCGGTGGCCTTTAAGCACATGAAATTTTGTTAGGGGAGGGGGGTTGGCTGGTAGGATAGTATGAGAAGGACCCATTCATGTTGTTAATTTCCATAGTTGCCCCTGTATTGATAAGCTTGTGTGGTTTGAAAGGAATGTATAGAGCCATCTTTAGGGTTGACAATGGATTCAACCTTTGTCATTAATAAAAGTGTCTGTGTGGGACTGTTCACACTCTTTATCTTGATGATTGATGATCAATAATGTGAACATCTCCCCCAAAGTTCTTTGCTCCAGGTGACATTACCTGCACGTAAATAGACTGTCTGTACAGAATGTTTACTTTATAGGGGTTGTGCACCACATGGAATGAAGTTGACAGAAAGGATTGTGATGTGTTGTATGAATGTGATGACACACAATGCAGTCACCTCTGCACCTGTTATAGGTCTAGCATGAATGAAAATAGTATTATCTGCAGATATTCTCATTCATCGTCATTAATCATTGAAATGAATGTAACCTTTTTAAGATTACTGAACTCTTCCTAGTCTTAGCAAGAGGCAGGAACATATAGACCTGTAGACATGAGCACTTGAATTGAATTAGAATAGAATTTTGCCCAGAAAAGGCACATTAAAATGTAACCTACATGTATTAGCACAGAAATCCTGTATCTGTAGCTGGTTTCAGATCATTAATTTTCCTCTTTTTGTCTGTTTCAAGTCAATTACCCGACATTTAAGTTAAGGGCTTAAACAATGGAATAAAAGATTGATTCATTGAAAAAGATGATTTGAAATACATGTATATCTACTTTGAGTTGTGTAAATGACTGAAGAAAAGATTCAAAAGGAAAAATAAGGAAAACTGGCACTAACATTTTGGAAAAAATCAATAGGTCTAAATTTAAGAGGTGAATGATACGGAGTCCCTCCTTTGTGAAAAAAAAGTATGATCTGTTTTTATTACAAAGTATTCTTTTGTCTCGTCAGTAATTGAATAAAATCTGTGGGCTGCTCCGTACTGATCAGTTTATTATTCAAACATAAGACACCCTTCGAAGAATGAGGCGTGTCTTGAGATTTTCACTAGAATTCTCCACAGGTAGCCTGTGCGTGAGCGGCAGTGCACATGGCCATGTGCAGTGTGCACTCGCTTGTATGAATTTGATATTGGCCTTTCAATGACCCCTCATTATGCACATCTAGGTCCAAGGCTATTGGTGCACTTGTGCCCTAATACATGTATGTATGCACCTTACGCACATGTCATTTGCATCTATGTGTCTTTTTATGTTTCTCTCTCTTTCACTCTCTCTCTCTCTCTACCTCAGCCTCTAATACTCATCTCTCATTTTACTTATACTCTTATCTTCTTCTTGTTACTCATCCTCTGATAAATACTATTCCCATCCCCTCCTTTTTATATCTCATGACATGGTATACAGTGAAGGCCTACATTGAAGTTGGGAGCTTTGTCAAACATTTTTCAAAATATTTTTTATTTTTAGCATTGTCATGGGAATTATCTGGGATATTCAGTAGAAACACTCTTGTCACACATTCACTCCATCGTTTTAACAGAAAATAATTCTGGCATTTTTCTAATCCTTAAAGGAGAACCCCAAACCGCTAAACCTTTCTCCTACTGTAGAGTCACATGCAAATTCAGATGATTTTATATTGTGAAACTGATAAGAAGTAATTGGATGTTCTTCACCTTTTCTCTTTTTTTCTGCTTTTTTTGACGTACAGTACTGTATTTTCTTTCTCACTTTTTCTCACCTTCTATTTCCATTTTTCTTCTCCCATTTGTTTGTTCATTATTTCCTTCCTCATCTGGAGTACTCTTTGCTTCGTGCCTTTCTTGATCTTTAATGCTCTCATCTCTCTCTCTCTCTCTCTCTCTCTCTCTCTCTCTCTCTCTCTCTCATTCTCTTATTTACCCAGGTTTCTTTATACTGTTAATCAGTTTCTGTCTTAATCTCTTTCTCTCTGTCTGTCTGTGTGTCTGTCTGTGTGTCTGTCTGTGTGTCTGTCTGTGTGTCTGTCCCTTATGCGTCTGGCTGCTATCCCCGTCATGGATGAATCATCATAAGTCTCTGACTGTTCCTTACCTACTTGACCCAGTAAGCAGGATAGGTGATATGAGAGACTGAATTCTGCAGGTGACAACCCAACACATTTCAAAGATAAGAGTAGTAGGGCATAACTAAAAGGCAATAAAATACAGGACCCCCCCCCCCCCATCCACCTATCTATTGCTTGGCACACCACTGACCAATAAAATTGCTTGCCTTGTACAGTTTATTCCACTGACCAAAATGAAGAAGCTCATGGGGTACGTGAAGGAGTTAATCTTTGAATAATATTTGAATGTTTTCATTCTACATTATGGAAAGTAATAGGCATTTCCAAACATTAATCTGTGATCAAAGATGCAATGTCCAATGATGATAATAATAATATTGTACAGCGTACATCATGTTATGATATGAGCTTCCAAAAGGTTTGGATATTACAGTGGAAACTCAGTATAAAGAGGTCTGATATAACAATATTCCTGATGTAGCAAGGTAATTTTGATGGTCCCAAGGACCTTGTTATACTGAGTTTCCACCGTATTACCATGGCTTCAGCTTCGGCGGCTGTAATCAGCACATAGTGCATTTTAACCCTTTCAGGACAGGAATTATTTACGGGCTAAATTGATCTCATTCTGTTCTTCAAATTGGCAACAATAACATTTTTCTTTGAGTGCTACATGGTTCTAATAAGATGTAATGTCTTTGAAAACAATATACTTGGTTAGGAACTTTGTCGAAAGTTAAAAAAATTACCAATTTCGATAAAACAATGATTTTGAAACTCTCATTGTGTTGCCAATTTAAGGATTTGAAAGCTTATTTTCCTTTTTAAATTTCTGGCTTCAAACGCTATATGGTCATTCAACAAATACGGACACAGTGCGTGCAGAAATTGTTGCTCTTTCTACTCATGCATCTGGTATATTTTTTTAGAGCTCTGATTCAAAAGTTATTGAGCCAAACCACAAAATGTGGTAAATTGTCTTGAAAGGGTTAAAGAATAAATCCTGCCGATAGAATAACCCTGGACTCCCGTGTGTAATATAGGCCTACTTTTTTCCTTGTGATTCATCCTCCTTGCCAACAAAACCCTAAAAATATTGAAGGGCCCCCTTTCATACTCCTAATCATTTATGTGTAATAACTTGGGTCTATGAAAATATTTCCCAAGTCAGTATTAGAAGACATGTATGGAACGATATGGTGATATTAAAATATTTTGCATGCTGATTCGCTATACCTTATCATTTCCTGTCTCTGATTACTGTAAAAATTGCTTCGTTTTCAAAGACGCAACGATTGTGAGCGATCGAAAACTGGGTCGCATGATTCACAAACCATTCAATCACGCAACAATTTATTATTCCCAGTATCTTTCGCTATACTGTACAATCGCCAAGTCAGCAGACACTTGCAGTTAAGGATAGACTACAGATATGTGTCATGGTCTTGCCTTGCTCTCTCTGTGTCCTCTATGCAGACTAAGGGGCCCCCTTATCATATCCAGGCTTAATTGGATGAAAAAAAATTGATAATCTTCATGCGCCAATTTCCGTACAGTTGCCAAATGTATTTTGCTTAAGGCCTATTCATATATAAATATGTGTTTATATACTCATTAAATATGTGCACCCTTCCTGTGTAGATTACTATCAGAATGATCTTGAAATACATAGGCCCTACATGTATACATGTATACATGTATGTATCTGATGTATGAAATGCATATTTTTCCAGTAATGTCAATCATTTAGTGATGAAACATTAATTAGTGTTACGATTTCTTGTTTGTGAATGATTGTGAAATTAAACAAGATTGAATAAAAAATTAAAAGATATTGATTTTTTGTTTTGTTTTGTTTTGTTGGGGGGGGGGGTATAATTTATTGTTTTTAAGCTACAATGTACATACACATACATTCAAGTTGATTACACTATGGCTCTAAATCTAATGATTTTGATTGCAGAATATGCTTACACAGGATGCTTGAATATAATTATCATAGACGTATTAGTTGTTTTTATGTTGATAACACTTACAATTTAAAAAGTAGGAAATTAGACTAGATTTCTTTATATTCTGGTATGAAGAAGATTTATTTCAAGTTTTTTCCTGTAGAGTTTATTAAAAAAATAAAATAGATTTAAATTCTCTAGGCAGGGTGGAGAGGAAATAATTAATAAGCATACATTTGCAATTGACTTAGATGTACAGTAATACATTGCACATGAGTATATTAGCCTGCATGGAGACAGACATGCATTCCCCCTTTTCAGTAAGGCGAGGCCTCTCCATGCAATGCTCATGCTATCCATGTGTGCATCCCAAGTAGGCTGTAGAGATAGCTCCAGCTAATAGTAATAGCAATACTGGCTGTGCGTGGCACGTCAGCCGAATATTGCTTCTGTTTGTCTCGTAGCTCCAAGGCATGCGACTGCCGCAGACGAGCGAAAATGCCAAGTTGATTTCATTAAGGTATCGTACGACTTTGTCCTCAGCCGACTCCTTGTGCAGGAGGTCGGTGGCGGATGCACGTTTTATTACGTCGATAGTAAGGATGGGGCTCTGTGAAACATATCAGGCCTGTTTTTTCACCCATTTTCTTTTCTCCCATCTATTTTAGGCAAGGATTTTACCCTGCTATATTCCATGATGAAAAATAACGTAGGCTGTAATCCGATATAGGCATACATGTACATTCAGGTCCTATGTGGAAACCTCATATTGCGTGATAATGATTTCGGTGCTTAGGATTTTTACTGATATAACATGGAAAGTTTCAAATTAGCCACATGTGGTAATCTAAAGAAGAGCTTTGTAGAAAAAAAAAGAATACATCTACATTTTCATGTGCTTGTAACTAATGAATGCAATTTGTAAGCTACAGAGTCTATGCAAGGAGTTATTATGTGGATGTAGGCTTAAAAGCACAATGGTGTTGGCCTTTTTTCTGTGTACAGTAGTTGGTGTACACAGCGAGTTGATTATTCATCAAAGCATGGGAGATCCATTCATCGGAATGAATGTTTAATAATTCACCAAGGTCAGCTGCTATATTGATGACCAGTTTGATCACTGGCTTTACTACCACTGCAAATTGATTGTTCTTTGTTCTCTCTCTCTCTTTCTCTCTGTCTTTCAATCTTTCCCTCCTCTTCTGTGTCTGCTTGTTCCTCTTTTAGTTTATCTTGTTTTCTTTCTCTTTGTGCTTCTCCCCTTTTCTCTCTCTCTCTTACATTGTATTTCTCCCTCTCTTTTTTTTCTTTCTCACTCTCTATATTTCTCTTTCTTTTTCATTCTTTTTGTCATTCAATTTCTCCTGTCTCTTTTCTCTGCTTTTATCACTTCATTGATACTGAGTTTCCCCTCCTCTTACTTAAAAATGATATCACCATCCCCCACTACCAGAACCACTACCACCACCACCACCACCACCACCACCACCACCACCACCACCACCACCGACAAAACCATCATCATCATCATCATCATCATCACCTAATCATCATCATCATCATCATCATCATCATCCATCATCATCATTATCCATCATCATCATGATCATGTATAATACCACTTCCACCACCATTTTCACTGGTCTAGGCCATCATGTCCATGTCCCCTCGCCCTTTGCTTAGGCCATACAACACATTATGTAAGCCTGGATCAGAGAACGGGCAGTTCCCTGCCTGGATCAACGTTGTTTTTGTTGTTCCTTCCTAGCCACTAATTTGACTGGTTTCCCAGCATAATAGACACACCACTGAAATGATATAACCAGGGATCGATATTCAGCGTGTCTTTCAGGATACTAGTCCCTGTATTGTACTATTAAACGATTCAAGGTTTTTTGCTGCCTGGCAGTATTTTTGAATTTCAATACATTTGACTGATCTATCGTTCCGGAAATCACTGCTCACATGTATCTGAAATAGTAAGAATTTTAGAACGTGTGTGTAGTATGATTGAAGCCCACTTTCTGCTCAAATGAAAGCCTATTTTTTGCTCAGGAGAAAAGTGTGAGGGGGGAACAAAAATAAAACAAGGAAATAAAAAGTTCTAACCAATGTCAGTGATTGTAGGCTTACATATACATGTAGCACCGTTGATAGTGTTATAACTTATTCTATCATATACATGTACATAGCACTAGTTCACACATTAAACATACTACCTGTAGGCCTGCATGTACTTCCTGCATTATAGGTAGTTTTACACTTTTCACTTTTCATGTTCTGTAGGCTTATATGCAAGATCAAGGAATCCCATTACTGCTTAATTTCTGAAAAGGGTATGCGCATTCAAGACTACTTGTGCATTTCTCAACTCCAAGGTTGAGTCGAAGACATGGCCATTGTTGGCAGCGACTGGGCAGAGAAATAAAAAATTCATCCCTTGATGCAGTAATCCCGCTGTCTCCTGCCATGGCAATCAAAATCAATACCTTCTCTGAATTCTCCCAGAATAGTCTATTTCCTGTCTGTATTGGAATATGTCTTGAAAAGAAAAAGGAAAACAATGAAGCCCTACACCATATTGGATGGAGACGACATAGTCGTCCTTCCTCGAATAATGAATTTAGTGCTCTTTACATCTTGAAAAATGAATTTTTCATTACTGAATTAATCTTTTTTATGTTTTGTTTTGAACATCTGAACTGACATTGGCAAAAGATTGGTGAATCCAAAGTTTCACCCTCTGGAAAGGAGTTCAATACAACATATACAAACAGCATATTTACATCAACGTTTCCAATCAAGATTCACCGTTTAAGGATTTCCTGTCAAAATTTAGCTGAATCTGAGTGGTTGTGCTACAAATGTAGTTCATGTGCTCAGAAGTGAATGGAAAGGAGAGAGAGAATTGTAAAGGAAAGCCACTGTGTTTGATAATTCATGTGAGATGCAGAGGGACTTGGGCAATAGTCTAATTGCGCAGACAAGACGTGACGGATAAGACAGATTATTCCATTAACTGAAGGGAAAGGCAGCACATCAATCAAAGCGAGCAAACTTAAGGCGCTGTCGGCTTCGCTCTGTGTTTTCCTGGACATGACTTGTGCTGAGAATGCATGAGATAAATGTAGGAGTGTAGTAGTGTACCGTAGACAATTAAATTTTCTTTTTCAACCTTCTATATTTGATTTCGTTTAGGGGATAGGGAATGTATTTGATGTTTCATACTATCAGCATTCATTGTTACTTGATCAAATGTCTGACGATAACAGTAATACAACCAAGATTCGTTTTGTGTTGGTAAATTATTTAGTAAGCAAATATTTCTTCATAACATCTCAATAACATCAATGGTCACATTGATTTCATAATGGTATTTATTTTAAAAAAGATCATGCATCGCAACAATCGTTGAATTGTGCACAATTTACAATGAATAAACAAACATCGCAGAAAATGTACACGAAGGAGAAATAATTTACATGATTGGTAATTAAAAATAGACAGTACATATAGGTCTAAAATATTGTATGTTGAAACAAAAAAAAAATGATTAAATTACGAACATAATTAAATAATAGTCTTACAAATAAACATGTAGTGAACAAAGCAAGGTACAGACAGAGTGCCTACACTGTTTGTGTGTGTGTTGGGGGGGGGGGGGGGAATAATATGGCCCGTACATGCGACTTATTGAGTTAATACATTTTACTTGATCAATCAAATATTACATTATTACATATTACATATTGATCAATCAAATATTACATTTTCCAGCAATGTTGTTCTTCTCCCATATTGTTTCAGTCTAGGTTTGGTGAAAATTTTTCTATTATATCTGAGATTATGTGATGTTGTAGGTCTACGTGTATTTCCGTAGTCATCAACCATCAAATTTCCTTCTCCATTTTCATTTACAAACTTCAGATTTCCTTTTAATTGATTTCATTTCCTGTTGAAACGTGAAATAAATAGGATTGAACTACAAAGATTCCTTTATTGACATCACTGTTAGTCCTAAGATTAGAGAACCCTAGACACAACACAAGAGATCATTCATGAAAAACATGTTATATTAAACTCAAAATGTGTGTATTTTTTTGTGCAAAACAATATAAGCAGATCAAATATCATTAACTTGAGACCTCACCAATTTTATATGTTGTGTCATCATTTATAAAGAAATGAATATTTTTCTATTTCATGCTTCTTATGGATTATAAACAAATCCCTAATTTCCAGTGGATTTCTTATAGAATGTGTTTATGTATGAGTATTTTGCTCTTAATAGATTTAGAAGTTTTTTTTTTCTTCTCGTCTTTTTAATTCTGGAGTCAGAAAATTGCCTTGGTTATGGACAGTTCTAAACTTTATTTGTTGCATAAAAAACATTTCAATTTGTAAAATTGCAGATGTACATGTACTCACACTGACATGTTGCAAATATCACTTAAATTTGATTAACTAGAGCCTATGTGATGTATTACCACTCTTTATAAAGTAGGTTGTTGACTGCTTCCTGTTGAAACTACATGGAGTCCCCATGTCTAAGTGGAAGTTCAAGGTCAAAAGATTTGACCCTGTGACCTGAAGACTATGTTTCCCATCATACAGTCTGACAGAGAGATAATTCAAACCCAAACATCACACACATGCCTCACCATGGCAACTGCTGCGCAAAACTCCACATTTTTACCAGAAACTTCACGGTTTCCAAGGTGATGCGGAAAACATACATTGCAGAAAACATTCCAGTGAATGTGGGCGTGACCAGAGCGTAGAATGGGTTAGTTGCAGGAGGCTTGTTTTGATGTAGAAGGGAAGGCGTGGGACTGAGGAGAAGTGAAACCCATCAGTCTGGGTGTCAATGGGTTGATTAGTATACAGTGTGTGAAATGGCAAGTTTATATCTTTATCAAACTCAATATACTTAACGAGAAACAGTTTCTTTGTGATGTATGTAGGCCTACTTACATATATACACATGCAATGTAAGATATAGAGAAAGTTCACAAAAGAACATTTTGTTACAATTCCAAATGCAGGTTACAGATGTTTGCCATTGTGGTTTCAGATGGGAACAACATGCAAGCTTCTCTCTGCAGTCACCATGCTTTAAGTCATATACTGCTAATGCCAGAGCTTCAAAGTATACCTTTCATGAGTACAGGACAGTCCTCAACAAAATGTAATACCATTTATGATGTCAATATTTCATTCAGTTTTTTCAGAATGTTCAGTTACATTTGTGCAGTTCCATAAAAAATGAAATATCCAGTATTTATTATCTGTTTACATGTATGTGTTTAAGGTACTGATTGGTAGGCCTGCTGTCATAAAAAAAAATGAAAGATGGGCCTTATGATTTGTAATTGCATACAGAGTAATGCCTTTCATATGTTAGTATTATGTGGGTTAACTGGTTCCTAATGCCTGCTGGCGGTAATGTTATGACAGATGACAACTTCATTTTCGTTTCTCAGTAAAACCCTCGGATGAGCACCCATCTAGGTTATTCAAGTCTTCCTGTTTTGACACTGTAGGCCTTTTCACATGTCCATAGCCCCGGATTGACTTGAGGGCTTATGACAGACTACAATGTATTCTATTTTGAATAAGTACTGATCAATACGACATCTGCATGAATGTGCCCATTAAGTTGACCAAACCTTTGGAATATTATTGCATCTTGGCCCCGTTGCATAAAACTTACCATTAACGGTAACTTTGCCATCAACAGTAACTCCCATGGAAACCATGATTTTGATTGGCTGTTGAGTGATGTTACCATGGTAGTTACCATTGATAGCAGAGTTACCGCTAACGGTAAGTTTTATGCAACGGGTCCCTGACGTAGTAAAAGTTTTAAACGTTTGGGTTTCGGAAGGAATTTGAAATATGAAGTCAAAGGCATCGTTAAGCCATCTTGGTTAATACTATTGTCTCTATCAGATATCAGAGAGAAATTTATGATAGGATAGTCTTATTGTGTGGATGAACAACCCTGTAGAACTGTGATCTTCTTAGGAATATTGTCATAGAGGTTGTGTCAACCGGGGATTCTGTCTTGGGAAATAGCAGCTTGGATCATCTTCTTTGTCTTGATAATGCAGTGAGAACAAGACTAGCATCTCTAGTGTTGAGAGCGTGTTTCTCTGTCTCATTCTCAAGGGCTGTGTGTTTTCTCTGGCCATACATGTCTTCCTGTACGTCCAGCACCGCTCATTAAATAGATAGAATCTTGTCTCCCCTGAAACAGGCCAGGTGCGTCACCAAGGGTGACTTCATCACTGAAAAAGCATCGCCTTCCTGCCGTTGTCCTGGTAACAGGATCTGAATGCTGCACACTGTTTCCTCCGTCCTCCAAGATGACCAGTCCAAGGATTCTCTGTTTCCTCTGACGTTTTGCAATCACTACTGTTTCTCATCGTACCTTTTAGTTACCTTGCTGCTCACATTCCTACTGCAATTTTTGCAATTTGTTCATGTGAATGTGATAACCATCTGACTTTTTTTCTAATCAGTATCGATGGTTGTGATGACAGTCTTGTATCAAACCAAACGTTCAGTGTAAAAGCTTTCCTTCAAAGACTGTTGTTAATCACATTGTAAGAATTTGTATGGGAAGTTCTTCAAGAGAAGACAATGTGGAATCATTCCCTTCTCTCAGCTTCTAGACAAAATTTTTGGACTACCCCAAGCTCTGACTGGTTGAGGAGTCTTACCCCTGTTCCTGAGCTGTCCCTTGGATAGAGAATCTTGGCAAGACATTTCAGACTTTCCTGGGGAAAGCATAGTCTTAAAGTAAAATAGAAGCCTTTACCTGCAATTTAGGGTCTGTGATCAGTTGAATGCATATCTCACAAAGAGCTTTAATGGAAAGTTTTGCTATTAATATTTCCACATTTAAATACATGTTTATAGTGAAGCTATAGACATCTGAAATACATTCATCTGTCTTCATACACACTCACACAAAATCCAGCTCTCAGATCTGTAGCAGTGACAGTATTTTGGGTATGTGGGTTATGCATGAGGTGACTCAACTTTCTTGGACAATACCACTTGTGTTTTGTGTTAGAAACAATTAAGATCTCGAGACAAGTGACTAGACATGTGGAAGAGGCACCCCTTTCTACTCCGCCAAAAGTCGTCGATGAGAAAGTAAAGAAATGAGCTTCTCCTGAGTGTCAGCAGTTTAATGAATAGTGACAGTTCCTCTTTTTTCTGTTCAAGTTTCAGTCCTTTAGAAACTCCTTGTGCTCAGTCCTGGCTTGGATTAGACCAACGTCCCCACTCTCCCGCCTCCCTGTCCAGATGAATTTGTCTTCTTTGCTGAGATGCAGTAATAACCCTGTCTGTCTCTGTTCCCATGTGTCTTGATATGTCAAGATGTGGATTGTTCTGATACATGTATACATGGAGATATTTTGGGACATTTGTTTAGTGACAGCATGATGGGCTTGGTAGACAACATGTTCAGTATTAGAGATGAAATTATTCCCAATATTATTTTTCCTTTGCAGTGGCCAGGCCCTTCCGTCATTTTAAAAGAGAATCTCTACTCTCTTGTTGCATGCTTCCTCTGCCTTGGTTATTGCAGTGCATTTCCCTGGTTATTGTATCATTCCAAGGTGCTATCGTGACAGCATTCAAAGAGAAATAACAAAACGTGTAGTTTCTTTCTATACCTGTAGGCCTACATGTACATCTTATATTGGATATACTGCAAGCTACATGTAGCAGGCGTACATTTTAGCCTGCGAGATGGACATGAGAATATTGATAGGTAAACAACAATTTGCAGTGATATTATTAGGGATGTGTTGTTGGGACCCTCTGGTAAAACAACACCCTATGAATATTTCAGAGTTCTTTAAAAAAATGGAAAGAAAAATATAATGGATGAATTTGCATGAGAGGAAGATAATATTTCTGAGTATGAGTAGAGATTAGGTGTTGATGTACATGTTATAGGTCCTCCTACAACCAAGATAATCCTACGAGGGGAGGATAGCTTACAGTGGTTTTTAATTCCAGTGAGGGATTATATGCGAGTGTTGGAAAGGATTTGATGTTGATTGGAATTCATTGAAATGGCTTATCCTGTTGGTTTGTAATCTGGCACGTAGCTCTGTGCTTAATTCTGTGCTGGTGTGTTTTTATGCCGACAATATTACAGATAGGCCTACGGGGTGTACTTGTATTAAGTCAAGTTCTGCCAGTTTTACTGGATCCCAGCAAGCAGATCGTGCAGTAAGAGGAAAGGGGTCAATTTAGCTGTAAAATAATGATTGCATCCCTTTTAATTTGATTTGTCTACTTTTGGATTGCCGTGATAATTTTGATGATTTTCCTGCAATGTTATGTCAATTTTTTGCTTTGATATTTTTTCCCTTTCCTCTGAGGCAACAGTGTTTTATTTTAGTCTGACTTTGCGATATGCAATTTCTACATGCAAAATCACTCTTCTTCTTGCAATTACAGAAGCACGTATTCATAAGCATAATTATTTGTCAGGAAATCTAGTTTGATCTGGTTTCAGAATAATATAGCATGACCTCATTAGGTAGAAAATCCTAGAAACTCCACACTAAGAAATATATTCCGCTTTTCGTGTAGTGCTTTACAATGATCAGTGATCACAGATACGTTCAGTGGTGACGGATATGTTCAGTGGTGGTGTGGGATAAAGTTTCTCACTTCATCACAATACGCTTGGTTTCACGCTCCAGTGGTCAGCACTCCGGCTCAAACCGATCGTTTCCCTGTCTGCATGAATAGGAAGGATGAAATTGAAATTGGTTCTGACGAGACACCAGACGCATTACCACGTTTGTCATTATCTTTCTTTCTTTTTTTTTCTCTTCCACCTCCATTCATGCCAGTCGGTGATGGTTAGGGTCTGCTGGGGAGAACTGACGAATGATTTTTCAATTGTGGTTTTGTCAAAGGCTTCTTTTCTCTGTGTTCCAGTCTGCTTCATTTTTCTACATTCTTTAGAGACAGCTGGTAGAGGCTCCATGTATCATTCTGAATGCATCATGATGAATATTTAACAACTTCCCTCCATGTACTCCAATAGCTTTCTCTTTAGCGTGAGTGGAATTGTACATGTTGATGACTGATAAATATGTTATTACATAGCTTGATTGAGATTTTTATATTGTTCTTTGATGAGTTATGTCATTAGCTTGAGTAAGATTTTACATGTTGTTGATTGATGAGTATGTTTTTTACACCAACGTATAAACCAAATGCCATCGGCTTTAAGTTTGATCATGGTGTAACAAGGGGGGAAAAAAACCAGAATAATTTTATTGCTGAAATGTATGTAATCATGGCAGGATACATAATTCATCTAATAAGATAAAAGTGGGTGGAAAATCATGTATTTGTAGATTTTTATGTATTCTATCTATTATTTTGCTTGGTGTGTCTCAAGAGCCAGTGGATATGATATATCACCCATAATCCGTTTGCATATTTTATTAAGAAATATAAACTTGGGGAAATCCGGATTCTTAATTTTCATGCCCACAAGAGATCATTTTGTACACAGACAGAATTTGTCTACATGTACGTATTCATCTTGTTGGCAGAATGCCAAACATCTCTGATTGATCTTAGCTGTGAGCGATAATGGACATTTTAAAAGTATTTTCATCCTCTTTTTCTCTCCCTATCCCACTCGCTTGATTTCTAAAATGCAAATGAAAAAACCTCGGATTCTCTGGACATTCACCCCTTTCAGTGCTATTGTCACGTCGTGCTGCTAGCGAACCTTGTGCATCTTCACATTACTTTAATAAAGTCTCCTTTTTTTTGTTTCCACCTATTTTTACATCTTGCGATGTAGAATCTCAAGGCCCTCTGCCAGGCTAACTGGTGAACTGAAAATAATTTTCCCATTGATCTGGAAGGAAAGGGGCTTTTTACGGAGGATTTGTGAGAGGAGGGATAAAAAAGAATGCATCGATGCTTTCGAGAATTGAAGTGACTGCCCTGACGTCATGGTTTCCACCTCTCACCTATTTTCCATGAAATATGATGCAATAATTTAATGTAGGGCTTTAGTGTAGGGCTTTAGTTTAGTGCAAAACAAGGAAATATATACTTGCTGACCACATTCTATTAGTAACCATGGCGCTTAGTTTTACTTTTTTTCATGTAGCTCCATGTTTCATTTCACATTCTGGATATTACTGTGTATAGATTACACAGTATTACTTCTTGCTACATGGAGGTTGTACAGTATATAATGTAGCATTCTATCAGAGAATCGCCGTCTTTGAAAGATAAGCAATCGTATTGCAATAAAGGCTATTCTCATCTATCTAAATGCACATGTGGTTTTTATTTAATTCATTATTTTAGGATATGAAAGTCTAAATATGTATTTGCTAATAATGGCATGCAGAAAGCCATTTCTGTTACAAAATTATTGGCTTTTTTGACCCCCTTTTTATGAAAGCTTTTTTAAAAATTAAACTTTCCTTACAGTCAGGGTTTCATGGAAACCCAAATGGAGGCCGATAAAAAAATGCAGAGTTAATGCGCCCATGGAAGTAACTGATTCATGCGGGTTTTCCCACCCGCTGGGACGGAGTCGTCAATTTACACAGGAGTTCCTACAGGAAAGCCCCTTGGCCAAACCGTCACGCAACAGCCTGGCTAGTCCACTGTCCTTTGGGCTAATTTGGTAGTCTTTATCCCACACTAAAACGTATATGTATACATATAAAAGCTGTGGGTCTGTTCTATCCATAGATTATAACACAGATTTTCTAGTGTTATATTCCACTAGCAGTTTGTCGGTTGTTTTTCCCATTAACAGCTCAGTCTGTTGTGATCATGCATGCAGGTATATTGGTGAAATAGAGAGATGCATGCAATAGTGTGGTATTACAAGCCATGCATGATAATTTAAAATTGATTTGCCAGAGATTAGATACAAACAAACCTTTCAAATAATGAATTTGAATAATGAAAATGATTAATATTTGAGCTGTTAGAGTTCTTTATCAAAAGACCAGTAAATCATATTCTAAACTTATTGTTGGTTAAGGTGAATTATAGGAATGTGAAACAGTTCCTGCCTTAAGTACATGTAGGCCTATTTATATTTGAATTGAAATGAAGTCTGTTAGCTCTACAAAAACATTTTGGCAGTTAAAAAAATTCTTAATACAGTAGTTTTATTGTGTAAGGTGTAGATGTACATGTATGTGAAAAGGGGAGTGGCAATTGATAGGTCAACTGGCATTCATTCACAATACTTCTACTACCTTCTCTCTACCCCCTCCTTGCCAAATATGGGTAGTGGAAGAGGTAGGTGGTTAGGGGCTGTCGCTACCATGGTGTCGTCATGGCGATGTTTATTAGGGCTTCCTACTAATATTTTTCTGTTTGTTTTTATTTGACCCTTTGCATAGTTTGCATGATGGGAGACCTCTTATATCCTGGCTGACTGTTGGCTGTGGTGTTGGACTAGTTGTGCCATGCTGTTATGAGAATGTACAATTTCCATGTTAGAATATTATTTCTGACTGCAGGCCCTCTATCATCTGTCTTGGATTCTCTTTCTTCTTATTCAAGAGAAAGGCTTTATATGGGCTATATTCACTTGTGCTGGCCTGCAAGCAATGACTTAGTATCGGATGTATGACATTTGTTCCTGCGACAATTGCTCAAGTCTAATTTTGCCGTGCTAATCCTAAATCTAAACCTAACTCTAACCCTAACCCTAACCCTAATCCTAATCTTCACATTGTCCTGAACAACAAAACAAATCATGACCTTGACCTTAACCTTTGACCTTTTGAGATATGGACTGTGGAGCAAATGCTGCAGGAGCAAATGCTGCAGGAGCAAATGTCGGCGCCCCTTAGTATCAATTCCACATAAACTTTAGGATTGAAAAGAACTCTTCATTTTTGGATAAACTTGTGCTTCTGTTCCTCAATGTACCTCATCTTCAGAGATTAACTGATAAAATAAGGACCTAGATTTCATATTAGTGATCAAAAATTCCTTGTCAGATTAGCAAGTCAAGCAGTACATTGTAATCAGTTATGAAATGATCTTATTATGCATAGTGCTTGATGATGCAATGTCTACAACATTATCTTCCCTTTCAAGTTTCAGCAAAATTATTACATTGTACTTTTATCCATTTAGAAACCGCATCCATAATAAAGTCCATATGCTTGCACTTTCTAGGAAGAAGTGTACTAATAGTCTGTTATGTGTAATTTCAAGCCCCCTCACGATTGCCTTTTGATGTATTTGTGCCAATATGAATAGGAGAACATTGTTTTGTTATGTGACTGACACAAGAGAGTTGACTAAATCTGGTGCATCTCTTTTGTTTTTTCAGCTGTATCTTATTGTCCAATTAGCATCCCAGACAGTGAGACAAAAGACGAAGAAGAATGGAGAGAAATCTGATAATGGGACAAAACTAGAAGACAACATCAGTGTCTGGGAGCCATTTCCCCCAGGTTCCTCTCCTTTTCAAAATCATTGGAGAATGTAATCTGCGAAGGGAATGAAAAGATAAAAAAAAAAAAATCGGCTCTCGTCCTTTTCCCCTCATGCTCTCAATCCCATGAGGAGGTAGCCATGTCTGCGCAGGAATCACATAGTCTGCTCCCATTTGCGTTAATTTCATTTTAATCAAGACACCCGTAGTAGACATTCAATATCTGTTGTTTATCAACATGTCGGTTCCCATGGCAACCATCCTTTGCTTCTCCAACGCTATCCCACGGAAGGAGGAAAATTCATAATTTCCGAAGTTTCGGGGCAGCGGGCTTAAAAAGGAGAGGGAGAGAGCAAGAGAGATGTGTCTATTTATTGATTTTCTTCCTTCACATATCGTGTGAGAAGTATGGAGTCTAGGAAATGAATGCAGTGTTTATGGTTAGTAGGGATGATAATATTTGACCTGTATGGAATATATGATGTGACAGCCTGTTGTTCATCATCTGCATAATGATGACCTGCTGTTGATGACACAATGTCCCTGGCATATAAGCTTCCAAACCTTGATGAACATGAATGAAAGATGTAATCAGCTTCATTTCTCCAAGCTGGATTGATATCTTTGTGCTGCTTGTCTTTTACAGGCCGAATGTGAACTACAAGTATCTGAAAAGATAGACATATTGATTTGGTTGTATCCACACAATTACATCTGACAGGGTAATAAATTCAATTTTGGTATTCTCAGAACATACATGTACACAAATATGTTTGGAACATAAAGTGTTTGGAGCAGTTCAACTGTATTTATCTCCCAAGTGGTTTCTTTTTGGTATCTTTCTTATTTAATCATTTTCCTTTTCCAAGGAAATAAAATGTGGAACAAGAAATTAATGCAGTCGGCTATGCATGGGGAGATAGGAAATGAAATACAGTATGAACATATGCTACAATTGAATTGGCAAGTAGATTGTGGTTCATAATTAGCGTTTCTGCTGCACGGAATCTGTTCAAAGCCTAGAGGAAATATCAAATGTACCAATTAGGCGAGGTGCAAGCACCAGAGTGCAAAATAGACGTCTAAAAACAGAAAGTTGTAAAATCTACTGGTGGCGGGGGAGGGGTCGGTGTACGGTAAAAGGTATTATGAGACTGATAAATAACTCTCTTATGCATACATTCATGTGAATACTAGTAGGCATTATATCTGAAATGCTGTATAGGCCTACCTCATAAATGAGGTTTATCTAAGCAGGTAAATAGCAATGGCTTAATTCAGCTTATACACAAGTGCTTTAATTAGGCTTACATTTCAAACAGTTACTGATATTCATATTCAGTATTCATTGCAAATGAATCAAATGAACACAGTCTAGAAATTTCTTACAGAATTTTTCTAGGTAAGTTTTTTTCCATAGATATTGTTTTGTAATTTTTAAAAACTACAGTAGTTGTGAAAATGTGGTGAAGAATTAGGATCAAGAAGTGTGAGAATACACCAAGCTGACATTGTGGTCTGACAAAGTAGTTCCAAGATTTCTCTACACATAAAGCATTGATGATCAAGTAATGAGGATGTGGCAATCTTCTGCATATGGCTTAAAGATAAAGTTATCATAAATATATGGGACTGCACACAGAAGTGGCATGAATGTTCGGCCAGAACATTTCAGCTATTTCTTGTCGTATTTCGAATATGAAGGGCATTTGAAGAGCTATCCTTTTCAGGGGACATTTCTAGTATGATATTCTTCCAAACTGACATAAAAAGAATGAGAAAGCTCACAAATTATTTTTCCCCTCTCCCAGAACTCAACCTTCTCTTTAAATGAGCTAATTTCATTAAGTTGATATGACATGTAGGATGAGAGGTTATTAATTAGTCCTTGTGGTGATAATCTTGTTGCAAGGCTCAGACAATGAGCTGGGATAGTGGACATGGATAAGGTGTTGACAAGCCATCAATTACCTGATGAAAATAAGGGATGAGATTCATTAAATGTTGAGGAACTAAACATGATAGGTGTATATGTGTGTTCATGGCACGTGTCATACTTCCGATCAAGACTTCCTTCCTTCATTAAAAGTTTTGTTTGACTTTGTAAATTGACCTGTGGTGTCATTAGTTAGATAGTTAGCTGAATTTATGGTCTGCCATATGAAAGAAGGAAGTTAATGCATTTTAGCCTGAGAAGTCCAATTATCTGTTTATCTTGCATCAGGGGTTACTGACTTTGACTTGAATAAATAGTAAAACGATGTAAGTTACTTACAGTATATAATATTAAAATATTCATTGCAATGTTTATTGCAGTGTACATTATGTGAAAACCCAAAGAATATAATATAATAGTGATAATTCATGACCAATGTACTATTAATCTTTTGATTGAGTTTCACTTTCCCATTTCTAAACCAAATTTTAAAAGTGGGGTGGGATGGAGGGGGATTTAAGTGCATGAAGCAGACGAAGTCCAGAGCGTAATAGAATTTAATGAAGTCTAATGCAATTTATGATTTCAATTTTAGGCTCACTTAGTGATTTAACATGTAGGATGTAAGTTTACAGCATGTGGGCTCTCAGGATAATCGAGTTACGAGCACAGCAGCAGAACCATCTGCAATATTGAGGAGTTTTAGGAGAGTAGAGATGAGAGAGAGAGAGGGGGAGGGAGAGAGAGAGGGGGGGGGGGGGGGAGAGAGAGAAAGGGGGGGGGGGGGGAGGGAGAGAGAAGGGGGGGGGGGGAGGGAGAGAGAAAAGCATTAGTAAGGGAGAAATAGAATTGGTGCCATTAAAAAGGGGCCATAAGTTCCTACAAGATAATCAAGTCAATAATAAATAAATGAATAAGCCTACAACAAAGACAACAAGAAAGATAGGTTTATATACATGTACTGGGAAAATGCAATGAAGAAAGTAGATTGAGAAATAAGTGGAGAGGCAGGCATAATGATTGCATAAAATATTTCATATAATGTAAAAGAAAGTATTGTAGAAGGTCAGAAAGTCAAAGACATGGTAGAATCAAATTTAGGTGTGAAAAACAATCTTTTTCCTCTTTTGTTGTGTATTAGAAACAGTGTCCTTCCAGCAGTAAATACTCTGAACAACACTTTGATTACTGATTTTGATCAAATTTCCTCTCCAATTGTCTGTGATAATTGGCTAAAATGTTTTCTCTTATTTTTCTCTTTCTTTCTTTTATTATGTCACCTTGATGGTGTTATCTTCCGGGCTCTTCTGCATTCGTCTTGTCCCTGGTCTGTCAATCATTTTTTTCTTCACCCTCACAGGTAAGTGAAATTGTTCATCCCTCAGTAATGATGGAATGATCCAGGTGTGTATGTGCTCCTAAATGATGGATGAATGACGTGTATGTGGCTGGGGAGGTGTTACCTTCCTTTGAAGGGTGTAGCAAGGTGAATTTAAAAGGAATCAATTTAAATGTTAAGGGAGATAGGAAGACAAATTAAGTTTCATTGAAAAACCTATCAACAAAATTTTGAAAAGAAAAGCAATTTTTCTATTCTCGGTGGTATATGAATATTTGAATTAAGTTTCAATAATTCAAAGCAAAAGAATTTGGGTGATACATGTATTTATGTACATCTTCCAAAATTAAAAATTGCAATAATGATAATATGAATGATAATGGAGTAACAATCTTTGATCTTTCATATAGGACTTTCTCCTTGCTTGCAAAACCATATTAATTGATCAAAATTGCTGTCTTAATGGACGTGTCCCTGAAGAAAGATTAGACATGATAGATGGCTTTAGAATCTATATCATTACATTTTTTTTTTGAAGGGGGGGGGGGGGGGGGAGGGGGGATTTAGTGTGACTTTCATGTGACTTGTGTGCAGTAATTGACTGTCATGTTGATTGATTGGGTGCTTTTAGAGTAGATCTACTTGAATTGGAAAATATGAATAAATATTCTTGAGGCGTTTGGCTTCATATGGCACAATGTTTATTTGTCTCCCTGCCACGGCTACATGTATGTGGTGAAGAAGAAATTGAGAAGAAAAAGTGATGTCAGGGGATCAGCATATGAAACAAGTCTTTAGAAACACAAATGAGAAGAGAGAAAAATTCCCATGTCATAATTACATTGCAGTGAGTCGAAATACATCCCTATTTGAAGCTCGCTCAGCTGCGATTCCCTCCGTTCTGGGGATATTTAATTTCTAGGATGTTGTACCGAAAAACGTGTGAGTCATAAGATCTTCTTATGAAATGGCACCATCTAACGTGTACAGTCTTGCTTCATAATGTGATATAGAATAGAGAACCCGCAGGCTATAGATATATGGAAGGGGGCTACGTTCAGGGATGCTGGGTTTTCCTCTCAAGGAATGCCAAATGAAAAAATATTTCACAACGCAATGATTTTGTTGGGTGTATCAAGATTATATTTATGACTCTAGCAGATAGCACAAATTTTTGCCAGTAGAACAGTAGAAGAAGACCTTTTTGGGGTAGAAATGTACTTCAAGCTCACAAATGTTGCTTTTGATGATATTTGCAGTTGTACATTGAGACAGTTTTCTTCTGTTCATGAATATTCACACCCTGCATTTAAGAAATGAACTTCATATGAATTCTAGAAAATCTGTTGGAGATATTAACCATGGTAATGAAGTTGAAGTTAAAAGCTATTAGAATATTAAAGTGATTTGGTAACTTTGTAGAGGCTTGATAAAATCTGAGCTGCCTGGCCTTTCATGCTATCAGTGTATCTAATATGGTGTAAAAATGAAGCCCAGGAAAAAAAAAGCAATTCAGAATCATCATGTGCTTCACAAAAGTAAACATATGCCAGTGACTGGAAATGCCAGACTCATTTCCCCCATAGACTCAGTGTCAGACTCAAGCGTATGGCCATACGCTTTCGTAAATGGGAGTATTCAGTCATAGATATCTTAATAATAGCATTATATATTTGAAAACCTTTTTATGCCTGACTATTTATTTATCCTTCAGAACATCATTATACAAGACAGATATCAAAATTCAACAATTTATTAAATCAAGCCTCCACAAAGTTACCGAATCCCTTTAACAAAGAAGTGAATGCAAATAAAGAAAGATTTTTTACAAAAAAAAAAAAATATATAGATTAGAGCGAGGATAAGTGTGGTGGTGTTATATTTGGAGCCTGCTATTTTTAAAAATTATTATTTATTTTTTTGTTGGTGGGGGGGGGGGGGGGTGAATTCATTGTCATATAGTGCAGTATGGTTTAATTATATTTGTTCATTCCAAGCTTGATATTCTAACCCACTTTTGAGCATTTGAATATGCTGGTAGTCCACGTTCTTCCTCATTATTTTGAGCAGACCATTAGAAACCTTACAATTGATTGAAAACAAGTGTGAAAGAGAAGAGAGAGAGAGAGAATGAGAAAATTTTGTCGGCAGATGAAATAGAAGCTAGGCAATATGCAATTATCCAGTCTCTATTAGTGTAACCTAGTTTTGTCTGACAGTTTGAGGTAATTATCACGCACACTCATTGAACTACCATTGATTCTGCTCCAATTCCTTTGCAAAAGATCATTCACTGGACTATGTAAGTATGAAATGTCTCGTTAGTAACATCAGGCCACCTTCCTATTAGTAACATCGGTAACACAGCACACCAGTGAAAAAGCCAGTTTGGTAGTGTGTTTGATGAATCGAAAATGTACAGGAAAGCCCTTTTTTAAATTAAAAAAACGACATTATTAGATGTGACATTTTCAAGCAATTTTTGGTGCTTTCAGATTAGGTTTTACGGAGACCTGTCAATATCTTACAAGGATGCAAAAGAGAAGTACATTTGGATATAGAGAAGTGTGGAGATATAAAAAGATGGATGAAAGGGTCATCATCACCAAAGTGTGAAATTGTTGATGTGGCACAGAGAGAAAGATTGGGGGGGGGGGGGGGGGGGAGAACTTGGGGGAGAACTTGGGGAAGAGCAGGAGCTGCGGAGCATTTTTTAAAGTGGGGGGGGGGGGGACTGATTTGATTTCACTTGAATAATGACAATTTCACACCTTTTTTCAGGGATTTTATGAAACGTTTACTCAAAAAGTGGGCAGCCTATAGAGAGTGAAATACAGGATATAATGAGCATGATCGATTATAGGAGCTGAAACAAGGATTTTACAAGAGTGAATATCATGTATTGAAATAATAAATGGGTTGAAGTGTGTTTGATAGCAACAAGGAGTACCTCCTTGATAGCAGCAGTAAATACAGGAAGCTATTATGGTGTATCAGAAGTGTGAATTCATTGAAAGGGAGCGAGCTAGGAGTGGGTCAGTTGATGAAGGAAAGAATAGGGCTCCAGAATGAGTAGGGGTATCTTGCACGCTTGACTAATCATGTTGCTTTTACCCTTTCATTCCTTTTGAATCATGCTGGTAGGATGAAGATGAATTCATAACCAAGCGAGGTATGGGATTCGGACAAAAAGTGAATTGTTGAGAGAGAAAAAGAAAGGGGAGAGAGAGAGGAAAGAGAAAGAGAGGTAGGGAAGGGTGGTTGACCGCATACATGCATAGGGAAATGGTAATCCCTTTCAACATCACAAGAAAGCATGCCTCGTCTCCGCACTTTCCCCTCTTTCAGGCTCGCCGACACGCGAGGCTTTATGAAAAGGCGTTATGCAAATGGGGAGAAAAGGGTTGGATAAGGAGGGACAAGGGGTGGTTTAAAAAAAGAGGAGAGGGAGGGAGGAAAAAAAAGGGTTGAGGGAGAAATAGGTGTAAGATGGAGGAATCTGAAGCTAGAATGGGTGCTGAGAATGGATGGGGTGAATTAATGAAGCAAACTGATTTTTGTATAGAGCTGAGTGTGCAGTGTTACAAAGACCTCTAAACATGAAAAGCCCCCAAACCCACATTGTGATTACCATGTGGAGTCAGTGGACAAACTGAAAAAAAAATGTGTAATGTATTCACAAGCAAGTGAGAAACCAAAGGCATTACATGAACTTCCAGGATTTGAGAGGAAAACCACCACCTAGTGATGGGAATGAAAGGCTACAGGAAGATTTATCAACTTCAGATTGGATTTTCTTAACCATGCCATTTTGTAAAGTGAATTACCAGACCAATAAAATATAGAGACGGAAACAGACAAGGGAAACAGACAGAGATATTACGATCGGAAACCATACGACATAATATGCAAATCCAATCAGTCAAAATGCCAATATCCGCATGACATGCAGTGGACGGGCTGATACACCCCTCCACCGTGGCCTCTTTCTCTCTGTCCATCTCTGTCTATCCGTCTCTTGCGCTCTCCTGCGCTCATATAGGCATTCTAATCTGGATCGGCTGGCCATGAGTAACCCAGTTTTCCATGTCTCCCGCTATCTTTCTACCTAAACCTCTGTCTGGGGTCTGACGGATCTAGGTCAGTCGTTTTTTTTTTTCCTTTCATTTTTTTTCTGGGTCTGTGTCTATCTCTCCGTCGCCTTCTCCCCATTCCTGTGTATGTGTGTGTGTACTTGTGATATTGTTGGGTATTAGCATTGCAGCACCTAGCCGTGTACCGTTTGTATCGATTTACTGCAAAACGGGAGACCAAAGATCGTGCCGCCTCGCTAAAATAGAAGGCCAGCTTCCTGCGTTACTGCTTCCTCCCTACATACAGTAAAGAACTGCCAATATCTGAAAATTTTAAAGCAAAGAAATTGATAATCCATATCGTTTGTGTAATAATAAAAATGATAAGAAGAAATTGTTTCTTTTATATCCATTTTTTTTAATCCAATTTAAAACTGATCAAAGTGCTTTACAAAACAAATTAATCAATACATGAAAATTAAAAAAAGAAAGAAAAATGATACAAAAGTAATACAGGTAATTACAATGTAAATATAGGTGTGTTTTGAGATGCTGTACATGACACCTTTTGAAGTATTGGAATGAAAATAAATTGGGATTATTAGAAATTCATAAAAAGCCTGCCTATTTCATATTCCCATGTTTAATGCCAAAGAAACAGTTATCAAAGGTAGTCCTGTAAACCACTTTGCTTGCACTTGCACGTAGGCTCTATTTATTTGCAATTTCCTTAAATTATTCTCTGTACGACGTGAACCTGTGCAGAAGGTTGGTAGGTTGCTGAAATCATCCAATGCGACGAAAATTAGTCAAAGAAGTATTTTTAGCTTGCCCTCCCAAAACTGTCTAGGGGGAAGGGGGGATTCGGTTTCTAGTTTCCTCTTTTCGATGCACGGGGTCAAATATTGTCAGACGTGAGACACTGGTAATTAGTAATATGAAGAACTTCCTGTGGATTTGTGTGTGTTAACTTAATATATGATTGGTTATATATATATATATGCATGGTATCATAGACAATATCATGAAAGAAGGGATAGATACAAAGCGACAGAGAAAGGAAAAGTCAATGAATCAACACAGTGACACAGAGAACAATTAGGAAGGTGCCATGTACATATTAGGGAATGAAATGGCAGAGGCGAAGATTTATATTTTTCATACCACATTGGTTTTTTTCAACAGTTAAAATGTATGATTTTCAACAATAATCTAGTTTGTCTAGGATTGTAGACAAGCCTAAGATATGCAAATTTACAGGTTATGTCAACTGTTCAAAATATAAATTTACATTTTGGATAGTTGACATAACCTGTAAATTTGTACTGCTCATAAATGGCCCCCGTAAGGCTAGTCTGCACCTCTCCTTTCTTGGCAATTTGTCTGCGAAAGTTTGAGCAGTGGGACCAAGGAAATGTCTAATTCTGGAGTTCCTCAGTATCTAGATTACAGGCACTAATCTCCCAGTCATCTCAAGAGGGAGGTATTGACGGGACTGGCAGGTCAGTGACGTTCATGAAGTTGGGCCAATAGCCATTTTTGTTGCCTTCGGTGTGACGTTAATGATGTCGACTACACCTTGTGCATGTTCTCTTACGTGATTCGAAGAGCCTTGAGCTACTCTATTTCCAAGTGACAAACGATGCCCCTTAATTACCTTGTTTCAGCCAGTATTTTGTCTGTCTATATCCAGAAATGCTTTAACCCTTTATACATGACAGGAATTATTTCAGGGCTAAATTGATCACATTTCGTTCTTCAAGTTGGCAACAATAATATTTTTCTTTTAGTGCTACATGGTTCTAACAAAATGCAATGTCTTTGAAAACAATATACATCATTAGAAACTTAGTCGAAAAGTTGAAAAAATTGCCAATTTTGATAAAAAATAGTGATTTTGAACCTCTCAATGTGTTGCCAATTTAAGGATTATGAAGCTTATTCTCCTTTTTGAAATTCCTGGCATCAAACGCAATATGGTCATGCAACAAAAAAGGACACAATGTGTGTAGAAATTTTTGCTTTTTCTACTCCTGCATCTGGTTATTTTTTAGAGCTCTAAATCAAAAATTATTGAGCCAAACCACAAAATGTGGTCAATTGTCTTGAAAGGGTTAACTCATTATAAAGTATAGGACCTAGATGTGTTCATACTCTTCAGCCTATCAAGTGACAATATTTTATTAAAGAGAGCTTGGGGAGAGTAAATTGATATTCACATTCTTCTCATGTCAACAAAGAGGGCTTTAATTTTTTGAGTCTCTTTCTTTTACGCATTTTATGGGAGATATTCTGATATGAGTAGGTTCAGAAGATTGGCAGATTGTTGTGACAACTATACGCACATTCGAATCAAGCGACCCCCATGTGTGTACCATGTCTAAATTTGGTTGAAATATTAAGATTGATCTAGAGATGAGTCAGTCGAGAGGGGAAGCCCTTTAAGCCTACCAAAGCACACCTGTACATTATGATAAGCTCGTCGGGGAGCTAATCGGCTAGTGGATCGCCTGTGAATGCTCTGATGCCGACGAACGCTCGATTCCTGTGACGTGATAGGATGTATTAATGGCGGCGCTCTCCAACGTTTGTTTCGCACCAGGATCTGATGATTTGTAGCTTGGTAAGGTCATGAGATCAGCTCTGAGAGATTAGCCATAGTGTACTTAAACGGATCAACACTGCTCTTGTATGGATTCATGGAAATCTACCCTGGTTTGACAGTTGATCAGGGGACAATTGCTCCAGGCTGTATTTTCTCTAAGATATAGCGTTAGGGAAAGGGTGGTTTCTAGGGTTAGGATCAGGTTTAAAGGTACCGTACAGTAGTGGGAAAGGTGGCGCTTTGGATATTTAACTACTTTGTCAGCTGGAATGGAAATTATTACATATACTGTTGTGAAATGATTAATTTCGAACATAGGTGACGTTTGTTTGAAGAAAAATGGTTTAGAAATGGCTAAAATGTCCAAAAAAATAAACATCGAATTACAACGCGGCACCGCGCTTGTAATTTGATGTGAAAACAGTGTGTGTAACAAGTGTGTGCGAACCGCTATGCGCCGTTGAGCCGGGAGCGTCGGGTTAGGTGGTCCTTAGCGAGGGTATAAGGTTACCGTTGATATTCGATCATTTGAATTATTTTACTGAAAATCACCAGAAATCATGAATAGAATACAGGATTATCTCACTCATGTATCTTTAGATTGAAGCCGAACAATATGAGACTATATTTGAGCAGTTTCATGCCAACTTTCATTTTGCTACCACTACTGTTTATTACCTTTAAAGCATAACATTTGGTCATGGATTGAAGTTTGGAATTAGGTCAAAGTACTGGTATAAAATTATCGTGGAGCAAGTGTTGCAAGAGCATGTTTCGTACAACCAGAAATGCACATTGGATACTGTTAAATAGGTCTACCAAAGAAATTAGAAAGAGAGATGAAATGCACTATTACCCTATCTATAGAGATATTGTTGAACATATCAGAGAATCAAAAACTCTCTCAGTGGAGCTAAAAACACAAAAATATCTTAACCAGTTTTTTCAAGTGAGCCTTATTTTCATGCCCATGTTTCTGATCAGTTTAGAATTCATTTTCCAGCAGCAAAGCCCTGCCATGTTATATATGAATTACAGTAAATCCTGCCTCTCTCTGAGGCATAGGACTGTGATTAGCGCTGTCACATCACTCGCCATCACTGCAATATTAACAAATTCATTGTTATCCAATATTTCAGAATTTTGCAGCCAGAGAGGGAGATAGAGATAGAGAGAGATAAAGAGAGAGAGGAGAGAGAGAGAGAGAGAGAGAGAGGGCAGAGCATAGCACATCTCGCTCATCTAATCAATTTTTCTGAGGTCATTTTTAATGGTGGCTCCTTTTCATCTTGTGCCGCTGCTCACTGGCACGCTTCCCTCCTAATAGAGCGCTTTCTCCTCGCTTCATTACCCCTATGTAGTGCCCTCCTACCCAACACAATATATCACTCATATTTCCCAATCTATTAGGCTTTCTCTTCTCTATATTTTTGGCTGGGACTGCCGTGTGAAGGAACGTGTGCTGTGGTTGAGGGAGCACTGCCCTAGCCAGATGAGTTACCTTCTTCTACCCTCCCATACCTTCATCACATATCTCTCCGATTTCATATTATGATTCTCTGCCGTGCATCCCCTCCGTCCCTCCACCTCTCTCTCTTGCTCTCTCTCTTGCTTTCTCTCTCCCTCATCCTCATCTCGCTTCTTACGACCGACCGATCTGGTTGATGAAGCTTTGCTGGTGCGAGAAGCGTTATCCTCATGCGGGTGCCATCGGGGATCATGTCGAGTGGCCTGTCTCCCGTCTCGCCAGTCGTCGCGACGATCAAAATAGCTCCCAGTGTCTGTTCATTGGATGGGGACAGAGAGATGAGAGTGAATGAGAGAGGGAGGTGGAGAGAGAGAGAGAGTGAGATGGCTCAAGAAAGAGTGATTAACTAGATGCTATCTAGCATTTATTCATCATTTAGCAGATTTTGTGATCATATGGCTTTGTATGTAATGTACAATATGCTCCCAGCATCTGATTTTCATGATGCTCAAATTACACACTATTATGAAATTTGTAGAATATACACATGACCTGCATTGCATTGAAATCCAAGTTGTAGGAGAAATGAAGGGATCTGTTTTAGGTTGATTTCGGTAAAATCAGAAGTGGTTTGTCTGGAGGATTGGAAGGGCAGCTTGTACAGAGTGAATATTTGTGAGAAAATAGTGAAGATTGAATTTTTATATACAGAGGAAGAAGTGGGAAAGGGACAGACTAAGATGCGATGATGATCTTTGAGAGAAATTATCGTCAATCAGAATAAAGATGACATTTTCAAGAGAAAATATGTGACTCAATGCATTTTTCATGAACATTATAGAGGTGTCAAACATTGTAGATGTGTCGCTTAGAGACATATAATAAAGTATTAGGCACTATATAATCCACAATATTATTGTATTATATAATATTATTATGAATCAATAGAGCTTTACATGTATAATAACAATTGTATGAAATGCAAATAGTACTGGGTGTGGTAGTCCAAATGTTAGGAATCCTTTTTTTTTTTTTTATTTGAGCTGTAGTAAATTGAGGAATAAGCTTGATTTGGCACTCCTGAATAAAAGAGGGAGTTACCAGATATATTGCCAAGTCCATGCATGAAATTGCTTTAAAAGGTTTTTGCTTTGTGATAACGTTTTGTTGAAAAAAAGGTAGAATTCCTTGAATCTGAATCTAAATATCTGACAACATGGTAAAAGAAATTGACTTGCAGAGAAGAGAGATTCTAGAAATGAATAATACAAATTGTGCTAGTATTAAGCTTTTTACACTTGCAAAATTTTTCTTAGTCCTGTACTAAGAAAAATTTTGCAAGTGTGGGGCAAAACAAGGATTTAGCCCCACTGATAATACTGGACTAAGCTTAGTCCACTTTATGTTCACATTACATTTTACCAAAGTGGGCTAACTCCAAGATAGTACAGGATATTTTAGCCCTGGGAAAAACGCAGGGTTAGCCCCACCAAGTGCTCTGGCTATGGAGATAGAATGGGACTAAAACTGCAAATGAGAACAGCAAAAAGAAGAAAAAAAATAGTCTGGGGTCAAGATTACTCTGGGGTTAAGGATAGTACGGGGTTAAAAAAAAAAATCAAGTGTAAAAAGCCTGTATGTGTGTAGTCTTTAGGTGTATATTGTAGACAGGTTTGGGTTTTTGGAGGAGTACATGAAATAGTAGTAGAAATATTCGACTGGTATCTGCATTGAAAAATATCAACACTACATGTAGTAGTTTGTACTTTTTGAGTTCACATTTGTGCCAATTTTAGAGGTATTGATTTTTTTCATCCATGAAATCTTATGCTCATCATCCCCTTGATTTACCAGTCTACCAATTCAGAACAATTAACTGTGAGCCATAAGAAGATTAAATCTCATGGAATCCTGGTGGCGCTGACGCTTTACATTGCATGGAGAGCCTACTGGTTGCTGATGGTATTGAAAGAGGATGTTCTCCTTGGTAGCATACATGATCCTACTTTTAGAGGAGGTTGACTGATTGTCTGATTGTCTGGAACTTATCATAAAAACTCATGATGATAGCTTCAGTATCTAACAGATGGATCCTTACATTTAAACTGTTCGTATATTCAAATCTAAATGAACATGATTTGTAAATTAAGTTTGCAGTATCCTTTTGGCAAGGATATAAGTCAGGGGTCTCACCAGTGCATGACACCCTTGGTGTTGATACCACGTCTGGGGATTTCAGAAAATAAAATACCAAGGGAAAATTCTCCCTAACAGGGGTAATAAATATGCCATTGCATACTTCCAAACTGCAAATGGTCTTTGGTCCTTCTAAACCACACCATAGGATGTTCCAATATCATTTCGACCAAGGGTAAATATTCACAGAATAATAATCAGTTTACCTGAATTTTCAATCATTTTTCTTCCTCCCCCTTACATTTCAACATTAAAAAAAAAAAAATTGTGATAAAGTACCATGAAGGTATATGTACTGTAATTCAGACACTAGATTTGCCTTGAGAAAGTGAACTGAAGGTGACCAAGTGCTCTGCCTATGAACAAGAGATATTATCAGCCACTCAAGTCTGTAGACCTGAAAGTGTAACTGTCTTATCCAAGCCTTTGTCTGTGTCTAGCACCTCATCCTTTCTATCTTTCTTGAGAAGAGTTAATCTTGAAGAGGGTCAGAAGCTTATGTCTGGGCTTTTGTCCAAAGCCTGGAATTCCTCTCTCTGATGACGTAACACTCCCTCTATATCAATAGCAAAGCCAACGTTATTTGACTGCAATTGCGAGGGTGCAGTCTATTCACTTTGAATAGTTAGTCTGATGTAAAGACATATATGTAGAAACTTTGATAGTATTTGTCATCCAATAGACTGCTTCGGTAATGTATGCAAATTTTATACATACCTTTCATAGGTTGTTCTTGACAACCTGAAAGCTTGCCAGAGGCTTGCTGGACATAGTAACAAGTAATGTATGCAAACTAGATTCAAAGCATTGAGGCTCATTTATAAAAAGCAGGTTAATGGAATAGCTCGTCACTAGGTGCTCAGAGAAGAAGTGTGCATAAATTTGTATACATTACAGCCCTAACCGGTCTATTTCATGGAACAGATTTATTCTGCAAGTGAGCTAGATGAGATAGGTCAGATGAATGGTTATTTTAAGAATTGTTATGCAGTTTTTTAATCTTAAATGATGGCACAGAAAATTAATGAACATATTATTTATAACATTAATAGACTTCATGATTGCCACATTGCGATATGTGATCCCAGATGAATGGTTGAATATTTGTGAGGGATAATACTCATTTCATGTCTCTGACAAGGGTGTGAAATGTTCCTATTCTAATTATGGCACTGAACATGAGTTGAATGAAAGCTACAGTGCAGAGCAATGCTGGCTTAAAGGTGGAGACTACTCTTCTACAATAGAAATGTCCTGTGTTTGTCTGTATGCCCATCTTCTACCTTTTGTTCAGAGTTGATCATAAACCCCAACCCAAAGCTCCTCAAACTACAATCAATAATAGAAACCCCCATTCAGTCAGGTCCCCAGTGTTCATTCATTCCCCTACGAGTAGATTTCACCATTGACTGGTTTTAATCTCCCAGTCAAAAGGATGGTAGTTTATATTTGGGGGTGAATGAAAGGGGATAGTGCAGGAGATATAGTTGGGAAATAAAAGAGGAAGCTTATAGTTGAACTATGTGTACTTATATCTTTCTCTAGACAGCATGGCGTGTAGGGTCGCCGATCATATTTGAATGACATTGAAATGTTCTGTAATTTTAATTTGTAATAAAGGCTGCAATCTATGAATGAGACTCAGTGACGCCTTTGCTCAGAATAGTCTACGTGTATGGTAGGACTACAGGATGAAGGTCATATTGCGGGGAGTGAACATGTTGAAATGTTATTTTTCCAAGTGACTTGCATTTTGAAAGAACAGACCACATTTGGATTTGTATGATAGCATTTATAAGGAAATCATTGTCCCTCAAATATTATCGAACACTGTATGAAAAACATAGAAGTCTGGATGTTATAGCCCAAATCAATTGCCCGTACATGTACATACATTGTAGACCCACAACCTAGCCCATGTTGTACTACTAATATGTCCATGTCCATACATTTTTCTAGTGAGGCCAAGTATTGTTCTCTTCACTGGACTTTCGTCTGGTCTTGTGTGTTTTCAAGAAATAAGCTGTGTTTGTTGGCAGTCTTTGTTTACTGCTAGACACACCTCCCTTTCTATCTGTTTGCATTCCAGAGCTTCATGGCTAAGGTTGATTATATAATGCCCATTTCACTACTAAAATCTAAGATCTTGCAAGATGGTAGGTGTGTATGTGGCTTGTCTTATTTACAATAGATCTTTGTTGTTGTGTGAATAGGTGCTGACTGTTATACTTAGTACCACCCAATAACTACTGCCATACCATTGCCACCTATCATTACCATCTACCACAAAACTACCACAAAACTACCCCAGCTTGCAACCTCTACCACCCTTCCATTACTGCCAGTTACTACCACCACTTTTTTTTTCCAACCACGCTACAAACATGTAATGATAAGAAATGTTGAGCACTTTTTTTTTTCATGTGAATTGGGCATTACCTCTGCCATCTTTCTGTGTTATCTGTAAGATAGCTAGACATTGATCAAAGTACCTTTTGAAATGCAAATATCCAAATGGAAAAGATGTCAACACAATTGCATTTTTTAATTACCAAGCCATGCTATTGGCTGTCTGGCTCATAACGTCTGTGGGACAACAACACATGCTTGTGATAAACTTCTTTACAAAGTAAAGATGGTCAAAATGATGAACGATGTGTACGTCACTTTGCAAATATCCAAAGGCCTGCCCCCCCCCCCCCAATCCTGATTTCATGGTAAGATTGATGATTTCAATGATAGCTTGAAATGAACATTCTGTCCTCTAGGGCAATTATCTGGCACATTGCCAAGATTTCGAGCAATCCTAATAGATGTCTGCATGTGTTGTATTGTATGATGATTTTCATAGGGCGTACATATATCTCTGTATCTCTGTTTCACTTATCCAGAGCTTCTCACATGCTGAATGTTATAGACCCTGGAGTTCATCATTTTGCACAAGTGTCTTCCAAATAATGAACTCTTACAAACACACCCTTCCTGCTTTTGATTATGTCTTTTAAAGAGGTTCTTCTGTATCCCTTCCTTTATTTCTTGAACTTCAGGGTGATTCATTAAAACGTAAGCAGATTTGCACACCTGAACTCAACTACAAAGGCTGATGTCTGTGTTTTGTTCAAATAGCCTACCTCATCCAAAACAACTCTCACAATTCCTTTGTTGTTTTTTTGCATTGTCTGTGAGGAGTCTCAGATAGCAGACTCTTTTAAAGATCATCATCTTGTATTACCCACCAGTACTGACTTGCATTCATGAACACTACTCTATCATTATCAACAGTGGCGTATCCAAAAATTTATATTCAGTTTGTTTTTTCTTGGGGGGGGGGCTGGGGTGGGGGCCTCCCCAACTATTGGGAATATACTTTTGCTGCAAATGAAGATAAAACACAAACTTGCATTTCTTTTTTGCTGCAACCATAAAAGGGTTTTCATCTCAAAACTACTATGTGAAGTTACACTTGACCACTCATTGAAGGACGTCAATGGTCAGCGCCTTTCTATTGTCCTCCCCTTCCCATACTTGACCATTTGAATTGAAAATCTTTCTAAATGGTCTGAGCTGTTTAATTACACTGGCTAGACTGGCTGATTGGAAGAAGTTGGAAAGGCAGAATGGCACCCCCTTTTAAGCTTGACAACAAATCTTTCATCTACACTTTTTCTGGTCTTCTTCTAAAAATTAGTTTTCTATTCTATCTAAGCCTCAGATAATGCCTCAGCCTCAGAATTGGTTGTGGTGATTAGTACATTACATAAGTTTGAAACACAAGTTTGCATCCATAGGAGAAAGAAAAAATGGATGAAAAATTAGGTATCCTCTCCAAAATCTTTGAAAAAAAAGAGCAAATTATGCTTTTGCAAGGTAAACTATTTCTACATGACATGAATTGAATTGAATTAACTGAAAGTGTTGGCAATACAAGGTATTTTGTCCCATATGCTATAGATTACATCACAGATTGTAGTATACACAAAGAGTACATCAGGTAAAGCCCTCTTTCTACATGGATCTATACAAAACTGAGGGAAAGAAGAAGATCTATTCCCCAGATTTTTCCCTGTTGTTGTACATATATATTATGTAGGCCTATACATTGTAATGCTAGACTTCGTTTTACACACCACCGTGCCCTACCCTCCTCCCCCTAATGATATGTTGATGGAAAAGCTAATATTACTGTCACAGGCAGCATAGCAAGAAATCCAATTGTGATGTCTGCGGCTGCATTTGAACCCAGCCTGTTTATCAACTTAGAAAGGGCAGATGGATATATTGACATTTAAAGGGCAAGTCAGCTTTCAAATCGGGCTGAATTCAGTCTCTTATATTTCGATTGAATTCATTTCATTTATTTCCATGGTTCGCTGTGTTTGTCAATATCGATCAAGTATTTTGTTTGTTGAAGCATTGATGGCCATAGCCCTCGTTTCATACTAACACGGGCAATCAGTAACAAATCATGAACAGTGTCATCTGATAGATGACACTGTTCCTTTAAACAGCAATACAATTTTCCTTGGCCTCCTTTAATCGTGGCAGTGACCATCCAATTGGTCAGTTTACACAGTCTGTCTCGGCCAGTCCAATGGGGCACCCCCGGGTGTCGGTTTTCACGCTGGAATCGATGTTGTTGACCTATATTTTCTGCCATCAGGTCGTCTCGCTCTCTAAATATTGTACATAAATATGAATATTTGTCATCTTTGTCTGTCTGTGTGTCCTCTTTTCTCTCTTCCCTTTTCTCACTTGCTTCTCTTATACTCTTGCAGGTCGTATCTTGTGAATGTCAACTTGATTGTTTTTGTGTTGTCAATCTCCATGCCTTGTAATCCATATTTTGTTTTCAGTAAATGAACCATACTTCTGTGACATTATCCAGCTTTATCTGGTGTTTACATAGTGTAATTGTTTGTTTCGTCTATAGGACAAAGTCTGACGTGATCAGTGATCATCTGCCTCACAGTTGTTTTCCTCTTCATTGGAAACATGTATAGTTTTAGATACACTGTCACCTATATTCATTATTATGAGATTAAATTACCTGTAGTAAAATTTGTCACCATTTGTAAACATCTGATTATTTGCCTTGAAAATATAGCCAACTTGTTTGATAGTTTCTTAAAAACAAAGATAATTATCCTATGAATCTATTCATAAATTAAAAACATATGAGTTGTTGAGAGTTGCGATACAAAGAGGGACAAAAGAGACCTATATTTGGCATACCGTTTGACATTCATACGTGCCACGCCCGGTTTTTGTGGTACCCTCATTTTATTAGATATGAGGATCAGATTGAAACATGATTTTCCTGAGAAGTGTTGTTGAGTGCCGTCATTATCATCACGTGAACCTCGTCCAATTGTAGGTCGCTTCCGCGATAGAGATCTCACCCGGTTATCTCAATGACCCACATGTACACAAATGGAGACCGCAGAGTCTACCCTACCCAATGTCTACAGTCTAGACAATGTTGTTACGACAGAGGGAGTATGTTTCCTTATGCTACTGGCTGGCCAGATGTGCTGTGCAAGGCTGATGGGATAGTCTAATGTATAAGACCATTTCAAAGATGTCATGAGAGAGATAATTTTCTCTGAAAATTTTACCATTTCTCTCTCTCTTGCTTTCTTATACTCTCACTCTCTCTTTGTCTTTTTCTTTTATTCTCTTCCCTCTCTTCCACCTTTTTCTCTCTCTCTCTCACTCCCTGTTTCTCTTTTAGGGCAAACTCTCTGCTTTGCTCATTTCTTCAATCAATGATGAGTAATGCCTCTCCTGTACAGTTTTTGAAGTCTGTCAAATGTGAAAGATGTCATAGAGATCTTCAATGTGCATACCTTCTAGAATTTCACCAAATTTAAATATAAGCAACGGAAATGGGAAAACGTATTTTGTTCTTCCTCTTGTTTCCCGTCATAAGGAAGCATCTCTTCATCAAATAAAAGATGGATGTACAAATAGTCTGAAGGAATACACCCTTTCCATGTTATCTTGACTTTGAGTTATTATATTTGCTCACAGGGCTGCAAATACACCTGTCTAGACCCCTCCCTCCCTCCCTCTACTGTTTTTTGTAAGTGGTTCTGGCTAGGTGCCAGGGGCTTGATATCGGACCAAGACAAATATGAAAATAGCTACGTTCATACAGGACTTGTGGTTTCAAAACTTTAAGTTAGTGAAACTTTAAGTTAACGAAACGACGACTCCCTAACCGTAGTGAGGGTCCACATGAACCCTAAACAACGAGCTGAAACTACAAGCCGAGCGGTCGTCATAGTTGACCCAGGAAGTAGAAACTAAAGATTGTGTGTAATATACACAGACAGATCCTGTGTTCATAATTTGTGGGAAGGGTAACACCCGGAAGTTTAACATGAACAGCAAGGTCATCCTAAACCACAAGCCTGCGAAACTTAAAGTTTATTCCGTTTACATGGGCCGTAACTTTGAAGGAAACCCCCCCCCCCTGCTCGTGGTTTCTGCCTTAACCACGAGCTCACTTGTGGTTCTAGAACTACAAGTAAATTAAAGTTTCGAAACGACGAGGCCGTTCATACCGGCTGAAACTACAAGATAACTACAAGTTAACTTAAAGTTTTGAAACTACAAGCGAAACTTAAAAGTTTAGCTCCCATCGTGTGAACGTAACTAATATCATACAGTCCAGGTACCACATCTCTCTCTCTCTCTCTCTCTCTCTTGCAATGTTGTTTACTGGTAGTACATCTCCACACTCATCCATCATTTCTAAGTTTCCTTTACATGTACTTGTTAAATTGGAGAAATAAAAGTCAAATTAAGATCTCAAGTTCTAATTCTGGTAAATCCCATGGTTACAGATCTCTGTGTTATGTTGTACATTTGAAATGCATCCTACAGTGTACATTCCAAAGTGTGATATTTGTTAAGTTGATTAATGATTGTGTGTATGGTGTATAGTTTTCCTGGGATGGTCATTTTTCAAATTTTATTGCTTTATGAAATTAACCTATGTAGGCATAGATGTGTAGATGGATTTCATATGTGTACCAATTTTGGTGCTCACAGCATTCAAGGAATTCCTTTCACTGGATATCCATTTACTACACCTGGGTGGAGAGTGGCAAATATGGACTACATGTAGGTACTGTAAAATGACGTGATCATCTGAACTTGATTTTTTTTTCTTTTGTTTCAGTGGCAGTTGTAAAACCAGTGGATATTATTAGTTAATGGCATTTTCAAAGGTGTCCAATTTTTGTAGATATGGTCATGATCACACCATAATTCCCCATTGTGTTACTTTCATTTATAAGCCAATGACATTAGTCATACCCTCTGCATGGAGCTTGATCTACTCTTGTTGACATATTTGTGGTGCAGTTTTGCCAGTCAAACCTTTCAGACCAAATTAATGAGTAAAGAGATTGTGCCTCGATTCCCTGTCCTTGCCCTACTGAATTCGTGATTGCGTGATCTTATGTAAAATTTCATCAGTTGAATCAGTCCTAGTTGCAATGCTAGCCAAGTTGAGAGTGATTTTACTTCTGATCAAGAAGCATTGGAGTATTAATGTGCTTGTGAAGGTAGCTTAGCGAAACGTAATGGCATGTAAAGATGCAGAAAAAACGCAAAGAGCAGAATTGCTAGTTTTGTCTATGCACCAAAAATTAGAATCAGACTTGTCTGAATGAAAGTTTTCATATTATTTTACTTAAAGGGAAATCCAACCTTAATAGCAAGTTGGTCTGAAAGAAAGAGGAAAAAATTAGAGAAGCAGATTGGTGAAAGTTTGAACGAAATCGGACAGGCAATAAGAAAGTTATGAATTTTTGAAAGTTGTAATCGCTATGCATATTTGAGATTCGCATAGATGTAGTGATCTCATTTTTCAAACATCTATAACTTTCTTAGTCCTTGTCCAATTTCTTTCAAACTTTCACCATCCTGTTTTTCTTATTTTTCTGCTTCCAACAAATCATCTTATTACCAAGGTTGGATTGCCCTTTAAAAGTGTTCATAGAGTTACTAATTCTACATCCTTGTATTATGGTTCTGCTTCTGTGGTGTAAAATTATGATTTTGAATAATTTTGTCATTTGTATCTTTCCTGTGTTTTTATGGGCCAGCACGTTTTGCTAAGTTACCTAACCATCATCTATGTAGGTATACATGTAAGCTTGTTGAGTAAAGGTCATGCTGCTGCATTTCAATTCATTTTTTGCTGCTCTTAAGATTGTAAGAACTTTAGTATGGGGAAATTGTTCCACAAGACCTGCAATACATTTTTATGAACTTCGTCATAAGTCCCTCTACAGTTCTTGCAGGGCAATTTGGCCATGTTATAATGTCCAGATTTTAAAAGTCTGCATTACAACTGCTGGACGTAAGATGTAATCATGGGAATTCCAACGAGGTAGTAGTTTTGTGGAGAAAAAACTGAGAAAGAGATTTGTCTATGGCTCTCTTTCCTCCGTTCCATTCAGTACCAACCATGATCCCTGGAAACACATCTAACATTCCTGCGTTCTCAGATGAATTTCAGGTTTTCATTTTTTTCTTCTTTGTGGGTTCCATAGAGGTCTAATGTCACTGTGCCAGAGTTTATAGGGAATCATGTGACATTCACTGGCTGATCCCTTAGTGAAGCAACCCCCCCTCCTTTCAGATCAGCAGAGAAACTATGCTGCTATGATAGTCTTTGAAGTCAGACACAGTGTAACATAACAATACTTGCTCTGGAATATAAAAAAACCTGACAAAATTGAAGTGACTGTTAAGAGACCAATTTTCAGAAGATTCATGAATGAAATGGAGTCCCCTTTTGTAATGTACATGTATCTGATTACTTCTTTCCTGTCAGGCAGCAATAAATTTAAGCAAATATAATTTCCGTAACAAATCGAGCAGCAATTTCCATGGTGTGTAAGAGGTTGTGACCGTTACTGAAGAATCTAGGGGGTCTGTTTTCTTACGTGTTGAAATTCACCAATTTCATAATAACCGTCTCCATAGGCCATTTTCCTTTCGCTTGCAGGATTCTATGATACCATTGAGCACGAGTGAAGCAGAAAATAGGAAGCTATTTTGAGCATTTTGAAGCAGGCCTATGTTCATAATGACCCCCCAGGATGGCCAAGGTTTATGACTGGCACCACTGAACATGACAGACTGTGAAATCTGTAGAATGTTAAACAGATTATATCAAAAATATACCGTGCTGCCTTCTATGAACTAAAAAAATCCATCCAGAGTCACTTACGAAATGAAGCAAATTATTTTGAAAGATATATCATGGTCATCATGAAAGGCTTTGAAAATTTCAATCATGATGTCGATTATTGAAGATTGACTTGTTACTTGGTATCATAACCATATTAACACTGTGATGAATATCCCGGCGTAAATCTGGAAGGAGTTAATGATGTGGAAAAGTTTTTAGAGAAAGAAAGTATTTACTGCAGATTTTGTGGTTTAGAAAAAAAGGTTGAAGTCCAGCTGTGAGCATGGGCAACAATACTCAGTGGTATACAATACCAAAAATATTTCTTCTTCATGTTATGGGCTTGTTGTTGTCCCCGCCGAACGAAGTTCGCGAGGGGACTATGAAACGGGCTCCGTTCGTGTGTGCGTGTGTGTGTGTGTGTGTGTCCGTCCGTCCGTCCGTCTGTCTGTCTGTCCGTGTGTGCTCAAATGTTAGAAAATGCTACTTCTCCGTCATTTCTTGGCCGATTTTGATTCTGATTGTTTTATCTGATAGGGCTTGGTGAGGGCTTCCAAACTTCTACACAGAATCGTGAAATTCATTAATTATGCAAATTCATGCAAATTTATTCAAAAGTGACAAAAAATGCTACTTCTCCTCTATTTCACATCGGATTTTGATTCCGATTGTTTTATCTGATAGGGCTGGGTGGGGGCTTCCAAACTTCTACACAGAATTTTGAAATTCATTAATTATGCAAATTTATGCAAATTTATTCAAAATTGACGAAAAATGCTACTTCTCCTCTATTTCACATCGGATTTTGATTCCGATTGTTTTATCTGATAGGGCTGGGTGGGGGCTTCCAAACTTCTACACAGAATTTTGAAATTCATTAATTATGCAAATTTATGCAAATTTATTCAAAATTGACGAAAAATGCTACTTCTCCTCTATTTCACATCGGATTTTGATTCCGATTGTTTTATCTGATAGGGCTGGGTGGGGGCTTCCAAACTTCTACACAGATTTTTGAAATTCATTATTCATGCAAATTTATGCAAATTCATTCAAAATGGCTGAAGGTTCATAATGTTTTCATGTTTTATATTTCAGTTGTATACATGCATTGTTGGTATTCTCTTATTTTGCATGCAGTAGCATTATTATTTTATTCACTAAAGTTTTTCACTGAAGTTTTAAGGTTCAGGCTAGTTAATTTCCACAGATCTGCACTTCCGGCGGGGACATTTATTACGCATTGCGTAATTTACTCATTCACTTGTTACTATGTAGTATAGAAAACAATAAAGAAAGAAAGAAAGAAATTTGCCAGAAACAAGATTCCATCCATGTGCACAATCGGAAATCTATTTTTTAAAACTGTTAAATAATCTATTACGATGATCTGGAAAAATGTCAATCTCATGGGTAGGCCTTACCTAGTAAATCTTATTCTTAGACTCATTGATTGGGTTTTCAGGCTGTAAATTATTCTTAACAAAGAAATCCGCAGTGGAAATGCGATGATATATTGTGATAAGCTGCTGGTGAGAATTGATACAATTTACACAGATTTTATTTGAAAATGAATCTGAAACAGGATATTTGTATTTATGTTTGTGGTAGTGTAAATGGACCTTCTCTGTTGGCTATCTATATGAGGTCGGAGGTCAGACGTGAAAGTATGCAGACTCCAGGTTAGTAGTGGGATGCTGGCAGGAATCCCAACATGCACCACAAATAGTCTACTTTCCAAGCAAAAACTAATTTCTACTTGCCGTACTGCATCTACATACAGTTATATACATGTAGACTACTTGCTTATAGTCTCCTCATTTGAAAATGATAATACATGGAGGAGTCTCTCATTTAAAGTGTACCGATCACCTGAAAAAATAATTTGTATACAGCTAGAAAGTATAAAAAAATAAACCTCAGAGAACTTTGTCTGGTATTCTGTAGGTCAACGGTTAATGAGTCTGAAGGAAATAAAGGATAACATGAAAATGCTCGTGCGGAACCAAACTTGGAGTTCGGTTCCGCGCGAGCATTTTCATGTTATCCTTTATTTCCTTTATTTTGGTGAGCGCGTACGGATGCGTCGAGTCGTCTACTCATGAGTCGCTTTTACGCTTATAGAGAGTGTAATTAAAACTGCAATATCTCTTCATAGAATTAATATTTGAAGCCCATATTTTGAATATAATATATAACGACATGAAACCTCTAACATACACAGCAAAATTAATTTTGGTGATTGGTACCCTTTAATATATGGAGTCAAAGCATATATACTTTCAAGTAGGCCTGTAGTATATGCTTTGAGTTGCTGTCTTGTTGACTATTGAGAGTTTCTACTGCTATCAGATCATGACTGAAAATATGCTAATGTGGTTATGGTTCTGTGTATCTGGTTCAGCCATTTTGATTGACAAATGAAACTCACCTGAACGGAACTGTACTTCAGGATGCTACATCTTCCTTACGTTATGGCTTTAATAAGACTGGGTAGAATGTTATTGGAATAAAGGTTTATTTTGTATGTTCCAACATTGAGATCACTATCAAGTTTGTCTTCAAATATGAAATAGACTTCCTTGGTGCTATTGTGTGCCTTTAAAGCTCATGTACAGTATTGGTAGCAAAAAGGAAATTGGAAAGAAAAATGTTAAAGATTGTCTCATGTTGTTCTCCTTGTATCAAAAGATGTCTGTAAGAGATCATTTGGTATTCCATCTATGATTTCTGGTGAATTTCAGTGTAAATATCTGTAAGGAATGCTTGATCACTGCCATTATGCTAGGACCCTTCCACCCTGACGGCTCCCCGCACAGCAATCTTGGGGCTTCGCATAGAGACAGCGTGTGTGCACTGTGTGTAGCTACTCATCATTGGTTTTACACGTGTGTTTACAGTGTATAGCACATGCTGCCTTTGTTGGGATTTTACGTGCCTGTCCCGGCACATAAATTAGTTTTTGCCTCTTATTTGTTTAATATCAAACTTTAGGAGGCGAAATCTTCACAGTGTCTTAGTATTGCTAGTATCTTGCTATTTATCAACAAAAATTGAAGAAATCTGACGAAAAGTTTTTGAGGGCTTACCAAAACTTTACATGACCTTTAAGATAGATGGAGGGAGTATTTCTCCTTGAAGTACTGATGCAAATGACAGAGCTTGTGCTTTCCTTCATGCCAGCATGGGATTATTCATTATTCATTAGCATTGCCAGCCAGAACCAGGTCGGGTTATGCCATGATGGTAATGGACCTGACAAATTAGGGAGTAGGAGTGAATCAATAAAGTTTGATCAATATCACCAAAGTGTTGTATCAGAAGAGTAGTAGAGGATTATAGTGTACTGTATTGTGGGTTTCAATGTCAAATGTTTTTAGCCACCATTTTTTTTCAAAGCAGCTGATTGTGAAGATGTCCAGATGGCTAGACTGATGGACACAGAGGGATGGAGACAGACAGACAGACAGACAGACAGACAGACATGGAAAGAGAGAGAGAGAGAGAGAGAGATAGAAGGGGGGGGGGGGCAAGCGAGCAAGCTAACATTAAACTGAGAATGATAATGTATTTGACTATGTGGAATGAATGCAAATCAGTCTAGCTGATATGAAAAGGGAGATTTCATAGAGAGGCTCAGAGTAAGAATTATTATGTACACCTACCGGTACTTGCAAAGTTACATATACATGGATACTGAATCGTATCCGAATCATACATATTTGAGCTTGAACTCGTTGTGTATGCAATGTGAATGAATGATAGGGATCTAGGTGCCAGCATTCACCCATCCTCCTACCCATAGCCCGGAAGTGTGCTGAGGTACAGGTGGCCTGGGAGTAACCTTCGATCCCTGCTGCAAGAAATTGAAAATGGCAGGGTGGGTTCCCCAATGGGGGGAGGAGGAGGAGAGAGAGAGAGAGGAACAAAAAGGCAGGGTTTCGACATTTTGTATTCTACTTTCAAAGTAGATATGGAATATATATCTAGGCACATTATATGATGATTATTCTGTAAGCATCATTATCTCAAGAAGAATAATGCCATATGGTGTTCAAGGTCTATTGATCAATTAAAGTGAGATGTAGTGAATTAGTGATATTGATATGTCCAGGTTATTAATTTGTACAGTGTTTTACTGCAAATGCTTGGTGTTATTCTCCCATGGCAATAAAATATATGGCTTGCTTGACATGATCAACCTGGTGTCATTTTGAATGAAGTGGATACCATGTGATTTAGGTTTATTATTGTAGTATGTAGTCAGTACTGAGTGCTCATACTAATTCCTTGAACTTTGAACTTTGAACTTTATTTCTATCGACCCCTTTCGGAGTATGAGAAAAATACATATAGTACATAGTATTATAACATATATATAACATGCGTAAATAAGATGGCAATAAAGGCAAAACAAAAAATAGAAAACTATGAAATCATAGTTATACACAAAACATGTGAATCAAAACCTGAGTTTATAATACGCGTGTCGTTATTACTTATGATCTACCAAACTTTAACATAATAATTCTAACAAACTTGGCAAGTTTTGACAGTGTTTTTACATCTTTGGTATTGAATAAAGTACACATTTTCAGTGTGTTTGGGCGGTTTCTATACTGAGGTAGAATATATTTGTCTCTTTCTCCTTTGAAGTAAGCACACTCAAATAAGTTGTGAAATTCGTCACCGATACTACCTACATTACAAAGAATACATACTCTATTATGTCTAGGAATGCCCTCATATCGTCCTCTTACACATGGTAAGTGATGACTGCACATCTAAATTTATTGATGACCTCTGTAGCTCAACAGAAATGTGACCTTGTGCAGACTTTTTGAAAAGAATGTGAAAAGGACTATAATTTGCCTTTAAGTAAGTAATAACAATTTGCTAACACTTTTTTTCAACTCGAAAAAAAAATCACATACTTTTTTAAAATTATTTTTTTACCGTTACCAGTACATGTACTTACGTTGATTTCTGAATAACTCCTTCACGGCAAAAGCAAGATGTTCATTTCTTAAAAAGGAGTTTTAGAACCTGCAACCTTGAAATTTCATAGGCAGTATCTGCAGGATGTCTACTAAACCCATGTAAAGTTTTGTGGAATTTTGTGTATTGTCTGTAAAATGATGAAGTACCTTTAAGGGAGGGACGGGGGAGTTGGGAGTTAAGATGGAAACAATAAATGAATAGAACATTTTTGCTCTTAATGAAGTTAGAACAGCCCTATATGTTTTCAAACTTTGAAATTGGATTAAAGTACTTCTATCGGAGTTGTTTAGAAGGTAGTAAAGAAGAACAATGAGTTATGGGTCAGGAAATGGAAAACAGAGAGCATGAGAGAGAGAGAGAGAGAGAGAGAGAGAGAGAGAGAGAGAGGGGGGGGGGCTCTCTATAAATAGAAAAGTAAACAGGTGTCAAAGTTTAGGAGAAAGGGTCCATATATGCTTCACCATCCCTAGAGGGTCATTAGAACTCCAATAGCAGGGTCATCTGAGGGCAAACAAGGGATTTTTTTTTCTCAGTGGTCAGTGGAGAGGTCATGCAAGGTCACTTTAGGCTGAATGGGTTGGATGAAGAATGTCACATGCTGGTCACAAGTTGAGTACCTGCTGCTTGATAAATCTTGCTGTTTGGTGATTTATTTATTGTGTTCTTACTGACTTGATTTTTAGGGTGGCATAGAGTAAATCAAACCTTGTCTACTCTTTAAATTGTAATGTATCAAATTTATTAATCATACTTATTTCATTTAAAACAATGCTAGCATTAATTAGCCGCTGCGGGTATCCAGCAGCCACTTGTGGGCTGGATCATAGAAAAGTGGCTTCCAAAAGTTCAGAAAAGCCTTTCATAGCTGCGTAGCAATATATCATCCAGGTATTTGGTCTTTCTTTTTGTTATTTTAAAGTTTGATTCTTGTAATAACACTGAATATTTGTATTCAGTGGTGTAGCTGAAGCTCGACTGTCTCAATGGTACAGTGTGGTTGTGGCTTGTCAGACTCCAAGCCCCTTCCAAGCATCTCCTTGCTCATCACCTTCCCTACAGTAACCCTTGAGAACTTGAGAACATTGCCTAAATGCGCACTTCTGATTGGCTGAAAATAAAGTTGCGTTTGATTTTCCTGAGTTGCGTTCAAACGCAAGTTTTGTGCAAAATGCCCCAGGGAATAGTGAGTTTGAGCTTTGCCTTTACATGTTATCAATAAGACATTTAGTACAGTGAATCTTTGTGCATAATTGTTGATATTGTTGCTATAGTTTATATAGTTTTATATCTCTTGATTCTCAAGGAAATATCTTTATATCTTTTGGTGTCACGGGATCCATCCATTTTGAGCAAGATTTGTCACATGTTTTTATTTTATAAACCATCAGATGTGTATAGACGGGGCACCGACATTTGCTCCTGTGACATTTGCTCCACAGCCCATATCTCGAAAGGTCAAAGGTTAAGGTCAAGGTCATGATTTTGTTTTTTGTTCAGGACAATGTGAAGATTAGGATTAGGGTTAAGGTTAAGGTTAGGGTTAGGTTTAGGTTTAGGATTAGCATGGCAAAGTTAGACCGATTGTCGCAGGAGCAAATGTCATACATCCGTATAGACATCAATAAGCAGCGAGAGGAGAAGAGAGAAAGAGAGAGAGAGAAGGATGGTTGGTCAGCAGTATTGTAGGAGATGCAGTCTGTTTTGAGGGTTATATACGGTCAGTGTAACTTCAAACTTCATATAATCTGTGTCTTCTGTGACCAGCTTTATATGTCTTTTCTGAGATTACGTCATGTTGCGTGGGATTCGTCTTAAATTGATATTCTAAAGACTCGCACTGTTTTATATGAATAACTCAGGAGCAAGTGGAAAAACATAGAGTACATAGAGATTTGCAGTCCTGGAAACAGAAATCCTTGTGACTGTGATTTATCTTGTCCTCCTCCGCAAATAATTCTTCCTATATGAAAGTTATATTCCTAATTCAAACTTTCAAAGCAACTTGGTAATGCAACAAACTTTAGAAAAAGCTGTTTGAGATGTTGACATTGTAATTACAAAGCATGAGATTTAAGGCCTTTTTTGTCACATGTAGGTGTACATGTAAGTGTGTTAGAAAAGAATTGTCTTTCTTGCTGTATATGAGTGGATAGATTACTATTCCAACTTAATTAAAAAGAGCCGATAAAATAAAAGCGAATCACTTCATTGTGGGCTGATATGAAAGAAGCTTTCCTTAATGTGGAAATGTACACTTGAAGAACTAACAAGAAGCAGGTAAGCATTTCTGATTTCTTAAATATGTTGCACAGTGGTTCTTGTTATTGTTACGTTTGGTATCTTCTTTTTTTATAATGTGGAGGGAGGGAGGAGCTCTATGCTGAATATGCCAACCACAGCCAGCAGCATGCATTGTCTGTTGAAAGCCAGAAGGGCATTAACTCATACTTTGACATAGGTTCAATATCCTTCTTGCTCTCAACAAACAACATGATGGTATGTATGCCATGTCAGGATTTCTCTGATGTCTTCATGATGTAGGTATCCAGGCTCTTCAGGTTTCTGTTTGTGTTGTTCTCCTGCCAGAAGGACCCTTGGATTCCACAGACCTTGTACGAAAAAAACAAAGGGACGGCATATGCTGTCCTAGCCTGTTCTCCAAACCCTGTAGACTTCCATGAAATACCTTGGAGTTCACATCTGCCAACTTTTGTAAAGTTGCATTACTCTGGCTGCCCAGGATATTAGCTATATTGTGATACTATTCATTTAGGTTGGGCTTGAAGATAGCCACTTATTGTTGAGCTTTTCATGTTGTTAAGCCAAAGTGCATTTCAGTTTCATCTGTTTCTAGAGTTGTATTGCTAGATGTCTTTAAGCAGGTGATCTGCAATAAACTTGAGATCACACTACTCTTTATTTCTTTTAAACAGTATATTTACCAGTATAAAGATAGGGCCAGCAAATAAATCTTGATGAGTAGAATAACTTCTGCTTTTGAAGTCCTATAAGTACCACCCTGAGAATCGGTCTTGAGGTGAAATAAGAGGATGAGTTCCAGAAAATAGCCTGAAGTAATGATGAAAGACTACGTCATACCAGGAGAAACAACTTTGATGTAAACATGCAGTGAATGTAGGACAGGGTCACATGAACAGCTTGTATGTACTTCAAGGACATTGTCTCTGTCGCTTTGAGCAAAGCGACAGGATTAAAATGTGTTGTAATTGTATATACCGGTAGGCCTGCACATGTAGGTTAATGTAAAGCAACCATTTTGTACATTTGTAGATATACATGTACATGTATCATGCTTACAATTTAGGAGTGCACATGCCAAAGTATAACATAGGCCTTATTCTTTTCCATTAAAAAAAATGTTTTAGTTTATGATAGTTTTTTTTCTTTTAACGCTAACTTAGATGCAAACATGTTGCTTCTTGTTTCACGTTGCCTTTTTGATGTGCCACTAGCTCAGTCCTTTCTCTCTATTCATTTGTGTGTATGGTTTTACATTACAACTTCACAATGACATGATAATGTTTCACTTTTAGGCCCCCCCCCCTCTTTTCACAAAACTTGTAATAACTGTGAAAAACTACTGAAATTGTTGCATTTGATTTGCTGTTGGCAAATTTGTCATCGAAATGTGACACTTGTTAGTGACTAAAAGTTTTATGAAACGGCGAGGTGAATAATCAAGTTATGTTATAGGCTGTTATGTTCGGCTGCTTCATGTAGCTGACTTGCAAGAGAAAGGAAACCTGTTGAACTGCCCCTTCCCTCCTTTCATCTACTTCCATTTTAAAATTTTCATTAGCAGTCTGAAAGAATTTAGGGGCAATCATTGAATTTTGTTTTTATTGTAGTAATTTCCAGTAAATTTAGTCATTATGGACTTGTGGAAAATTTACAATGTTTTTATTTGAGCGCAGAGTTGTACAGGTCCATGTAGAAGTATGTCATGTATACTAGGTTCATCTATAAATAGATTTGCTCATTGTCTACACATACGTATTTGTAAGATACATTGTTGAAGCTTTGCAGAAAAACCAGGAGCGTATCAAATAACTGGATCTGGCAAAGTGTAATCTAATCTGTGAACTTTTCTCAGCCTCTAGACATAATAAAACCATTCCAATTCTCCCACTCGCTGCCAACCCTAATGAATTTGCATGAAGGAGAACAGAAATATCCAGAAAGATGATGGGATTTCTTTAGAAATTCACAGGCAGTTTACCCAGGGCTTTTTTTTTTTGTGGGGTCTTTATTATCCCTCGGTAGTTTGGAGTTTGTTCTTGGCACTGTTCCACGTTTTTGTGGCCGACCACCTATTATTCCATGTGGTATCTGTTTACCTTATGTGTTCCCCATACATGTTAGCTTGTGGTTGGGCATGGTACATGTATAAGTGTTTACCTGTATGGATTAAAGCAGTAGTAGTAGTACATGTATGTGTACACACAGTGCTTGCCAACATGTTTGTTTGTATAGTACAGGGTATTGATATGTTCTGGTTTCTGTTGTTATCTGCTACATCCAGGAAATTTCTGTTTCCTTCCTTCTGTTGTGCCTTAACCCTTCTTCAAAATGATCAGAATATTATTATTAAATAAATAAAGGAGTGTGCAACTATGATGAAATGGTGCTTTTATCATTTACCATTTTGTTTACAACTTACAAGTGTTACATAAATATGCCAATGAAAGTTAATATTTATAAATATGTATTTTAAAAAGGAGATAAATGCCAGTTTCATGTAAAACCCCAGTGGTGATGAAATTCTTCCATTTTCACACACAATATATAATGAAAATGTCACAAATTGCAATGTTTACATGGCCAAAACCATAGTAATTTAGATAACTTAAATCATGTTTAATTTCCGTTTGCTAGGAAGTTACATCTAGTTTTGTTAATCAATTGAAAATACAGTTAATTTTTTTAATTTCTCTTTTGTTTTGCTTGGAATGGATTAGAACAAGTAGGCCTACATGTCAGAGTATTTGAATGAATCAGGCTATGAAAATTGGAACGTTTGTAGACAGAATGGTTTTGTGTTTGGGCATGGGCATTCAGTAAGATGTAGAACCACGTGGTGGTGTTTCTTGCCGTTACTTCAGAAGCAGGGCACTTGGTGAACCCTTCTTATCACTATACTGCCAGGTCGTGTAATTGTAAAAGGTTAAAAGTGTGAATTGGAAGGGGGAACATGGAAAGGTCTTTGTCGTCTCTCTCTCTCTCTCTCTCTCCATCTCTCTTCCTGATGTCTCTAGCATCCCTTGGGGTATGTGATGGGAATAAGTGCTATCTTTCTACCACATTTCTATTGTGAAGTTGATCATGTGACCATAATGGGTGGATCACGCCACATGCATCGCTCGATTTCATGAGGAGAATGAAACTTGATTGAAAATCTAGCTTTGCACTCAAGATGATTAAGGACTTTGTGGGAGTTTGTATGATTATGTATTCATGATATGTTTTAGTAATAAGGAATTAATCGAAATCTTAGATCATCATTATGACATAGTGCTGATGATGATGACATTGACAAGGAGTATGATAATGGTGATGGTGGTAGTGATGACGACGATGAGTGGTGATGATGATGATGTCGATGTTGCTGTCAGTAGTAAAATTATATATTCATTTAGCTTTTGCTTTTCATTATTTTTGCTATTTTATGATTATTTTTTAACTATAACTCACATATTTGAGGTCTTCATGCTGTTAGTTTCAAATATATTCAGAGTAAAGATAGCAAAATATTACACCTTTAAAACCAGATGTCATCTTCAGCCAAATTACGTGAAAAGAAACAGCATGTCACTTGGAATTCATTATCATCTGTTTACATTTTTATAATAATAATGTTAATGATATTTTAATGACAGCAGTAATAGGATGTATTTTCCATGCCAAATACTTCATTTTTGTAGGTATATCCAACAATCTGAATTAATCAAATTTATTTTTGTTGTATCTTCTACAGCAGGGGTTAGATGAGAATGGGAATGCCAAGAGACACAAAGGAGAAGTGGAAGAAGAGGATGAGATGGGCAAAGATGCGATCATCACGTCGTCATGGCCGGGGTCGACACCCTTCCAGAGACCGTCTGCTTTCCGTCCCTGGTCGCCGAGTATCCTCAACAAAGAGGGCGGCAAGATGGGACTGCTTCCAGACCATGGCACTGTTCTTGTCAGAGACAGGTAATGAAGGATGATTAAGATTAAGCCTTCCTCATGCATGATGGGATACACTGGCTTTAATCCCATTGACTACTGAACTCCCTAATTCCCTAGGTTTGATATAGGAACCACCTTAGACAACCATAGCTGCCAACAATTCTTAGTTTTTGACCTTCAAAACTAAATTTTCAAACCTCAGATTCCTTTATTTTTCTGAAATTTCTGTGTTAAAAGCATACAGAGTTATATTCCTGATTTTGTCTTGAAAAGTAGTAATTTTAGATTTTCAAGGTTGGCAGTATGGGTAAGAGTTTGAAAAAAAAATAATGTTGAAATAAAATAATGTATGTGTAGTGCGCATCATAAATCTGGAAATTGTAACATAGATTACAGAGTATGTGTAGGGGCCTTGGATGCACCCGTCTCTTTTTATTCATCCCAACTTGCCCCCAAAACTAGTTTTATGATAGTCAGCTCATCCATTTGTTGTTTGTCCAAATACCAGTGGAGCATGATTTCATTTTACTAACACATATTGACAAAGCTAAATTGGTAAGGAAAAACAGATCGATGTCTGACAGTGGACTTGCATGTTTGCGGTTTGGACAGTGGTTGTGACCCAGAGGTCACTAGTCAGGACATTGCAAAATCTCTAATCTCCACTAGACGATATGATGGGAACATAAGATACCGGAAACGGAGGGAAGACCAGAATTTGATTTAAAATTTGCATACATCGGAAGTGACCACACAGGATCTTCACGTTGCTGTGAGGCAATTTTAAAGGAAATCCATGTGAGGGCATCTGTATGACAGATAATTCATGCTGCTGAAAAGTTTGGAGTGTGAGGCTGACCTTTAAGATAATGGCAGTTAATTGTAAGATGTAGGCCTACATATAAAGTAGCTTTACGTCTGAATACATGGGAGTAGTGAGCGATAAAGCTCTTGAAAGCTCAAAAATAGCTACATGGTAATCTCAGAGAGAGCTCTGGTTAAAAAAAGAAAAAAAGAAGCAAACAACAAACAAGATAGTACAAAGAAATTGACAAAAGGGAATCTCATTTTTTGTAAAGAAAATCCCACAAACAAAGAAGCGATATTTTTCCCCACTGATTTGCATTGATAAACATAGGGTGTTGAATGAAGATGAAAATATTCATATGCGTCATCATCATTTATTTAAGTCCGCATTTTCCATCTAACGAGAGGTTGCTGACTTTCGCACCATGATGACACTCCCTCCTTTGTGTATTAATATAATTCTAGTATATTTATAACTGAAATGCTGACGTTAAGTGTGCAAGTGCTGCTAGTTTGTGTAACTTACAAGAGACCTTTCAATCAGGTATCCTAGTGTCAGTATGGACTGAAGCATTAACAGCCATCACCATCTTATTTATATATATGTAGGCCTATTGGAATTGATTGATAAATAGTTAAGTTCCAGATTGTGTATCAAAAATGGCAAATTAATCCTTCAACTGGAAGTGGTTGATAGGAATAATGGACCTTATATTAATGAGCTACAGGACTTCTTATGTTTGTACTCCACTAAAGATCTTGTCTGTAGGCCCTGCATTTAAATTGTGTGTATTCAGTGCTGCCTCCTTACAGGTTGACCTCAGGGGTTAAGAAATAGCTTTTGTGATTGCAGAGGAAGCATGGAGAGGAAGCCATGTGGTTAAAGAAAGAAGAAATTTAGGAATGATTTCAATCTTCCAGACAACAATGGATACAATGAAAGCTAGAGTTAGACAATGTTGTAAGGTCTGAAAGCAGCAAGATCCTGTTAAATGGCATTGATGTGATTTGTACCTTTCAGACAGGAAAATAGGGAAATATAGGATTCCTCGAACACAACTTCATAGGTGTACCATAAGCAGATGCTTGTGTGAACGTTGTACAGCATGACACAGGTTTAGGCATTGAATATTCAAGAAACAATGATGTTCATAACTAGGTGGGACTTGGCCTTAGCAGGGTGCTGAAAGTGATAAGGAATGATCTTCAAAAATTTTGAAGCATAATGCCAACTACTCGACTGCGGATTTTCCTCAAATATAAAGTTTCTTTGGTCAACAATATATTTTCCCTTTTGTTTGCTTCTTTTGCTCTATGGTATTGGATTGTTTTTATTTATGCTACATTTCCTTATACATTGTTTCCTCGTATGTTTCCTTTAATATGAATGGGCCCTTCATATCTAATTCGTTTCTATTTCTTTGTTTTTGCCCTTTAGCCGTGGGATGCCGACCTACCTCAGCATGGGACCACCAGTCCTCCTCAACCCAGAGAGAGTGGTGCCCCACACTGCAGCTTCCAAGTAAGTATTGTGATATACATGTATGTGATTGGGAGATATAAGAAATGGTCACCATTCATAAAGTTCTGAGTTTGGTATGAGGTATTGGTACTTTGCTACAGTTTCCAATTAACTATTGTAAAACATAGGAAGGCAATCTCCTTACCCCTTCCCCTTGAAAAGCTTCTTCAGAAAGATTGCATTTCATCAGAATAGTGGGTTAGGATATATTTTGGGTCAATGAATCATGTTTCAAACCTATAGCATCTCAGTACATAGTCGCCCAACAAAGTGAAAGAAAAGATCATAATCATCGTTGGAAAGTTATAATTTCTTGTTGGAAGTAAGTTCTTACAAGACATTTTCAAATGTCAGGCAGTGACTGCCACACCTTATGGAATAGTTATGATATGATTGATATCCTAACTATTTGTTCCTTTGTTTTGTTTCTTACAGGTTTGACAGAGAGTTTGCACCCAACGTTGCCTTGGCGCCACCTTTGAAACTATCACCATCATCCAAAGAATCAATGTCACCGGATGGAGAGAAAGAAAGAGACATTAAATGTGGTGAGTAGCTCAGATGGGATGACATGTGTTTGAAAATGGGCCACATTGGTGACACACACTCAAGCAATGACTTCTAACTCAACAATTATAAAGAATGCTTGCTGTGAGTAATAAAGGAAAAGAAAAGGAGATAGGGCAAAGCAGAGTAAGAAATAGAAGTAGAGAAAATTCAGCTAAGAGAGAGAGAGAGAGAGACAGAGAGACAGACAGACAGAGAGAGAGAGACAGAGAGAGCAACAGAGAGAGAGAGAAAGAGAGAGAGGCATATTATAGAACTCCCTAGTCGTAACCCAGCTGCTATTTTGCTCATTACAGAAGACCTTGACGTCCACCCTGAGAGCACGATGGAGCAAGAGATTGAGATGGTCAAGAAGATGCTTCTTGAGAGTGATGCCCTAGATACCAGGGCAGGGAGAGAGAAACTTCTTCATGAACTTGCTAGGATACGCATCAGACAGGAGGAAAGATTACAGGGTGCCCTCGCTGCAAAGAGAAATTTTCAACAGGTAAGAAGTTGTCCATGTCTTTCACCCTCCTCCTTACAGGCAAAGACAATTCTTTGATGTCCTTCTTATTAACATTGATTAACCTCAAATTTCCATGGGTTATTGTGAATGGGTCAGATACGTAAGCCTTCACTTGGAAGTGGGGTGGATGAAATGAAAACAAAATATTAACCTTCAAATTCACTGTGTTGTTTGAAGAATTGTTGATATGAATCACTTAGTTGTGACACCAGTAGGTCTGTGATGAAAACTTCTTTGATAAGTCACTGTAATGCATCATCATTATCAGTGAAAAAATAAAGATATAATGGAGGATAGAGTGATTTAGCTCTGTGAAGCTCAATAAGCTCCGTAAGAGATCTGGAAAAAAAACAAACCCCAAAACAAAACAAAGCAAAGAACAGAAAGTATGAAAGTTGCCCTTGACAAAATTATGCCTTTTCTTTAGATATATGAAATGAACTCTCATGAACAGAAAAGAAATATATTCACATCATGATAAATAAATGTCTAGGTTAACACTGTGCCATTTTGCCATTTGATACACACACACTACACACACAAATCCCATAGAAGAGTATTTATGTGGCAAACAAAGAGTTCAGTTGGAAACTTAATATCTCATTGTCTGTTGGATCATTCTTTGCAGGAGATGGAGTTCTTGAGACTGACCAAGAAAGACAAGATCAGGGAAGCCATGGAATCCAAGCGCTCCCTGCGCAAGGAGCTAGACCGGGTCCGGATCGAGTATGAGAGGAAGCTCCGGGAATCCAACGAAGCACGTCAGCGCCTGAAGCGAGACCTGGAGCTGGCCAGGAGCCGACGCAGCGAGAAATCCAACGAGATTGGCAGGGACAATGAACGACTTATATCTCAGAACGACTACCTCAAGGATCGGGTGAGGGATCTTGAGGAAGAGAGGAACCAGCTTCGGAGGGAGCTTGAAAGATACCGAAGAGATAAAGCAGATGCGGCCAAGGATGGAGAGAAAGGAAAAAAGGAGAAAGAGCAGGAAAAGGAGCCAGAGCAGGGAGAAAGACTAGATCAATCACCGATCAGGGATGATAGTTCAGACTCTGTAGAAAATAAGAGAGATGAAGAGAAGGTGTTGGAGAAGAAAGTGGAAATAAAGCAAGAGAAGGAGGACATTGAAATTTCAGAGAAAACAAAAGAGGAGGACGTTGGTAGGTCTCCGCAACGGGAGATATAGGCGGTATCTGAACGATTCAGATATCAGGTTTGAACCTCACCAAGGAAACGCAGGCTCGCATGTTTGCATGGCATGCAGACTATGCTGTTTGCCAAAGGAAGCTGATATCGCTATGGTTACGCTTGTGTCCGTATCGCGCCCATGCAACGCATTGTGAAGGAGACGTAGTGCCTGAGTCGTTCTGTCCTCAGTCTTGGCAAGTCAGAAGTATCCCCTTGTCATTTACACGTCCAGTGCTTCGTGTATATACAGTCAATGCTCTATGTGTGAATTAGATGCCAAACTTGACTTGTTAACATGAGTCAATCGCCGCTGTAATTTTGCATACTGAATTTCTCACCCCTTCCTTTCCTTATATCCTTTGTTTGTTTCTTTTTACAGGCAAGTATATGTAATATGTTTAAAAGATATTTCCTTTATTGGAAAGGATATGTAGCCAATTTACAAACATATATGAATAATATATATATGTAGATATACAATATACGCGATGTGACGTATATTCAGTTTTCAGATTTTTGTTGCCAGCATTTTGAAATTCTTGTTTTTAAGACTATGGTCACTGCCAATTAATATGTTTCCTAGATATGTTTTCATGGATGTATATTTGAAACCTTTGTCAAAGATTGACAGATTCATAACAGAGCATTGTAAGATATGATTCAGATGATAATGAGAAAATTGTTTTTTTCATTATATTGTTTGATGTTGACTAGTTTTTTGAATGAGTAAACGATTAGAATACTAGCACATAAATAAGCAGCTACTCAATATTATTTTATTTGGTTTATGTTTGTTGAAGGACTACGATACTTAGTTTTTTTCGACAGTGAGGTAGGTCTGAATCAGTTTTGCATGAATTTTATTGTTTGTTCAGTGTTATTGTAATCTCATATTTGCAGCTGGAATATGTTATTGTTATGAATCTGAAAAAAAAAGAAATTGCCTAACTTCCTTCAAAAACACTTTTACCTCATGTATTTGGGCAAATTGGTGCGATATTTTTTATCTTGCCTTACAAAACGATTTTAAGAAAAATCTCATTTCGCTTCACTGTCTATGGAAATGTGAAATAAAATACCTCAGTAACTTCGTGTTCCATTTGAAGATTTAAGAAATTATCAAAGAAGTATTGATTGAGACTATCCTGGTAATCACCTCTAAAAGATGCATGACAATCAATTTCTTTCCACGTCTAGTTTGGTGATATTACCTCGTGATACCCCTTCACACCGCCAAAACCTCTCTACACTGAATGCTAAGCAACCAAATCTGCGCCATTTTTGGTGATTTTGTTTGGTGTGTTGTCGGTGTGATGTTCATCTCATTGGTGTGACTGGGATTAGGGCCCTGTTTCATAAAACTGTTATCAACAACAAGTTACAACAATTGTTATAAACTACTGAAATCCTTGCATCTGATTGGTTGAGAGAAACTTTGTCATAGAAATGTGGCAGTTGTTACTGATAACAAGTTCTATGAAATGGGACCCAGCGCCCTGTTTCATAAAACTTGTTATCAATAACAAGTTACAACAATTGTTGCAAGCTACTGAAATCCTTGAATCTGATTGGCTTAGAGCAAATTTGACATAGAAATGGGGCAGTTGTTGCTGATAAATAGCTTTGTGAAACAGGACCGTGTAGCTGTTGTTGAATCTTATTGTACCCCATGTCTTACTCCTCTCACCCTGTTGTCATGTTTTTTTGTGGCTTTTTGTTGCAAAAATTATGAAATGTGTCATTAAAAGGGAGCGTTGCAAAAAAGTGGCGGGAATTTGAGCATGTCGTTCTTGAATGGAGTGAAATGGGTTCAGATAGTAGCTATTTGTCAACAAACTGAAATTTCAGATGGTTTCTGGTTAAGTTGATAAGGACCATTCATTAGTTTAACTAGCTTGAAACTTTTGATGGCATGAAGCTTTTCTATTTCAGACTAAATGGAAGGTGATATACAAACATTTGCAAAGAAGATTTGTCACTTTTTGTCATTTGTCATTTTGAATGTCATCCTTCTATCTACATGTATCTTTGTATGGTTTGATAAGATACTAAGTTATTTAATATCCGAAATGTATCACACAAAGAGTTATTTAATAATAATGGCTGGTAACAAAAGAATGCATAACTTCCACACAATATAGATTAATTTGTCAATCTCTTAAAGATAAAAGGATAGTGTGATTATTATTTTTTTTTTGTTTACATTTATGTATTTGTTGCAATTTATGAGTACTGAAAGGGAGAAAGAAATTTTCTATTTGTGCAGCATGGTATTTAGAGGTGACTTGCAGGATTGATAATCATACTTATATAATGGAAGCACAAGAGTGAAAAAAAAAGAGAAAAATGCTCTAATTTGTTATCAGGAAGCAAAAACATAATTTAGTACTTGTCCAGGAAGAAGATAAAGAATAACTATGGTTTTGGTGTAACTGAATGTTCTTTATTTTTATCTTTTTTGTTGTTGTTTTTGTATGGCCAGGGAAACCAATTGTGTTGGGTCCTTGTTTTGAAATAGATTGAAAGAAAACGGGTAATTTTTGATTATTTTATGCTCATTTTTTATTGTTAAGTAGTGTCATTGTTTCATGCTGTTATTTCTTATTATTCATGTTGTAATTTGGAATTTGTCTCATTCAAAAAGCAGCTTTGTGACTGGTAATGAATCAGAAAGAAATGTGATTTTTTTTTTTTTTTAATTATAGTTTTTGTTTAGAATTTATGTGGAAAGATTTTTTGGAGTACGTCTTGAATGAAAAATATGAAATACCAGCATTTTGATTTGTTGTTTAGAAAAGAATTTGTTATAAAAATATTTGTCTTGTCCTCTTTTTCCTATGCCTATATTGTACTACGGTTGAATATGAGTTTATCATGTACGGCATAGTTTGAAAATGAGCGAAATGAAACAGTCTACAATGTTGGTTTGCTTGTAAAGATTTTATGTAGATACAGGGATAAATGCATATAAATATATAAACATGCATGTAAATATATATATAGAACATATATGATAACAGAAATATACTATATATATATATATGTAAGAGTGAAGCAGTATTACGGCTAGGTATTTTGACTTGTGTGAGTTCTGAGCCTTTTTCTCATTCCCCCCTCTCAATCTTCGTTTGATTTTTTGTTTTCTTCTGTTTTGAAGTATGGATTCCCTGTGAATGCTATCCACATACTTTCTCTTATGTTTTTTTTTTTTTTCATATTGAAGTCGAGTTGATATTGTATTCACACTGAGCAATTCAAGACTTTGCTACCTTTCAACATTTTTTCAAAAAGGAGCCTGATTGAGCCCCTGTTGTAAGTTGTTGTCATACTTATGACAGACCAATTCTGGTAGTGAATAATACTTGTCTTATTTGCATGCTGTTTAGGTTCACCCTTTAGAAAATATATTTCTGGGTACTTTTATTGAACTGTACATCAAGTATTTTTTATTGTAAAATAGAAATCGGGGATTTGAGATTTTATTGTTCAATTTTAATTTTCTTGTAAACACAAGTCATTTTCATAAAGAAATACCTCATTTATGTCATTTAATGTACAAAGGATTTAATGTTTAAGAAGGAGCACTTCTTGTCAATTCTGTTGTATATAATGTATTGTAATTGCGTTGGTTTTTTAATTTTTTATTTATTTTCATTTTGCTGTAGTTTTTTATTAATCAGTAGGAGCTTTTGATTCGCCAGTGAAATTCATTTGTTTTGGTCAGTATGTTTATTTTCATGGTGAAAATTACAAAATGCTGCATTTTATTAAGAATACATGTATAACTTTGTAGGTCCCGTAAATGTGAAGTTATTTTTCGCTTTTTAAAAAGTGATATATTATATTGAGCGCAGTTCCAAACAATGCTATGAGAAAGTAAGTGTTGAGATGAGGCTGGTATGATTAGCTTATAGGAGTTGGTCGAGTGGTACTTTCACTTGGTAAGCTCTTTGTCTTCACCTACAAACTCTTCACCTACAAACTAACTCAGATGGACCCTGGTTCAAAACTCATAACCATCTTTCAGCTGGTTGCTTTAAAGTTTGGTCCCAGACATAAATACTCCTATCTGTTTGATACATGTTTGTGAATACCCAATTACATACAAACAGAGCAAATGGATAGGCCAAGCAGCGACTACTGGTAGTTTTTCAGAAATTCTCTTCTGCAATTTGAAAGGGGAGGGAAGGTTGTATGATAATCTATACATGAATAGATGTATTCAGTGAGACTGAATGGGCATTCAATGAGATTGAATGGGTATTCAGTGAGATTGAATGGGCATTCAAGCAAATTGTATTTGATTGATTGAATTTTAATTTAATTGATAATTAGAATTAGGAAATGGATGATATGGAATTTTTGGGAAATGAGTTAACGATATTTCCTGTCTTGTGAGAAAAATTGGAAATCATGATTAGGATAACAGTGCCAGTACAGAAACCTTTTTTTTTTTCTGGGGGGGGGGGGGGGTCACCTCGGCTAAAAAACTTGTACTCATCATAGAGAAACCTGTCAAGAATGGGTGAAGCTCTTTTATGTCTTTTGAAACGAACAAAACAAAGCTAGGATTCTTTTTTTAATCAGGAAAATTGAGTAGCATTTGAATAGAACTAAACAACTACCACTATATAAACATAGATACAAACAGTCAGTGATTGTGAAGTAAAAGTGGATATTGCTGTTCATTTATTGGAAAGAATAACTGTGAAAGAGTTGATTTTGAAATGTTTGAATTAAAATTTATTTATTGAATTAACATTTTGACTTCTGTCCCCATTTTAGCGTTTTACTTGGTTATATCATCATTATAACAGAACTTTAGTGTGTGGAGTCTGTGTCTTATGTTTGAAATATATTGAGTCTTGCTTGAAATTCATTTGTTTTACAACTTTTTAATAGGGGATCAGCTGAATTGAAAAGTTAATAATTTGAAATTGAAAAAAGAGTGAAACGGTGCATGAAATGTAAAATATGTAACCATGGTTTTTTAGTTGCTACTGTGTGAAAGATGAAACTATTTGAATGGAAAAAAAATGACCTTATTCTCACTTCATCTGGCCTAACCAAACAATGATACCCATATGGTTTGTCTGCAATGGTTTGAAAACCATATGTATGGAGATTACTCAGAGAAACAAATTTAAACTGGTGCTACTATTATTTTGAATCAATGGTTTGGTGTCATGTTGGGCTAGAGCTAAGGCAAGCATTTTGAGAATCACTCTGTATTAAGTGTTTGCGTGCGCATGTGCATGTCCACCAGGGCCTCACTTCTGAAATGCTCAGAGGAAGAAAAAGGTATTGGTGTTGAAGCTAATCTCACTGTTCAAATGTTCAATTGTTGGAAGGGCTAATAGCACTACTAGATCACACATGTATTGGTATGTACATTTCGTAAATATATATTATTGCTTTGTACAGAATATGTGGAGTAGGAGATTGAGAAATGCTAAATCAATGCTTTTATTGTAACTAACGCAAGATTCTCCCCCCATTTGTACAGTGTGTGTGTGTCTCGTGTCTTGTTTTAAAAACTGATGCAAGTGTACATGTATATAGTGTACATTGGTTTCAGAAACATATGTATATGTTTAAAATATATATATTATATTATATAATTTTCAGAATTTTAATAATACCATCAACAGTCGAGGTGTTCTTTTCACAGTGAGGGTTAAATCACCCGATGGACTGAAGGAATTTTGTGTGTGTACATTGCTGAAATGTACTGCTAAAGTAAGGTCTAAAAGTGACAAGGTGTTATTGTAGTATTAACTATGCAGTAGGTTTTAACTAGGGTCGGAATGTCTTGTATGTTTTTTTGTTTTTTGCAACATATTTGTTTCCAGGTGATGATATTCACATCCTTGCCCTACCGGGGGCTAAAAGTCCAATACTAAGTGTGACCACTTGTCTGTGTAATTTAAAAAAAAATTCAGCTTAAACCTATCCATACCTTGAGAAAGAGGAGAAAATACCTTCCCTGCCCCTCCCAAAAATAGTAAAAATGAAAAATGACTGCTTCATGGGAAGCTTTGTTTAAAAGTGGGTGAAATTTCTTTAGTTTTGGTTAATTAAAGATTGCTAAGGACACTTGGGGGGAAAGAGGAAAATAAATGAAGAGGTTGTACATGGTATGGGGATGTGGGATGTGGGCTTTTACTGAAGAATAGCTTTGAAGATCACGCTCTTAAATATAAAAGGATACATGTGGATTATATGTACAGAGGTTGAAAACCAATTTCTCAATGTGTGTGCACTGGATGTGAGAATTAAAAGGCACTTGGGAACCGATTGTTGCAAATAGAATAGACAGTAGCCAAGAGGTGTTCCTCCTAGAGGAGTGTTTTTGAAGTAGATTAGTGAAGATCATCAACACACCAAGTGTATCACTAGTCTGGTTTGTGCCAAAAGGTCACTAAAGCAGAGAATCTGAATTATGAGAATTATCACTATATACATTGTACATTCATTTCCTTTGCTCTTTGTTAAAAGGGTCGAAGTTCTGTTTTCATTGTGTGTTTATCCATGTGTTAATGATTCAGCTTCTCTAGTGCCCTTTTCATGAAACTGACTTCAGGAGATGATATTGCTATGCCAAGTGGTTGGAAAAGACTGTTCCTTCAGCATACGTTTTTTTAATGCTTGGAATGAGGAGAATTTACTTGCATCTGTTTGAAATGTGTGATGTAGCTTTATGTCTAAAGCAAACATTTCTGTAAATGTTTTCATTCATCATGTCATGAATAATTCATAGCCATGTGTGTAACCTATTTGAATATTCATGATCGCTTTCTGTAATAATACATGTGTGTTTTTTGCCTACTGCTGATTATTATTCAAGCAAATTTACATATGGAAATGTCTGGGGAGAAAAGGAGGGAGAGCAAAGAAATGGAAATGCATCCATTATTGTTATTATTAATTTTCTTCTTTTTTTTTTGCCTCATGGGTTGGAGTGACCTGTTGTTTTAAGAGGTTTATATTGTTACACATAATTTGAAAAAAAAAGTATATATATGATGAAGCTGCATTAAATAAAAACCAAGAAAACTGTCTTGACTACCTCATACCATTGACTCGTAGCTTGATTCATTTATGTCAACCCAGAGAGAGGTACAGACTCAAAGAAGAAAAGTCAGTTAAACTTGCAGAGATGGGGGAGGGAGAGGGAAAGAGAGGGAGAGAGAGAGAGAGAGAGAGAGAGAGAGAGAGAGAGAGAGCGAAAGAAAGGTAGAGGGGTAGGGAGAGGTGGAGAGAGAGAGAGAGAGAGAGAGGGAGGAAATGAATAGATGGGGGAGAACAGTGTACTTATCAGAGGATCAACAAGTTAGAGAAAGGTGGGAGAGAACAGGTAAGGGAGAGAACAGGTAAGGGAAGAAGGAGGAGGAGGAGAGAGAAGAGGAGGAGAAGAAGAAGAAGAAGAAGAAGAAGAAGAAGAAGAAGAAGAAGAAGAAGAAGAAGAAGAAGAAGAAGAAGAAGAAGAAGAAGAAGAAGAAGAAGAAGAAGAAGAAGAAGAAGAAGAAGAAGAAGAAGAAGAAGAAGAAGAAGAAGAAGAAGAAGAAGAAGAAGAAGAAGAAGAAGAAGAAGAAGAAGAAGAAGAAGAAGAAGAAGAAGAAGAAGAAGAAGAAGAAGAAGAAGAAGAAGAAGAAGAAGAAGAAGAAGAAGAAGAAGAAGAAGAAGAAGAAGAAGAAGAAGAAGAAGAAGAAGAAGAAGAAGTAATGACGTGTTAATCTTGAATGTCTTGAAGTTCTTGTCAACGACAATACCAACAACCGCAACAGCAACATCAGCAACAATAAGGCAACACAAACATTAACAACCATTAAAAAAAAAAAAAAAAGAAGAAAAAGATAAAAGATGCCCGCCATATTTTTCTCAGAGCAAACAAATCTAATAGCATCATTAGAGCTGATTAACATATGAGTGAAAGGCTCTCGACTATTGCAAGTCATTATATTCTATATTCACGACAAGAACTTCATTTTTAATGAGTTCCATTTCTTGGAACATGGGAGCAGTGGAGAATGGACTGGATGATTACATAATAGTCTTCACTGGACACGAAATGAGAGAGAGAGGGAGAGGGAGAGAGAGGGGGGGGGGAGGAAGGAGAGGGCGGCGGCGGAGGAGGAAATAAAGAAGGAGAAGGAAACGGAGAAGGAAAAGGAGAAGGAAAAGGAGAAAGAGAAGAAGGATGAGTGGAGGAGAAGGAGGACAAAAGGAAGAAGCCAGAAGAAGAAGAAAAACAAGAAGAAGAAGAAGAAGAAGAAGAAGAAGAAGAAGAAGAAGAAGAAGAAGAAGAAGAAGAAGAAGACAACTGGCAATATTAAATTACTTCAAGCAGTCGAAGGAAAAAGGAGAAAAAGAAGTGAAAGGCTCTCGACTATTGTAAGTCATTATATTCTATATTCACAACAAGAACTTCATTTTTAATGAGTTCCATTTCTTGGAACAGGGGAACAGTGCGGAATGGACTGGATGATTACATAATAATCTTCACTGGACACGAAATGAGAGAGAGAGAGAGAGAGAGAGAGAGAGAGAGAGAGGAGAGAGATTGGGAGAGAGAGAATTTTTTTTTTTTTTTGGGGGGGGGCAGACCCCCAAAATTCGCTCAGTGGGGGGGGGGGGGGACCGCAAATGCATACTTTTCTTTCAAAAGGGGGGCGAGGGGGGGGGGCACGGGCCGGATGTGCCTCCCCCCCTAAATCCGCCACTGCTTACAACGCAGACAGTAAAAGAGCGAGCTGGATTTCCATTTCCTCACATTTTTCCCCCAGTCGTATGAGAAACAAACATATATTGGCATTTTGCCATTATGACGTAGGCAATTTCTTTTTTTTTTAATGGGTTGCGAGTATGTGTGTGTTTTTTTTTAAGTGTCGAGGACATATAGCTAGAGAGAGAGTAGTAGTAGTAGTAGTAGTATTTATTTTCCGTTCAGTTAAAAAAAACCAAAAAAATATACATGTACAATATAAGTGTTTACATTTGAATGAAACGGCTGGATAATCCATATTCAGCTGTGCCAGGCACGACACTACTGGTCTTCCATGGGGTCCAGGAGAGAGAGAGAGAGAGAGAGAGAGAGAGAGAGAGAGAGAGAGAGAGAGAAGAGAGAGAGAGAGAGAGAGGGGGGGGGGGGGGTTGGGGTTGGGGAAGAAAGATAGCAGGTGGAAAGAGAGAATTGAGAAAGATAGAGAGGTACATGTAGTCAAATAAGCAGACAGTAGAGGTATTTTCACATAAATAGATGAAATATTGGATAGATACGTGTATTTCAATGATAGCCGACTGGCAAGGACAGGGGCGGGGTATGAATTGTTAACAAGCATTTTCACGAAATTATAGAAAAGTGATAAATTATACTGAATTTAGAGAGCAAAGTTATGCATTCACGCCCATGCATATTCCAGTAATGTCCACATTTTCTCCTCCTTGTCATTTACATCACATGTTAGTTGAAATGGCAAACTGTTGTCATTTTTAATCATTCCAACAATTTGCTTGGCCTACATGTTTGCGCAAGGATGCGTATCAAACGGAGACTCTAACATATAAATCGTCTTTCCGCGTTTGTTTTCCTCGAAAGCAACTATCACAAGTAATTTGGCAGTCTACCAACTCTAGTTTTCTAAAATACTTCTGTTTCCGGGGTTATCGACTGTGAATGTGACTGACCAATTGTTGACTACTAGTATCAGAAGTGGGTCGGGTTATAAAATTGTGTTAATTATCTACCGTGTCTGTGTTGAAATGACGAAAGTTGTGTCGAAAACTAGGAAAAGGAAATGAAATGAAAAAGGAAAAGAATTGAAACGAAAAAGATCAAAATTTATTGCTGCTCAGCGTCGTGTAGAAATAAAAAGTAAGCACAGTGGTTGTGGTGGTGGTGGTGGGTGGGGGGGGGGGGGGGCAGGGGTGTTTCTTCAACTAACATCGATTTAAAGGATTGATGAAACGCCCGCATGTGAGGAAAATCTTGGAGGTACAAAACAATGTGACATGAGAGAAATCAAGAATCAGTCTTAGCATTATAATGTTTCTATTGGTCAGTAAGTCATCAAACGATATCCTTTCATGTGTATTTTTTGAACCCCTGACCTACGAGGATAGAACGTGTATTATTGTGTGTAAGCAACCAAGGGGACCTATGGCTTTGAGTCCTATATGAGGGACTAGGTAATGATGAGGATTAATGCCGGTTAATGCCTTTCCAAGGATACTAGTGCATCTACTTGGTAATGAACCCAGGACCTTACGGTTCAAGGGCAATCCAACCTTTGATCCAACCGTTGATTTGTGTGAAAGCATTAAAACAAGAAAAACATGATTGTGAAAGTTTGAAAGAAATCAGACAAGGAATAAGAAAGTTATGGATGTTTGAAAAATGAGATCACTAAATCTATGTGAATCTCAAATTGGCAATTTATTGAATCGATTGTGACCACTGTGACATACTGGCGGTCAACTCTCTTGTCGTACACAAAAAATATCATTAATTTGTGGTTTTCTCATAAGCGCCTTTTCCTTGGGGCACTAATAATAAATTTTGGTCATTCTGTGTGTTGTAGCAAAGTGGGAGGGGGGGGGGGGGGGGGAGGGAGTTGTCCACAACATCACAGTGACATTACCGATTGGGCCAATTTGAAATTCCCAGTAATCAAGGTATGCCATATGAAGTACATGTATTAGGCTTGAAATGAAAAAATAAAAAAAATTGTTGATAATTCCCAGATGTAGGCCTATGGGTCTCTATGATTTCTTATCTTAAAGGTACTTCATCCCTTTTGCAGCCCTAAATTTGGAAGTTGTGTGAGTATGCAATAAATTACAAAAGAATTATAATTGGAAAACTTATGCGGATATGATAAGGATTATAAGATGCTTTCAAATAAGTAATAAAAACAATTTGCTAACACTTCATTTTTTCGACTAAAAAAAGAAACTGCGTGATTTTAAAAATTAATTTTGACCGTTACGAGTACATGTCCTCACCTTGATTTCTGAATATGGTAGTTCCCTCTGAAACAAAAGTAAGATTTTCATTTCTTACAAAGGAGTTATAGAACTTGCGACCTTGAAATTTCATAGGCAGCATACAGGATTCTACTAGACTTGTGCAAAGTTTCACGGAAATTTGTCTGCCAAAGGGATAAAGTATCTTAAACGGAGAAATTAATCCACTTTTTTTAAAAATCAAACTTTAAAATCATTCCACATCAGCTACAGGTAGAATGAAAAAGAAGACATTGCTCGAGGCCCCTGAGCAAGCAATGAAAAGCTGGAGTAGCTTACAGTGGAAACTCATTATAAAGAGCTTCAACATAATGAGATTCCTGATCAGTGAAAAAAATAAGCGGGGGCTAAGGGCAATAAGCTACCGAAACTTTTGAAAAAGCTACCGTAAATGAAAAAAGAGCCACTGTCAAATAATATTTCTGCCCATGGGTTGTAGTGCATTAAAATCTCTGAACACAATAGGTGGACTTTGAAGTAGCCCTCGCAAAATTTTTAAAATTTTTTACACTGTTCCTGATATAACATGGTAATTTTGCTGGTCCCAGGTCTTTATTTATGTCCTTTTTTTTTTTACCCGACACATGTACGATGTATAAGGAGATTCCTGATAAAACAAGGTAATATTCATGGTCCCAAGGTCCTTGTTACAGGAGTTTCCACTGTATTTCGAGTACACCTTAGATTTCAACTGTTCTGGACTCCAAATTATGCTTGATTATTTGGATACTCAAGATTCAGTGAATGAAAGGAAAGTTTTTCAAAAAAAGAGAGGAAAGATGCTGCTATACTAAACATGTATTACATATCAGATATTTTGAAATTGAATTGTGTTTCAACCTCATAAGTGCTCCTAAAAGTAATCATAAGAATGGAAGACGTAGAGCCCCTACTATTTTAATAAACATTACATTTGCTTAAATTATTCTACACTGAAACCTGTTTACTAAACGTTTTCTCTTTCAACATAAGGTACACAACAAATAAAAACATTTACATGTATAAGTTTTCTTCTTTTGTGCGAGTATATTTACAAATTTATTCATTCAAAGTCTACATCTTTCAATAAAGTAACAAAATAGAAAGTGAAAATACAAAAAAAGAAGTCCTGGAGGAAATGGTGACAGTACAGATACTTTATTTACATATACATGTATCAGACCACGGCTCTAGCAACATACCTTGTTGCAAACTCTTGGGCGAATACTGAAAACGTTTTCCAGCTTGATAAATGGAATGAAAACACGCCTGATTAAAATTGTATTTGGGCCAGTATGGCTGTAGCAATTGTCAATTACCATTCAGAAGTGATCACTACACCGATAACTGAAAATACAGTTGAACCTCGTTATAAAGAACACTGTTATAACAAAATCTCATTATAACAAGGTAATTTTGCTGGTCCCACTTTTTTGTATTCCAGTGTTTTTAGTCCTGATATAACAAGGTTTCAATATAAATAGGTAATTTGTTATAATGAGGTTCCACTGAATACCAAATGAGGATAAAAATGGTAAGATTACAAATATCTTTAAATCATTTTTTTTTTCTTCACAATGAACAATTTCGCTCCACACGCTATTTGTTGGGGGTAATTTCTAGTAGCTATCAGAACTTACTGATTTGAATTGCTAGTCAGTTGTATATGAATAATGATCTACTCCTCAGCAACAGAAACAGAAGCTGAAAGGAACACAGGATAGAGCTATAAGAAGACTGTCTTTTTACTCTAAAGATTGAATAATGAAGCAGTCCCTTTAGTGATGACACATTGTCTCAAGACCATAGGAGAAAGAATGAGAGGATATAGAGAAAGAGGGCTGTTATCTAGTTATCCCCATGGGAGACTGGCTGATAAGAACATGAAAGAGAAGACTGTCCTTTCACCAAAAGGTCGCATAGTAACAGTTCTCTAGCTGTTGAACAACACTGCCTCAAGAGTCCAGAATAAAGAATAAAACATGACAGGATAACGATAGAGAAGTTCAGGCCCTAGTCATGACCATTTGTAGCCTGGCTGAAAGAACATGTATAACAGGGCTGTGAGAAGAATGTTCCTCCATCCCAAAGGTCAAATTGCTCTCAGCCAATCAAATGCAAGGATTTCAGTAGCTTATAACAGTTGTGGTGACATCAAGTCTTGAGGGTAAAGCAAAAGGCTTGGCAGGGTAACAAAATATGGTACTCTTCTTGTCTGGACCATAGTGTAATCAGGCGATAAGAACATGTAAAACAGGACTGTGACAAGAGTTTCCCTTCATCACAAAGGTCAAAGATGAGCACTTCTTTTGAAGGAACATGACAGGGAAATGGAGAGACTCATTTTTCGTCTTGACCACAGTGAAGCCGGGTCGACCAGATCTTAAAGCTGTTCTCAAGGGTAACCTGAGTGCTGCCCTTCTTAGTAGGAAGGAAAACATCCACCAGGTAAAAAGGTTCTAATATCTGGGTGGTCTAGGAGGCATGCGGGGTGGTGGTCCTCTATGTGGTCCACCGTGTGGGGGACCTGAATGAAGAAAAGCAGAAAAGACAAAAGTGCTTTTAGCAACAGGCAATGATATGATTATGAGGATGAACTTTATTAACGTGTTTAATACTAAGGCAAGGAAAATTCAGGCTGTGGTCTCAGAAAAATGCATGTTTTATATATATATAAAAATCAAATCATATTTAATGGGTCAAAAAAAAGATAATTTTCAAAATTTCCCACGACCCTATTAGTAAGAATTATAATACATCATGACACCTATGAACAGATAATGTACAAGGGACAATGAACGTTTTTCTACATTATAGTTTTGAATGCCAACTTTTACCAAACCAATGATTAAGTATAAAATCACTGAATTAAGAATGAAAAGAATTGTAGAGAATCATGAAATGCATCAGTAATCAATCACTCTGGATTTCAGTGATATTCGGATATTCAAAGCTAAAAGATGAGATGCAATTACTCACCACCAAATGGAGGGCCCCTCGGAGGACCTCTGAAAGGAGGGGGTGGTCCCCTCGGACCCATGAATCTGTCTTGATGGTGACCTGTCAAGAAAGATACATCTTGTTTGTAAATTACAACCTATGTAATCACATATACATGCTACTGCATAACAACAATACATGTACTAACAAAAGGAAGGATAAAATACACATTACTGCCCAGTTCGTAAGAAGGTACAATAACGTAAAGAATTCAAAGGATATACATATACTGTATGTTAAATGAATTTAGAAAGATAATACATTGACTATGAAGTTCTCATGCAATGTATAGGGCAATACCACACATGAAAAATCTGCAATATTTTTTTTGGCAAAGTTAATTAATCTACATGAGTCTTTTTTTTCTTTCAAATATCTTCATCACAAAAAGCAGAACACAATATTTCAATAAATTCAAAGGCTGCAATGTTAGAACTTCAGAAGTAAAATTGCTTTTGCAAGTTGAAACACATATTGTGTCAAATTCTGAAATTCTGCCCCCAACAATCTTTTGATGTCTGAAACTTACATATACAAGAACGGTTACTTTAAAAAATGACTTATGATACCAAGTGCATAACCTGATCCTACAATGGTAATGTCAATTAAAGGGCAATCCAGCATTTGTAAAAAAAAATGATTTGTGTGAAAGGAGAAAAATAACAGAAACAGGATGGTGAAAGCTTGAAAGAAATCAGACAAAGAACAAAAAAGTTATGAATGTTTGCAATATGAGATCACTACATCTATGTTAATCTCAAATTGGCAATTTGGTGAATCGATTGTGACATATTCAAGGTCAACTCTCCCATTTGTAGTTCACCGAAATATCATTTCAGTGAACAACCTTTTCCCTTGGGGCACTACTCAAAATATATTGTAGATAACATATCGTCATAAGTCCTCCAAAAAGAAAATGATCCTACTGAGTTACACATTTTGAAAAATTGACATTTTAGTCATTTTGTGTGTTGGGGCAAATGGGAAAGTTGACTACATCACAGTGACTGTACCAACAAAGCCAATTTGAAATTCCCATATGTATAGTGATTTTTCTGCTTTCACACAAATCATATTATTACAAAGGTTGGATTGCCCTTTAAAGAGAAGGTCGAGTTCTGGGAAAGGTGAAAAATAATTTGTAAGCATTCTCATTCTTTTTATGTCAGTTTGGGAGAACATCATAGTAGAAATGTCCCCTGAAAAGGATTGCTATTCAAATGCCCTCATAGTCAATATATGACGAGAAATATTTGAAGTGTTCGGGCTGAGCATTCATGCCAAATGTGTGTGCAGTCCAATATACACATTTCAGTGTGCAGTGCATCTGCTTTTCAGCGCGATTGGGTCAGTTTCTTATCATTTTGGTGATTCCCAAGCCTCGCAGTAAACACCAATTCTAATGTAGACATGATCAACCTTACACCATTGCTTTGAGAAAGTTCCTTTCACAATGTAAGTGTATGACCAGAACTCAACTTTATCTTTTAGGCTCAGTCACATATACCACAGAAAACAGGGGGCTTGTTTTCCTTGTGTGTAGATGAATGGAAAATGGAAATGAGAAAAAGTGACTTTGCAAAAGTATTACCCACTTATCTCCATGTTATAAGATGGAGAAATGTGAAGTGCATTTTGCTTATTTTGCTCCAGGGTATGCCATAAGGCGATTGTCAATGAAGCTTTCATGGAAATACTACATTAATTCATGACCTGCAAAATGTCTGGCTAAAAAGGGATGGTAAAATTCGTGAAGCTACGGTTCCTTACCTGGTGGTCCCATCCTGAATCTATCTGGTGGTCCATGTGGCCCACCCATTGGTGGTGGTCTCATGTGAGGAGGGGGCGGGAATGGTCCTGGGCCATGGGGACCATGGGGCATCCCTCTTGGGGGTGGTCCCCTCATATCAGGCGGGGGTACAGGGGGTGGTGGTAACCCACCCATCATGTTGGGGTGAGGGGGTGGCATGTTCCCCGGCCCTGGCATGGGGGGCATACCACCGGGAGGTGGCACAGGAGGAGGAGGCATGGGTGGGGGTGGCATTCCTGGTGGAGGGATTGGAGGGGGTATGCCTGGAGGGGGCATACCCATTGGGGGCATGCCTGGAGGTGGCATGCCAGGGGGTATGGGGAAGGGAGGAGGCATGGGAAGGGGAGTGTTTGTTGGTGCGCTGCTGGTTGCTGTACCTCCTGAAATAACAGATATGTAGATATGAAAAATAAATTTCAAAATTTACAATAAAAAAAAAGGAGTACATGTACTTTCACGTTAAAAAACAACCCATTAAAAATGAATTTATACTTTAATTGGAATGTGTTGAAACCCTCCTTTGAAAATTCACCTAATAATTCTGATAATCACCAATGTTAAACAATAAAGCCTGATTTTATTTTGCCTTGACAGGAAACATCATTGAACATCCTTGCAGGAAAGCAACTACTACTAACCAACAACTGAAAAGTCCTTTGTGAGGAGTTTAGGCCACTGAGGATCGTGAACACATTCAAGAGCATCAATCCCAAAAGCACTGCTCTATACATCGAGTGTTTGTTTCAGAGAAAGAATTGATGTAAATTGCGGTAGAAGTGCAGGCTAACAATAACATTGCAAACCACGTTGAAGTATTCATGCTATATATATATGTAAAATATTAACATCACATAGATTTCTTCTCTGTCTTCATGGTTCTTACCAGATGGTGGTGGAGGCGGGGCTTGACCAATGGGCGGGACTGCACTGTTGGCCTGAGATGTGGGCGGGGCATCAGCAAACAATTGATGAGGACGGTCTGCCTGTGAGAGGGGGTTCTGAGCTGCAAGAAGACGTTCTGTGGGGTGAAAGAAGAATATGGAAATTTAGAGAGAGACTGGGAAACTACTGTATGTCTTTTGCAAACAATATTTTTTACAAACATTTTCTTCTCTGAACAACACTCCGACATCTACATGGATTTATAAAATTCATCAAGTAACTGAGAAAACATGCCTAAGCTACATGTGAATAATATCAGGTTAAAAATATCTTTGAACCAGCTGTATCTATACTTTTCATTGAGCTATTGAGGCAAGAACATGACCACAAGGTCAATGCTGGATGATGGCAACTATACGACAAACTGAAAACAAATATTGAAGAATCTGCTTCCCTTTCTTATTATTCAATCAAACAGTCCCTACTAGGAAAATGAGATGACACAATGGCAAATTTAAGAAATCCCTTTTAAAAAAGCTTCCATTACTTCATAACATCCAATCAAGCTCCTTTTAATTAAATTTTTTTATTGTGATTAATTCAACTACTTTGTACATTGCCAGTTTCCATTTCTAATGAAAGTCATCAACAAAATTATAAACAACTCTAATGAAAACAATTAGCATTGGCAATGAAAATAGAAATATTTGTTGAAATAGGTTTTCACGTCACTAATAAAAATTCCATTCATTATGCTTCAAACAACATCAAATTACATTACCTTGTAAGCTGAACAAACCAGGAAACATATCTTCTGTACAGAGCCAGAAGGTCGTTAACTAATATAGTTTAACACAGAGTTAACACCCTTCAAGCTCTCAACAGACATTATGAGAAACTTCACAGTGAGCCAATGCAACCAGTAATGCTAGTGACTTCTGGATCTGTTCTCTCCTCTAAACTATATCCCTACCTGCTGCTGATCCATGCCTCTCTCCTCTGGAATCTTTCTTGAAAGCAAATGATATAGTGATGGCCCGGTTACACAAGTACTGTCCGTTCATAGCCTCAATGGCTGCATCAGCTGCCTCAAAGCTGGCAAAGTTGATGAAAGCATACCCCTTGGAATTCCCCGATTCTACATCCCTCATTATCTGAAAGAAAGGAAGAAAACTTTATAATCATGATTTATTCCTTGTTCTGTTTTAACAATAACACAATACACAGGTTCACATAAACAATAATGAAGGAACATATATCTCACATCACAACTATCAATTTAAACCAGTGTATACTGATATGGGTTGAAAGGAAAAACTTAATCTGCATGGTACACAATCCTGACCCAGGACTACTTCTGATAAACCAGAATATCAGTTGAAGTAGGCATATTGGAATATATTTAAACAAGAAAAATAACAGGAAAGAGTGAAAACAAAAATTTGCATATGATCGAGGCTACCATCCTACTTAGAAATTCGTTTTAAATATCAAAGGATGACAACTAAACTCACAAATCTCCATACGATTACCAATTAAACAAATCATGTCTATGATAATTGCCTTAGATAACTTCTAATTAGACAATAACATTGAGGAGAACTTCAAATTGAGAATACTTTTACGACCATACTAGCTACGGAAAATCGTTTAGCGTTTGATCCTTGTTTGAAGTTAAGAATTCAGAAACAGGAAATTGACAGAGAAGTAATTGTCACTGTATCATGTATTTTAGAACCATCTAATGACAGGTGTTCATACCTTTGGTGTTTGTAAGATGACCCCAAATGCACTGAAGGTATCATAGAGGAGCTTCTCATCAATCTCAGGGTCAAGGTTACCGATGAAGATATTGGCTCCAACGTCAAGGTTCTTCTGATGAGCGGATGCCTGAAGATTGAAAGTTGAACATATTTATTAGAGGACTCGACACTAACAGTAATCCTGTTCAAATGTGCCCTCACATTTTAACTCTGGACCCCCCCTTTTGAAATTTTAACAAGGGGCCAAAAATGCAGATTTCAAAGAGTTGAATATGAACCCCCTGTGAAAGAAAGTTAGAGTGGAGCCCTGTTCATTATATTGATCATTTCGAGCATCAACTTGAAGTCTGAATAATAAAAAAAAGGAACGTCATCACAAATTTCACAATCACTGATATAAAAACCTCTACACAGGCATTTAGCTGCACAAGTCATTATATACCTATATGAACTTTGATCAAACAGGTTCAAATTATCTGGTCAAGTTCAGCATCTGGAATGTGCAAACACTTCCCTGCATGTGAGATCATCTTTTTTTAGGTTTACTCCATTATTGACCTAAAATTGCCAAGGAAGGAAGCTTACCTTGTTGACCCTGACAGGTTTGCCATAGAGCTTTATCATGTTCAGCACCTTGATGGCATAGTCGGCATCCTCTTCCCCCATGAACTCTACAAAGCCATACCCCTGATGTGATTGGGTCACCCTGTCCTTTGGCATGTGAGTGTTCACTAGATTGGATTGAAAATTGTGGAGATGAGGTTACTACTGCTTTCCATTGTCTCTCCTACATTTGAACACTAAAAATGTTTCCTTTGAATTTTTCCTTTCTTTCTCATGAAATTGTACTTCCATTTTGAGTCCATACCTAGAAAATGCCAAGATTGTTATTTATAATTAAGTAAAGATGAATAGCAAATGGCAAAAATTGTAGAAATATATATCACTGCTTCAGTCACACTCTGACGCAAGAAACTTCCCAAAATTTGCAAATCCAGGAGAACGTATGAAACATCTTCTCAAATGTTTTAATGTCATAAGCAATAAGCATAGGCTATCACTATAAAGTCACCAACATATAATTATTAGAGAGTGAAGATGTAAACTAGATGAGAGATAAAACTGGAAAATTGGCTGCAGACTACTGCATATTTCTGTACATCTGGTTGTAAAGATACATGTTATGAAGGTCTCAGATCGCTGGCAATACATTTACCAAGTCAGGAAATAGTGAAGCTAGTTTAAGACATGTGGAGGTCTGTGCCTCATTTTGGGCACTTTGAATTAGCCCAGGACTTACCAACAGGTCCAGCCTGCAGGAAGAGTTCCCATAGTAATGCCTCTGTCACCTTCTCATCCAAGCCTCCAACATAAACAGTAGCATCTGAATGATGAGAGCAAGAGAAGTGAATGAATTAGGAGTTCTAGTGACAGAATGCCATTTCAGAAGAAATTGTCTTTCAGTAAATCTGGATGATCTCATATATCGGTACAGTAATATGGGTTGTTTGGACAAGCAACATGCACAATATCAAATTCACTACAAGCCACATCTGGACTGTGTGCATGTCGTTGGGACTACTTGCTGGAATTCCTTTATCATTACTAAGCATTTTATACCGTTGTCATATATTTGTCAGTTTTGTTTAATTAGGTGACAATTATATTTCTCAATTATCAGTACTCATGACTACTCCTAACACAGATTATTCAGAGTTTCTTGAGAAAGATATGTATATATGGTGAATGCCCCACAGGAGTCAGAAGAATGTGGTAATCAGCATAGTTAAGCACAAACATTCTCTTTACTTTGAGGACAAATGCCTATTGACAAGATGCACTGAAACGGTCATGTATGCATGTGACCTGAACTACACTGATTCCTCATGAAAGCATGCAAAAATGAATTGAAGATTTATACCGAAGTCTGCCCTGCCCGTATATACTGCCATCTATGCTTGCGAGATATTAGCACAATTGAATTTAGCATGCTGCATCGGAACTGCCAAGCATTGCACTGCCACTGCCTTGTACTCCATTCATCTACAGCATACAATCCGTGCCGATCTCGCCGTCTTTAACTTTGTAATGCTAATTGCACAGCGAAAGCTACTTGTGAAGGTAAGTAAATCCATATCGCGATGTCACCATAATTTTTTTTTTTTTCATGTTTCTCATGATCGGATATCGGATTGTTGAAGTGGTCGGATGGGCATAATGGGCGGGAAGACATGGAAGAGGAAGAGTTTAGCAAACTCCCAAGGTGTTTTGCAAGGTTAACCGTAGAGTAAAGGGGGGGGGGGGGGAGAATTCAGCCACTTAAGACAAAATCCTATTTTTTTGCTCTTTATTTCATATATATTTTATATATATTTTCACTTCTTACTCAAATCATGAGAGTAAATATTGTTACTATTTTAGAAAAAAAAAAAAAAAAAATCCTGGAAGAAAATCAAGAATTGCCATGGTAATATTCATTTTCATTTACCGTCTCGGAGGCAGTTTTCCACCGAGCAGATCGATTTTCGGCCGCATGTATAGAGTCAATGGGGAGCGTATGTTCACCGCTGATCAAAAGTCCCAGCAGCCTGAGCTGGCGTCCAACGCCGGAGTTCCCCGTGTTAAACCCTGCCAAAAACTGCTCCCGCGGTATCAGAACTGAAATCTCAAGACTAATGGAGATACCATGTGTGCGTCTCATGCAGCGACTATCTTTGACTGCAACATGCGATTGGACACTTTTGAGCTTGCGACACATGAAAAATCCCGATCTAAAACTGAAAATTTCTTGAAACACAGCTCAGTTTTGGAACCCATTTTCCTTACGGACACGCATAAAACACAAGAATTTTCAGATTAGGGCAGCGGGACCACCGATTACATCGCTAAAATGTGATATTTATGGTTATTTTTTTATCTGTTCATTGCTACCATGGTACTCATAGGCCCTGGCCTATGTAGGACTGTGTCCAACATTCACTGTTGCAGCAGTCAAAAACAGATAACAAAATAGCTCTAAGCAAGATTTAATTTTCTTTTTGCTAGATTACCTGATTCAGGGACTCTTCAACTCTTACTGTGCCACAAATTTGGGGATTCAGAATTGAAAATGAAATTTTAAATAATTATTTTCCTCTCATGTATGAATTGTCTAGACTGGAAAAAGGCCCGCTGATACACACAAAAGCTATTGAAGCCTATTCACCCGTAAAAGCTAGTCTGGAGTACAAGGTTATCTTCAGATAAGCTTGTAGGTCTACATGTATAAGTGCTACCATGGCTACCACGGTTCCCCTGTGACCTGAATTTGGTATGTATTGTAATTTGTATGGTGGTGGATCCAGTGTCCGAACACTTTTAAGAAAATCAACGATAGCAATTAAAATATCAAATGAATATCTGTGAAACTTACATAATGAATGCTCAAAGTCCTACAGAAAAAGAAGTTGATGGAATTTTTAAAAAGACAACATAGGTCTAGATTTAATACGATATTCCCTTCCGAGTGAACCCCTTCCCAACGACGCGGCGTTTTGGTCCCTTGAAAAAGGTACTGTATTTCCGAACGTGTGAAACCTATGGGAAAAAGACACAACCTTTGTTTCAATAGTGTGGTTTTCATACGGGTAGTCCTGCGCGTATGAAAACCCATTTTAGGCGCTTAACTGTACACGTTCGGTAATACAATCTGTTCGGAAATACAATCCATGACTAGATCTAGACTCTATGTGTGTGATATGTGATATGCTGCCATGCTATGCATTTTAAAGTGATATTTTGCCATGTATACGTCGTACCGGCCGAATTCTCTTCCCAGCTGAAAACATCATCCTTTAGGCCTACTTAGTAAGATACTCTAGATCTAGATCTACATGGAAATGGATGAATCTTTCCCACTGATTTTTTTGTTCACTTGTTTTTTTGTTCACTCCGTACAGGAAATTGCTTCCCCTGTGACTGTGTAGCATGATGTTCAAAGTCATATTTTATAAAACATCAAGCTCGTGTGGCTAGACGTTGTCGCAAGCCAACTGCACCGACTCCCTTTTTACAGTACCTTTAACCCTTTTCACCCCAGCGCGGCTGGCGTAGATCGACAGAGTAGACTCTACCGCCGCGCCTACCGGTACAGACGTTTACGCCAGTCCGCCTTTGGCTTCAGCATACGACTGCCGGCTAAGGCTTGAGCTAAGTAAAAAATTATTTAGCTGAACATCTTATGTCTCAAATAAATATTATTCATCATATATTTGGCTCTGCATGAAATGAATACAATACCTACCTTGATTTCTTTCTTGTGGCGGTCCGGCTGCCATCGTATTATGGTTACTTTATATGCTTTTCTTTTCCAAAATTACTTCATTTTTACAGGACTTTGACCATTGATCCACGCAATGCAAGAAGCACGCCAGCCAACGATTGCAAAGACTGGTATCTTTTTGAAACATATGTGCAGCCAACATGCTAACCGTGTTAACCGTGTAAACAGGTTAAAAATTGACTACCACTCTGAAAACGCAAAACGGTCGATGACATTATCGACAAAACGCGAAGATTTTATACGGTATCCGCAATGGAAAAAATGAAATAGAGAAATGGGCAATTGCATGCAAATTATGCTCCCATGCCAAAAATCGCAAAATTGGCGATAACTCCAGAGGTATTTGTTCTGTCATCCCAAATTTAGTATCAAATAAACGAACTCAACAAGCTCTTTAATTTGAGCTGTAAATAAATCGAGTGAACTGTATGTAGGCATGATTTTCTTCAAAAACTCAATTTTCGGTAAAAATGTGGCAACACCTTTGGTCAAAACATCCTATTTTGGCCAGGGTCTCATTATTTCACGCCACAAGCTCTTCAGATTTGACTTTTTGGGAGTAAATTGTAATGAATTGAACAAAGATTAAATTTGAGAGGTTGCACTCCCAATGAAATTCTAAAGCAATGCTATAGGGGTTCAGAAAAAGTGGACAAAAGTGGCTCGGGCCAATGCTGGTATGACAAATGGCTGCTAAGATTCAACCCCAAGAAGTGTTCTCGCCATTGGTAACTCCCAGTCTGCCCTGGCAAGGCCATTTGTGTATAATATGACATGTGATAATTCACCAAGTGCCCTCATGCAAGTGTCATCTGAGAAAGATTTGGGAGTGGTGATTGATGATAAGCTGAATTTTGAAGAACATTTTCATACAAAGATCAATAAGGCAAACAGTCTAATGAATTTAATCAGACGAACCTTTGTTTATTTAGATTAGGAAAATTTCTCCCTTTTGTACAAATCGCTTGTTCGCCCTCAAATAAAGTACGCTCATGCTGTGTGGAGCCCCTACCTAAAGAAACATATTCATGCTTTGGAAAATGTCCAAAGAAGAGCGACTAGATTAGTCCCAGAGCTAAAGGGGCTGCCTTATGCACAACGATTGAGACAGTTGAATATCCCTACCTTAGCTTACAGGAGGGCTCGAGGTGATATGATTGAAATGTACAAGATTTTTAATAAATACGATTCTGATGTAACACCAAATCTTGTATTACAATCCTGAGATCAGACAAGAAGGCATAGTAAGAATTGTTTATTCCTAGGACCAAAACTCAGAGATACAAAAATTCTTTTTATGTACGTACGAATACGTAAACCATGGAATAATCTCTCCAACGACACCATTACTGCCCCTAGTGAGCACAGTTTTGAAGTAGCTTTGGATAGGTGCTGGAAAAGTGAGCCGATTAAGTACGACTATGAGTCGCCTGCACCAGGAAACTAGTCTGGGAGCCTGTCCCGAAATAGTCACCCCATTTTACCCATAAGATTTGACCCCATAAAGTTACTTAGACCATCTGAGTCATTGACAAAAAGGTTGTCAGCCTGACCGTAGCCGCCGGGTTAAGCCCCCAGGGCCCCCAAAAGGGACCCCAAAGTCGGGTCGATTTCACCCCATCTTACCCATGCACCAAACTTTGTCAGTAGGAAGTAGTATGACTGGAGTCGACATTACAAAACACAAAAAACTGACAAAAATTTCCGTCGGGATGGGATGTCAGACAGCCCCTAAAAATTGGGGTAAATTTTTCCCCTTAAAGCCCAGAGACCAAATTTTGTCAGAAGGAAGAGCTATGGATGTACATTCCAAAAATATAAAAACTGACAAAATTGTCCATCGGGAAGGGGGTGTCAGACCCCCTGAAATGAAAACCCCAAAGTGCCCTTTGACAATGCTTTGCCCCTCAAAATGCTCTGTAGGAAAGAAAAAACATTTTCTTACCTTCTGACTATGATAATTCAAAAGCGTTTCATTCAATTCACTTTAAATTTTCATAACATAATTTTGAGTATAATAATCTTCTTGAGGTGCAATTTGGTGTTAATTGGTATTTTGGTTAATAAGTTAAAAAGTTATTACATTGTGAAAAATGTATTGCTTTCTCAAAAGTAGCCAAAAAATATTGTCAGGATTATGTAAACACAGCCATTGACCATCTGACAAGGCATAATAGAAAAGCTTGCTTGGTATCTGTGCAATTAACACATGAATAGTACATTTCAGCCTGGCAGTCACATATCACAGATACCTGAAAAGCTGTTCTATTATATGCCTTGTAAAACAGGTGAAGATAGACAATGGGTGTGTTTACATAATCCTGACAATATTTTTGGGGGTCCCTTTTGGGGGCTCTGGGGGCTTAACCCGGCGGCTACGGTCAGGCTGACAACCTTTTTGTCAATGACTTAGATGGTCTAAGTAACTTTACGGGGTCAAATCTTATGGGTAAAATGGGGTGACTATTTCGGGACAGGCTCCTAGCCTAAACGATCCAGCCATCTTAAAAAGAAAGAAGAACTTGGAACTGCATACAGAGGCATAGTGCCTACGTTATCTTCCCTAGGTATCCCTAGGTAATACGCACAAGATGTAATGTCCGTTTAGCTTTGGCAAAGAGAATAGTCTGATTGTTATATACAGTGGCTTAGCCAGGATTTTTCAAAAGGGGGGGGGGGCAGACGTGAAGGATCCAACCTCGTAGCCAGGATCTGTGAACAAGCAAAGCGTGCTCCCCTGCAGGGGGGGGGGGGGGGGGGAGATTCCGCCCTCCCGCGCGAAGCGCGAAAGCTCTGACGTTTTAAAGCAAATTTGAAAGATAACGGCTCGTTTTTTTAGACGGAAAGTTAGTTCGACGCCCGGACTGTTTTTCAATTATTTGGACGCAATACTGCACTTTATGTAACAGGGTTGGGTGCAGGGAGGAGGGGGGGGGGGGGGGGGGAGTTTTCCCCCATCCGCGCAAAGCGCGAAAATTCTGATGTTTTAAAGCAAATTTGAGAGAAAGATAACGGCTCGTAGCACCTTTTTTTAGGCGGAAAGTTAGTTCGTTAGCCGGACTGCTTTTCAATTATTTGGACGCAATAATGCACTCTATATAACAGGGGTGGGTGCAGGGATTAGGGAGTTTCCCCCTTCCCGCGCGAAGCGCGAAAACTTTGACGTTTTAGCAAATTTTAAGAAAAAGATAACGGCTCGTAGGGCTCGTAGCGCCCTTTTAGGCTTTTTTCTCTCACTTCCCCCGTTTTTTCGCTCTCACTTTTTATTGTTTTTTAGGGCTGAATAGGGGGGGGGGGGGGCATGGGCCCCTTGTGCCCCAGTCTACGCTAGTGGTTATATTGTATTTATGTTAAAGATATGTTTATAAGCTTCTTTTAATACCTAAACTAGATGCACAGAACCTTAAAACCCAAAGACTTTTTAAACTGTTCGCAGCTAGGAGTTAAAAAAAAAAAAAAAAATCCTTATTCCATTTGGTGTCACGGTCACAAAGAGTAAATTTTCTCTTCAACTATTCAGTGATATACCTGTGAAATTTGCTGTATGTGTCCCTGAATCAAATGTGTCTGATTCAGGTACTAAAATATGTTTTAGGACTCTTCATTTTGCCTAAAAGTAAAACCGTCTTTAAAAACCAAAAAAATGGGCTGACTGTCATATCCGTTACGCTGGAATTTCTCAAAAGCTCTTGATTAGTTCAATGAAGTGCACCACGGTCACGAAGCTTCAATACTACCAAAAAATATAGAAAATATTGGAAGAAGGATGAAGATAAAGCTCAGCAATTCTCCAGCGGCGAGAAATTGTTGTCGGCAAATGCGCCAACTCTGTCGGCAAAAAAAAAAAAAAAAAAAAAAAAAAGGAGGGGGAAAAGGGGAGAAGGAAGAGGAAAGAGAAAAGGAAAAGGATAGAACAGATAGAAAAGAAGGAAAGAAATAGAAGGAAAAACGCACCTTAAAAAAAAAAAATGCCCGCTCGCTTTGCTCGCTAGCAAAACTTTAAAAATTGAAAAGCTGATATTAAGGCAAAAGCGGTCTGCCCCCTCTTTGCGAAAATGGGCCCGTATGATCAAGATCGATATTCTTTTATCATTATTTATGTGTGTGTGTGTGTGGGGGGGGGGGGATTAGGGTGCATCATTTTTGTCGGCAAAGTTAGGTGTCACACCTAAAAATTTGTCGGCAAACTTAGGAGTCACACCCTAAAAAATTTGTTGGCAAATTTGGATGTCACACCCCCCCCAATCAAAATGTTCTAGCAACGCCCTGCCTCTCTCTTTCAAATGTGCATTCTCTCTCTGCATCGCTCTACTTATTTTTCTACCAACCCCAAATGTGCATAATAAGTTCAAGATTCAAGACTAGATATTTAAACTTATTGTCCACAATTTGATTTAATTAACGTCACATGCAATATAAACTTAAACAAACACGACTGAAGTTCTGAGTCGCATAATCTTTGCTATATGACGACCTCTTTCGGTACACTATTTATTTAAATCACATATAACATAATGAGAACAGCTTTGTAAATGTATCCGAAGTGTACAAAAAATAAAATGAATGAATTCATGGTAAACCGTTACGGGGAATGAATAATAATTCATACAAGTTTATTAGCTGTCCCTAAAACACGCAGTTCCGGGGGGGGGGGGGGGGGGGATAGAGCCATCTCTTGTGCCGGTCCATTTCTTTGGAATAAGCTCCCACTTCACATCCGTACTCTACCTGCCCTGAGCGGTTTCAAAGCTGCTCTCAAAACTCGCCTTTTTTTCTCTAAACAGTGCCCCTGAATAGTCATAATGTAATTCACCGGTACACATGTACGTAACATTCACTTATTATGTTGTTTTTATACTTTAGCTTAAGATATTCATTCCTTACTTTGTGTTATACATTATTATTTTTATATGTATGCTATATCTCTTTCCTTTCTTTAGTGTACTATAATTTGTTTGTAGAGCGACATGAGTGTCATACTTGACGGATGCTTGCGATATATCCATATTATTATTATTATCCTTAAAAGAGAGGTACAAAATGTCCACTTAATATATACATAATTCGTGTTAATACAAGTCGGGTTTGGCATTATTTTTCACAAAACATGGCCCCTTGCGACGATGCCACAATCACTGTAAATTATATATTCAGGGGCCCTAAATCAAATATCATCGAATGAGAATGTAAAGTCTTGATTTGTCTCTTTTTCACTTCATAAGTAAGTCCATTATCATGGACGTAATCCCGGGGGATAAGGAGGGGGGGGGGGGGGGGAACATCCCCCACTTTTGAGGGAGGGGGGGGGGGGGTTAGCTTGTAAAAATACGCCCCCTACTTTTCAAGGAAAACAATATGTTTTCAATCACTTGTTGAAAATGTTGACAAAATCAAAATAAATGACTCTTATGCGAGTGCAATCTCGGCGCCTGATTACGATTATATCCTAACTCCTCGAAAAGGATTTACGCCACTGTCCATTGAAATTTTGGGGCATTCATCCTTGCTAGTCGACAATTTCCGCCAGTTTTCGGATCTTTTCACGGCCAGCTGCTGGAACCAAATTCTTCCAATATTCTGAATTTGCCCTGCAGAGAGAGAACAATTGATAGGACAAAGATCAAAACGGTCTTCATGAATCTAACTATGCCACGAGATTGTTAACCAAAACATTATCCATGTTAACTCAATTTTCCTTTCTTCTTGAGAAGCGAAAAGCCATTTTCTTGTTGCAAAGTAAACTCGATAAAAAATTATCAAAGATTATGAAAGGAAACTTCTTTCTTTCGGTCTTCATTTTATGAATTTTGATATGTTATAAGTTAATCACAAAAGAAAAAAAATAGATCATACTAGTAGTTATATTTGAAGAGCGGAATTTTGAAACTGTATATATTATAAATATGAGTATATTGGCCCTGGAAATTCCTCCACTTTTCGGGATATCCACAATTTAAGATATCTTTTTCACTTTTAGGTCTGCATTCATATGTGAAATAACAGGATGCTCCAGAGAGCGAGGCAGTATCTCAGAGAGGATTCTTATACATTAAATGGGTAGAATTATATTATTGCATTTTTCATAATTAAGGTTCGATGATGACATGCAATCATTGTCTTTTTCGTTTCGGCTTACACCACTGTTAATAAGGAAGTTGTTTGCTTCTTTTTGTAATGTTATTTCTGTACTTCCGATTGTCTTATCCTAGGACGAAAAATTACACCCGGACAACTATACCGTATGACTAATCTCCCGGAAAGGTAGTTGTCCAAGCGGTAGCTCATGCGCCTTGGAATATCCAGACAAAATTAATGCCTATTATTGTCATTATAGATATTAACTGGTTTATTTCTAAGGGCAAGGGGTGATATATAATTATGTCCTCGGGGTTGTCAGGGGTAGTTGTCCGAAGGTTAGTTGTCCGGGGTCTATAGACTAGGGGTTAGTCGTCCTGAGTAGGAAGTACATACCTCTTGTGCTGTCTTTCTCTAAATGCACGCTTGAGACTGTTATATCCATCCGACTTATCTCGACCAGGAAATGAACGACCTCTCTCTTCCGTCAGCTAAATAAAAAGGAGAGATAGTCGTTAACAATTAAGAGAGTTCAGGTTTGGGGAGGCCAACATCTATACTGTGAGAGCTGTTTCGTTGACTACACTTCGATATGGACATGAGTGAAGCAATATGTCTCTTTCAAGTAAAGAAAAAATCACCTTTAAAATTGCATTGTAATGTTTGGGATAGCGAGTGATACTTTGCAAATGATTTTTGTTGGTAACAATGACCCTTATTTACAGTGGTGTATCATACAGTGTCATGAACAGAGGGGAATTGAGTAGAGCCTGCCGTCAGTCCCCTCTCGTTTGTAGCCCCCTAAAGAATCCATGAAACTTATTACAGTGGAAACTCAGTATAAAGAAGTCTGATATAACAATATTCCTGATATAACAAGGTAATATTCTGGTCCCAGCTCTTTATATTCTATTGTTTTTTTTTAACCTGATATAACGAGATTCCTGCTATAACAAGGTAATTTTGATGGTCCCAAGGACCTCGTTATACTGAGTTTCCACTGTATAGCATTCAGGGCTACTTACGATTATATGGGAGGCTTCTGCCCCATCCCTATCGACTTTTGGACATGCCCCTGCATAATTATGTTTCAATATCAACAAAGCAGGGTGACTTATAGGCAGTTTCTCTCGTAATGAAACATCATCACAAATAGTGAATGTGATGTTCGTCACACCAACGTTCGTCACACCAACGAGACGGACATCGGACCGACAACAGACGGAACAAAAATTAGTATCACCCCGAAAGGCCAAGTATCATGAGAATTGGTCGGTATGGAGTCGGTGTGGAGTCGGTGTGGAGTCGGTGTGGAGTCGGTGTGGAGTCGGTGTGGAGTCGGTATGGAGTCGGTTTGGCAGTGTGACTAAAAACTCAGTCACACAGCCAAACCGACTCCAAACCAACCGATTCTTGTCCATTCGCGGTAATGCAATATTTCGTTCGGTCTGTTGTCGGTATGGTGTCTGTCTCGTTGGTGAGACTGGGGGGCGTTTCATGAAAGGACTTGTCAGATATTTTATCCGACAAATTTGCTCTCAGCCAATCAGATGCAAGGATTTCAGTAGCTTATAACAGTTGTCGGATAAAAATCACTGACAAAACGCTTGATGAAACGCTCCCCTGATGTATAAGGCATTATTCTCACCTCTTCCACGATAGCTCTGATGTGATAGGGTTCGAATCCACAGCATCCCCCGATGTACCTCACACCTACTTCTTCATATGCCCGGCGAGCAAACTCTCTTACGTCAGTCCGTGAAAGGGCTCTCGATTCCATCGCTAAATGGGCAAAATGCAGATTTTGAGGTTGTGAATGCGGCATGCCTAAAGGCTATTACGGAACACTTTGCTGATATCAAAATATTATGTATATACCTATAAAACAAAACAACATGTGAAAATAACAAAATCTAAGAATTAAAAGGCATCTGACACAGGGGTGCGTCACTAGTTCGGATAGAGTGGGGTTGTTCGACACCCTCATTCGTGTTCTTCTTGTTTCACTGATTGTCACCTTAACTAATAACATCATTATCTTCAGCATATTGATGGCTAGAGATGGGATGGAGGGCTATGCTTGAAATTCACGATCTGTTTTTAACGATCTGATAAAGATCTATCACGCATACTGTGTGATATAAGGACATCTACCTAATTCTAGATGAAATTATAATCTGAGGGGGAGGGGATGAATCTCCTGAAAATTTCCTTTTTTACTGGCTTGACGCACCTGCCACCTATAATCTAAATGATAATGATGATAATCATCTATCACCCCCAGCACACACACGTCACCAGCTCCACCACCTACCTCACCACCCCAATCACAACCACCATCACCACCTACCAGCAGCAGCACCACAATCACCCACCACCACCATCACCACCTACCAGCAGCAGCACCACAATCACCCACCACAACCATCACCACACCATAACAACCACCACCACCACCACCACCACCTCCACCATCTTCATCACCACCACTTACCAGCAGCAGCACCATCAGCCACCACCAGCACCACACTATCACAACCACCACCACCACCACCACCACCACCACCACCACCACCACCTCCTCCTCCACCTCCACCACCACCACCACCATCACCACTACCATCACCACACCATCACCTACCATCACCTGCCATCACCAGCAGCAGCACCAACTCTAACACCGCCACCACTACCCACCATCACTAACACTATTACTATACTACCACCACCACCTACCGTATGGGAACTCGGGTAGGACGGAATACCCTCTAGGATCATTAGTTATCTCTTGTGTGTGATAACCAAGAGGTTGTGCCATGAGGTATCTCTTAAGACCAGCCTTCTCTAATCCTTCCTTCATCATTCCCAGCGTCTTGAGAGCAGTGTCTGGGTCGTAGCAACAATTCACACCGATGACGTCAGCACCTTTAGGGGAGAAAACGAAAACAGGCCATGTATGAACATCAAAGTGAATCGTACACATTTCATGTTTTCTTCCACAAATACAAAACAAAACTGTATAAACATTGTATGAAATACATAATGAGAAATACATGCATAATTAAAGAGTAATAACATGATAAAGGTGAGCCCATGTATAAAAATATACGGACTATTTTGAAAGAACAATAATAAAATTCTGAAAGAATACTAACAATTATTATTTAAAAAAATGCTTTGTCGTGGAATCTCCCATGTCACAAAGAAAACGATTGAGAAAAGTCTGGGTATTACGTTTAAATAACGGTGCACACTGATAATGATCTTAATCTCGACCTTTTTTTTTTTTTACTATGAAAGACCTTCACGGAATATGGCGCCAAACAAATGATGTGTATTAACATCATTATCATCATGATGAACACCACATAATATATGGAGAGAAACAGTATTATGTATAACGAGAACTTCAGAATGCTTTATTTATAAACTATTTAAAAACGCAACGCAGTGCTATATTTTGTATGTTTGAACCATGCAGCTTACGTCATGAACGTAAAACAGTTCAAACAAAGTTTTTTCAAACCTTTGTCACAGTGTATTGTAGAATCTACACAAACGTTATCATGGTAATGAATGTCTTCTTATGACTTGTTTCGTCTTTCTGTAAATGTTCACAATTCACACTCATCATGCCTATCATAATGATATTGTTAATGACTGGCACGGCAAAGACTGAGATCTTGAGCCACGCCCTCCTACCAGCTTTCGCCATCCTAACAGCCACATCTCCCGGTGCCACGCCCATCTGGTCCCCAATCACCGACATCCTCATGGTACAGGCGACTGGTAGACCCGTTCCAGCCATCACTTCGATTGCCCACTCAGCCTCCTCGACGAACCCGAAGAACTGGACAACGATCATGATGATGCAGAGAAGGTGAATTCCAAAGTTGTATTATGCCGATTGTGGAACAATGATACATAAGAAAAAGTAATGAGAAATGATAAGATGTGTTTGATTTGAACTGATTCGATTCGGTTTTAAGCAGAAAACGATATGTCGTGAGACAGCAAAAAGGTTTTAAAAATATCGTTGAAACTACAAGTCCAGTTCCCAGCGAAGTGAATACAGTAATTAATGAGTCAGTGGAATGCGTACCCCCCTTCCCCTCCCCTCGAATTAGGAAAAAGAAAATCAAAGTGAGAAAAAGAGAGGAAAAGGGATAGAGAAAGGCAACGAAAAAAAAAAGATGATAAAATACCTTCCCAAAATCTCCTCTTACTCTGTTGTCTTGTTTCATCCACCTACTATTTCTGATGCCCCCTAATAGATGGACCCAAGCTACACCACTGCACGTACCTCTCCAAGCAAGAAATCGACTCCTTTCTTGACGAAGATGTCACACTGTTTCTTGAACTCATTTTGTACAAACTCCTTCCCGGCACCATCTTTCTGGTAGGAGTTCACGTTGGATACGCTCCCCGCCACCAGGGCCCCGCCCTCGCTCGCTACCTCCCGGGCCAGATCACACGCTGCATGATTGATCTCGGAGACCTAGTATGGAGAATAAGAATTCCATTCTTTTAGAAATTCTAGACGAATTTCTTTAGCAGCGACAAAAACATTTCTTAATTATTCAATTATATATCACAGAGATGAAGATGAAAGAGAGAGAGAGAGAGAGAGAGAGAGAGAGAGAGAGAGAGAGAGAGAGAGAGAGAGATAGAGAGGGAGAGAGAGAAAGATAGATAGATAGAGAGAGAGAGAGAGAGAGATTTAAGAGAAATATAGAGGGAGGGGGTGATAATGAAGTATTCGTACGAATAAATACTGGATAAGACCTAGAAGGGAAAAAAGGAAGACAGAAGACGATAACAGGTTTTACAAAGAGGAAGAGGAGGAGGAGATGAAGATGAAAGTGTGTGTGTGTGTGTGTGTGTGTGTGTGTGTGAGAGAGAGTGAGAGAGAGAGAGAGATGGACAGGGATAGATTTAAAAGACTTATAAGAGATAGAGATTTAAAAGAAATGTAGAGGGAGGGGGGTGATAATTAAGTATTCGTAAAAATACTGGATAAGACCTAGAAGAGAAGAAAAGGAAAGAAAGAAGACGATTACAGATTTTACGAAGAGGAAGAGGTTGAGGGGGAGGAGGACGACGACGACGACGAGGAGGAGGAGAATGATGATGATGAGGACGAGGAGTTAGAGGAGACTTACACTTATCATTTCATTGGAGTTCTTTTCATGCTCGCTTTTCACTCTCAGATTGTCTTCTGTAGCGGCGAAAGTAAACGTCTGAATAATATCTGCGCCTGACCGGAGGAATTCTCGATGTAGTTGTTTAACTAAAAGGCAAGATGAGGAAATAAAAAACAAAAACAAAAAACAAAAACAAACAAATACAAAACAGAACAACTTGCAATGGATGAGTATTACTATTTTTCAAAATGAAATTTACAGACCACAAAATATTTAGAAGGAATACATAATTATGTTTTGACATTTCCTGATAATATTAATTGTGGATAGGTTGACAACTACTAGTATTATGATGTTGAATGATGGTCCTGAATTCAATAGATTATCCTATCTGGCCAGTGCAAGATGTTGATTCAATTAACTAGCATGACTTTAGTAGCCCATTAAAATATCGTTTCATAGCACTGCAGCCACTGGTCTACAGTCAAAATGCCTCTTGAACAAAAGCAGCCAAACTATACTAATACGGAGTCCCTGAAAATGGATATGATACTTAAAATTGCTGATTGGCTCAGGTTTTTCGAGATATTACAATTTTCATATTTTATGCGTGATATACATGTGTCCCCATGCTGTACATACATAAAAAAGATGTGACCCCTTTTGCATGTCGATAATTTCATTGCCAATGTGCATTTCCTTTGTAAAAGGCTGTACAAAAAAATCAGCAGGTCAGACTGATGTACCCGTAAAACGCGGTGAACACACGGGTGAATAGGGACAAAAAGTGGGAAAAATTCTTGGTAATAGACCTGTTCACAAAGTTATTCAAATTAATGGACGTTTCTTTCCTTGGGACCTAGTAACGAGGTATTCCATTAACCTGTTATTAATGAATGAAGTACAATACTTGGAATCCAGTTTGCATACATTACTTGTTGCTATGTCTGACAAGCCTCTGACAAGCTTTCAGTTCGTCAAGAACTTGTTTTAAAAGTTTGCATAAAATTTGAATATATTTGTGAACAGGTCTATTCGATTTTCAAAGTAATAATGCAAACTCATCTAATTTATTTTAGTTATGTACCATATACCTCTAGCTGTCCAATCATGATGGGAATCAATTAATATTTACCCTGATACGGAATATAATATGATGTCTAAAATATGTTTAAAATTGAGATGTGGTCAAAACTTTCCTTCTTTCTTCAGACCTACTGAAGTAAATCATCAGATTTTGCATCAAGACCTCACAAATATGGTCTTGCATATAATTCCCCTGAAAGAAATTGATTGCAATTGGATTTATATACTTTTTCTTCATTTTTTTTATTATTAATTTTTTTCCTGAATATTAACAGGGGTGAATAGGAACAGACTACCACGCAATAGTGATCTATACTTCCAGATGCAAAAACATACCTATAAAGCACCTAAATACATATCACATGTACCACATACACAGAAATAATGCTATTTTAGATGTAGATCGAGGTATAAATAACAGAAAAGCCTGAAAACTATACGGCATTCTTACAACAGTAATTTCCAGCCCCGACATCCTGTCTGGCATAGTTCGGCAAACTTTATTTCATTCAATAAGTTATTCAATAAATCTAAAGAAAATATACACTAGTTCCGAATAAGACCGCCCGGCCAGTGACCAACAAGCAAGTATCAGTGCTCTCCTCGCCGAAACTAGCCTGCCCCTCTTTATACCAGGACATCTCCCAAACGTATCCAGGATAATGATAGAAATACAGAGTGACGCGAAAAACTTAAATTTTGAAGAACTCCTCTAATCCAAAATCCTGGACACACCACTGCTTCCCTTCCAGCTTATCAATATTCCTAACCTGCATCTGGATACTGTATAGTTGCCTCTGGGGTCCAGCTGCCAGCCATTACGTAACCTCTTTTCTCTAGAGTAATAAGCATACTGCCATCTCCGACCACGGGACCATCGGCGAGACGCTCCAAGAGACCCTTCGTCGACGATGACGACGACGTGGATGACATTGCTGATCGGTATTCACGAATCTAAGGGTCCAAATGAGGCTAAACCCGTGCGCCGTGATGATACGCCTATACTAAAATACCTTTCTCCCCCAGAGTCTACTTGTATCCGTATAGATACACGGTACACCGTATGGTATGGATGTACTGTATATCAAGACAACACGCATGAATGAATGCAAACAAGAACGTGTGACCATCGCCAGGTACTAGGTCATTCATACATGGATTAGACAGTTAATATCACTCAGGTACCACCACTATATATCATCGGGGGAGGGGGGGGGGGGGGAGGATGTGTTATTGAACATATTTATAGTAATCAACCGTAAAATTTGTCAAAAAGGTCTAATGAATGTACAATATTGCCCTGAAGGTTTTTTTTTTTTTTTTGGGGGGGGGGGGGGGAGAGGTTGTTGCACCCAATCCCTGCTTCCACTCGTATGTAGTTCCATGTTCAAACCAACCTATACTAAAATCTTGATTTTAACGCTGTATACCAGAGGCAACTTTGTTCAGGAAATGGTTTCTTGGATTAAGTGGCGTATCTAGGTATGCTGGGCAAGCTTTCAAATCTGCGCCCCCCCCCCTCATGCCCCAAACTCAGATTAATGAGCGTTTTTGATTTAGAAATGATGGCACTACGTGAAAATGAGTTTTGATGCACATAATCCCGGGGTTGTTAGCCCAAATTATTTAGATGAGTTATTGCATAAGCGAGGGAGCAACGCGACCGAGCGGCAGATCTTTTTGTTTTCTTTTCACCCCTCAAATTGAAATTACTTAATGTATATTATCCTTACCAAAAAAATCCAAGGGAATACAGCGACCTAGCAATAGATTTTTTGGAAATTTTGAACATTCCTATTTTGGGGGCGCAAAATGAATGAAAGCCCTGAAGAATATATATTTGAGGAATTTAGTAAGGCAATTGCAAAGCAAATTTATTATTTCTTTCGAATGTTTTATACTTGGAAAGTGCTTTTTATGCACATCTATCCCATCTGGGGGCGCAAAATTTAACAAGCTCCTGCCTTGTGCGGGGTGGGGGGGGGGGCAAAGCAACTAGAGTCAATTGATGGTTAACACTTTAAAAACGCCATGGGGGGGGGGGGCGAAATAGCTAGATCTTGAACGTAATTATGCGAGGGAGCAAAACGACCGAGCTTTAGAAAATTTTCCCATTTCAAACCCTATAAAAACCATTTCCTACGCATTTTGTCCTTGACTGGGGCGCAAATAACCCTCAAAGACCATATTTTTTTTGTATTTCTCCCCTTTTCTTTCTCTCTTTTGCGTTTTTTTGCGCCCCCTTCAAGTGCCGCCCGGGGCACGTGCCCCCTCTGCCCCCCGTAGATACGCCACTGCTTGGATTTAAAAGTCGAATACACTCAAAGCTTCTTGGTCATACCGATCAACCAAATCGCTCGTAAACAAGTGCTCTTTATCACATTTTGTTAGCCCCGATAAGTTTTTCTGATAAGGTGGTAGTTATAGTATAGCTATAGGGACCATACTAGTACAAAGGGGGCACTAGGCCAGTAGGCCATTACCTCCTTGCTAGTACTTCATATGGTTTCAGTGCAGACGCAACTTATTTTGATTCGTATAGTTTGGAGGGGACACTCTTACTTTTTAATCTTGTCCGAGGAATTGATTTCTCGCCGACCCTCCCAAGTATCCGACTTTTTTTATACTGAAAGATTATTTTACTCAGTGAGGTCTTGTGAAGAGTATCGAATATACTTACAAAAAAAAAAAAGGTCAGGTACTCATATTTTTGTGTTGATATTCAACGGTGATCATTATATGGCGTTTGACCGTACAGTGTAAATTACTCGTATTTGAGAAGTGTAAGTGCTGAAGCTAATGAAGGGTCAATAATGGCATTGCGGTAATAGTACAAAGGCCGTCGTACAACTGTGTAGATTTCACCTATTACCCTGTTTGCTTAAATTGATAGTCATTTATGATTGTACATCCCCTTGCACAAAAGAAGCTACACACACACACACACACACACACACGCGCGCGCACACACACACACACACACACCCACACACACCCACACGAACACCCACGCACACACACACACACACACACACACACACACACACACATACCTGTGCACACACACACACACACAAGGCAAATAAGGTCAAAAGCATTCAAAGTCATTATTCAGATCACAAGCATGACAAGCAAGGATGATAAACATTGTACCAGATGTCATGACTTGTTTCTCATATTTTGTGCCATGGACCGTATAGGAGGTACGTGCTTGTGCTTTGTATTCGGACAGTGATTCCCCCATTTGAACTCCGCTTATGGAAAAAAAGGGCACCTGTCTGCCAGTACATTGTTCACCTTCGAGTTACAATATTTCTCTATATGTGGGGGCCCGGCTTCGGGGGGGGGGGGGGGGTCGGGCGCGGGTGTGTGCTCCCGGGACGAAGCGTGTGGCGCTCGATGGGTGTCGGGCCCTCGTCGTTCGTTCTGGGGCGATATGTGGGGGGGGGGGGGGCGTTTGGTTGGGTTCTGCGCAGGGGGCGTCGATCCGGGGGGGGGGGAGAATTCCCCCAAGAAAAGATTGGGGGGCAAACATATCGTTTTGCCCCCCCCCTCCCCAATAAATCCGAAAGGTGGTATAATAAAAGAAGGAAAAATGATGCTAAACTCGGGAAATGAAATTTCTCTAATGTTCCCTGCTTTTCATGTTATTTTCGTTAGTATCAGATTGTGAGATTCATAATAGCTATAGATCTGATCATGCATTGATTAGTTTATATCTTATGTTAGGTGCTGGTCAAAAGAGACACCAATATTGGAAGTTTAATAATTCGTTCTTAAAGGATGAGTAATATATACAAACTGTAAAGGATAAAAGAGAAGAAATTACTTTAACTTGTAGTGATAAAAATGAACACAGAGATAGGAGGTTTAAAGGGCCCCTGCCATCAAAATACAAGTTGATACCTGTTGGTGTGCAGTCCTACATACATCTCATATTTTAATATTTAAACTTCTAAACATGTAATAGATTTTAAATATTTTTTGAAATAATTTTCTACAACTTGCTAAGCCCCGCCCACTTAAAAAATCCTCCAGACCACTTTCCCCCTGTGACATCATCTGTCAGTCATCAGTGAGCTAATAGCGATTTTGCAAGTGAAATTGGTATTTAACTTTGTCAAAGCTGACACCTGTTACAGTACAACATACAATACCAACATAGGAGTTGCTATGTCAGACATGCATCAGCAAGAAAACATAGGCAATAAGGAGGTATTGTATGAAAGCATGCAATTCTATTATGAGCGTGTGCTGAGCTGGGGGATCACTGTCTAATGTATTGTAGAATAGTGGTATGTAAGTTCCCCCAGCTAAGCACACGCTCATAATATAATTGCATGTTGGCATTGTATGCTGTTTTATTTCAAAAAATATTCAAAAATCTATGAAACATATTTAGATCTAGAAGTTTAAATATAAAAATATGAGATGTATGTAGGACTGCACACCAACAGGTATCAACTTGCATTTTGATGGCAGGGGCCCTTTAAGGACATTGACAAAAACAATTGTAAATTTATTCTCAGTGATCATGTATTTAAAAAAAAATTCTCTTAATGGAATTGAGAGCACGTACAATTACATATGAAGCAAGCAAGAAAAAAGATAAAATAGAAAAACAACTAGAGGATAAGATCGAACAGTTGGAACTGAAGTAAATTTGGGCGCTAGTAGTATAGATAGTATATTAGAACAAATTAGATCCTTGTTAGAAGATTTGGAAACGAAAAGAAAGGAAAAACTTAAAAGAAAGAAGGAAAGTACTTTACTACAAGAATTACAATATGGTGAATAACCTTCCAAATACTTTTATAATCTCATGAAAAAAAGGAGTGTAGAAAAGAGAATCATTCAACTTATTGATAGAAAGATAAAATGTTGAATACGTAGGAAGAAATAAGAAAAGTGGTTGAAATATTTTACAATTTCGAGAGGAGTTGGATTTTCAAGATATTTTACACGACCTAAAAGAAATAGATTACAATAGAATTTCAGATGAAAAAGTAGAGGAGCTGGATAGAGAAATTTCCCATGCAGAAATTCGGAAAGTTGTTCGTAAGTTGAAACTTGGTAAATCACATGGACAGGATGGGTTTACTGCAGATTTTTTCAAGTTTTTTTTATTTAGGATATAGGAATTTATTTAATGAGGAGTTTAAACGCAGCATATATGTTTGTGGAAATTTTTCACATTTTGAAAATGTAGGAATTATAACTCTATTACCTAAAGGTAACAAACCTAGGAATTTACTTTAAAAACTGGCGTCCTATATCTTTGCTTAATGTCCAATATAAGGTTCTTTCTAATTGCATTGCAAAGAGATTAAAAACCACTGTTAGAAGACAGTATATCTGTATATATACATAAAGATCAGAAAGACTTTCTGTCCAGTAGATACATTGGAGAGAATATCAGAATAATTTATGACATAATTTCTTATGCAGATTATAAAGATATTCCTGGGATACTACTTTTTATTGACTTCGAAAAGGCGTTCGATTGTGTTTCACATGATTTTCTATGGAAAGTACTACATTTTCTTTTTGTTTTGGGGATAATATCATCAAATGGATCAAACTTTTATATGCAAATTGTGCTTCAAGTCTGTTAATCAACGATCTAAAAGGGGTTGTCCATATTTGTTTTTTATCGTTTATTGTGTGCAGAGATTTTAGGTATATGCTAGTCAGAAAATCTCACAAAGATCAAAGGTATCGTTATAGAAAACAAAGAATATTGCAATATGCAGATGATACAGTGTTGTGCTTCGATAGTACAGGAAGTTTACACAATGCTCCACAGTTATTGGATTTCTTTTCTAAGTATTCAGGTTTAAATGTTAATATTACAAGACACAGGTTCTGTATATTAGAACACTGTAAAGATTGATTTGTATCATGTACATGGGACTGACATATTGCTGGTTAACGCGAAATTCAAAAGATATTTGGGAATAGATTTTTCTATTAATTTGGAAAAGCTTCCGGATTTCAACCATATTTGATAAACTAAAAAGACAAATGATATCTTGGTCAAAACGTAACATTACTGTTTTTGGTCGCGTGGTTCTAGAGAAATCATTGCTTGTTTCGCAATTCAACTATTTGTTTATGTCCATTCAAAATCCTTCCGAACATCTTTTAAAAGCAATAAATAAAATTCATATGGAAAGGGAAACCCGATGAAATAAGCAGGAAACAAGTTGTTTGTACTTACGAAAATGGTGGACTGAAAATGGTTGATGTAATGATGTTGTACAATTTTCTAGAGCTTCGAAACTGATTTAGATAAGAAGAATATTACTGAATTAATGTGAAAAAATTACCCATTTAATGTATGCTTTTTTACGGCCGATATTATCATTAGAATTGGTTAAAGGTTACATACATTTCACTAATTTATCATTTATGGTAAGAAATCGTTTTTGGAAGGAACTTTTCAAAATACTTGCTTATTTTGTCCGCCAGGTTTTAGTGTATTTCTCTTTTTTGTCAAGCTACACCTAAATGGTGTAATTCTGATGTGAAATTGGAGGAAAAAGTATATTTTCAAAAGAATGGTGGGATAAAGGTATTCGTTTTATAAACGATTTATTAGATGATCACGGAAATATTTTAGTAAGAGAAGAATGTGAAAAAAGTTTTAAATCAAAATTAAATTTCTTCATTATTACGCACTATGTCAAATCATAAAATGCAAATATAAATCTCAGTTAGAAAGTTGTAATATGAAAGTAAATGAACCATTATGCACTGCATATGTTTCAAACTTTTTTCAAAGAAAAAAAAAAGGATGTAGACTTAATATACATGTATATCATATCATGTTAAATGAAAGGGACGATCATTTGAATATATTATGTAACAGATGTTATGCAGATGGTATATCATTTGATGATGAATATATGCAATATTCTTCAGGGCAATGTTTCGTTGTACAATGCATATACAACAGGAAGTAGGTACTTTCAGTAAGACTTTTAAACAGGATATTATATTTGAATAATGATCTTGTAATGTTGAAAATAATTTTAGATAAGAACTTTTCTTTTTGTGGAAGAGAAGAAGAAGATATGGTGCATTTTTTTTTTTACTCTTGTAACGTGACCAAATTTATTTGGAGTCGTATGACCGACTGGTTACACAATGTAATACTTTGTATATAGCAGTATAGAATAGAGTTATCGTTATTACATGTTTTGTTAGGTTTCATACAAAATCGAAATGATGCTTTGAACTTTGTAATAATTTGGACGAAACAACAATTTTATTTTGCTCGTATAAACCCCCCCCCCCCCAAAAAAAAAAAAAAAAAACATACCGGCTTTCCAGACAATCAAATAATATATCAGGGATTGTTACGCAAATGAAAGGCAAGTTAGTGTACTTGCGAACAAAACTGACAAATTTTTATAAAAAATCGATAAATTTTGAGAGTTTTTTGATCGTTTAGTATAATTTCTATTGCATTTCCCAAACCATTCTTATGCATTATGTTGCTATTTGGTATTATTTATTAACTATGTTCTCATTGTTCTGTGTTTAAGCATAACCTTTTTTGTTGTGAATTTTACTAGGCTATTACGTTCAATTATGCTGTTAAGAAAACGCTTCTAACTGTTAACATTCATTATGTATAACTTATTTTTCTGTAATATAAATTATTCTTTTGTACATGTATTCAATTATGTTGTTCAGAGATTGATCAAAAATAAAATGGCCTATTGGAGGGTCATTTTTTATTTTAAAAAAAAATTACTCAATGGGGGGGGGGGGGGGGGAGGGGAGGGGGGGGGGGAGCGTTTCGGCTCTAAGCGATTCGCTTTGGAACTTACACGTCTGTTGCTGAAAGAAGAATCAAGACTGGGTAGACATGAAATAATACAATGCTTACAGTGCTCGATAACCTAAATCGGAAATCTAAACAACACGGACCAAAGTCCAAATGGCATAAACATGATTGCATTCTATTTGTAATAGGCCAGGAGCCTGTCCCGAAATAGTCAACCCATTTTACATATGAGATTTGACCCCTTAAAGTTGCTAAGACCATTCAAGACCGAACGAAGCCGCCTGGTTTGGTCCCCAGAACCCCCAAAAGGGGCCCCAAAGTCGGGTCGATTTCAACCCATCTAACATATGCGCCAAACTTTGCCAGAAGGAGGGTGTATGACTATACATTACCAAAACACCAAAACTGACAAAATTTTCCGTCGGGATGGGTTGTCAGACCGCCCCTAAAAATTGGGGCAATTTTTCCCCTTAAGACCCATGGACCAAATTTTGTCAGAAGGAAGAGTTATGAGTGTACATTACAAAAATATAAAAACTTACAAAAAATTCCATCGGGAAGGGGGTATAACACGCCCCTGAAAAAACACCAAAGTGCCCCTAAATCAAGCTTTGTTGCCCAAAATGCTCTGGATGTAGAGAAAAAACATTTTTTGGCATTACAACCTAATAATTCTAAAGTGTCTCATTCAATATAGTAAAAATTTACATAGCACAGTCTTGAGTATTGTAACTTTCTTGGGGTGCAATTTGATGTCAAATGATCATTTCAATAATAATTTATTAAATTGTGAAAATTATACTGCTTTCTCAAAAGTAGTCAAATGATATTGTCAGGATTATGTAAACACATCCACTGTCCATCTGCGCCTGTTTGGCAAGGCATAATAGAGGGGCTTGCATGGTATTTGTGTAATTAACACATGAATGGTAGCATGGCAGCCACATAGCCCAGATACTTACCGAGCTCCCTATTATGTCTTGTCAAACAGGTGCAGATGGACAATGGATGTGTTTACATAATCCTGGCAATATAATTTGACTACTCTTGAGAAAGCAATACAATTTTCACAATTTAATAAATTATCATTGAAATGTCCATTTGACACCAAATTTCACTCCAAGAAAGTTACAATACTCAAGATTGTACTAGGTAAATTTGACATGAATTAAATGAGACACTTTGGAGTTATTAGGGTTGTAAAGCCAAAAAATGTTTTTCTCTACATCCAGAGCATTTTGGGCAGCAAAGATGTGTTTAGGGGGCACTTTGGTGGTTTTTTTTCAGGGGCGTTTTACACCCCCTTCCCGATGGAAATTTTTGTCAGTTTTGATATTTTATGTAATGTACACCCATAACTCTTCCTTCTGACAAAATTTGGTCCATGGGCCTTAACGGGAAAAATTGCCCCAATTTTTAGGGGCGGTCTGACAACCCATTCCGACGGAAAATTTTGTCAGTTTTGGTGTTTTGGTAATGTATAGTCATACACCTTCCTTCTGGCAAAGTTTGGCCCATATGATAGATGGTTTGAAATCGACCCGACTTTGGGGCCCCTTTTGGGGGCTTTGGGGGCCAAACCAGGCGGCTTCGTTCGAGCTGACAAGCTTTTTGTGAATGACATGGATAGTCTAAGTAACTTTAAGGGGTCAAATCTCATATGTAAAATGGTTTGACCATTTCGGGACAGGCTCCCAGACTATAATGTCCTCTTTGATTATTATTGATAACGATATAAGAACAAACATTACCCCCCCCCCAAAAAAAAACAAAACAAAACAAAACAAAAAAAACCAAGGTCTCAGTGGCGGATGGGGGGGGGGGGGGATTGCTTGCTGACACGTGCCTAGGCAAAACCCAATAAGGGCTACCTTATGTACACATTCAGTACAACAAGGGAATTATGCCCCCACCCCCTCCATAGTGCCCCTTCCTCCGGCTGCAATTTCCGACCAAAAAGGCACTGAAATGACGATAAAATTGACAAGTTAATTTTTATTAAGTTTCCGGATACACCTCCCCCTCCCATCCTACGAGTGATCTGGGATCTTGTTCATAGTTTCCGAGGAAAATGATGCAATAGGTCACAATTCAAGGTCTCGTCAACTCGAACAGAATACATACAGGGGGAATAGGTTAAACTTGGTTTAATATGGAGATCAAAGTGTCATGCACTTTATTTAGTACAAATTACTGCAACTCTCTGACCAAAGGAACAAAGGAAAATGAATCCAGTCAAGAAATGAAAATGAAAAATCAATTTCTAACGGACATGATATCTATCTGCTTATATTCAATCAAAAAGTTCACAGTATGAAAAAGTTGACATTTGGCGCTCCGTAAATCGATGGACTAAATCTACCCAGATAGTCAGGCCCTGTTGTAAACCAGGAATAAAGTTAAAACGCTTTTCTTTATTCTTTAGGATCTCGTCTCATTATTTTTTTTCATTTTCATTCCCATAGCATATTATATATATATATATATACATTTCTAATTTAAGAATCTAAATATGAAAGACACATCTTTACATAAACTCTCATATAAAATCAAGTGTTATTCGGAAATTTACTATTCAAAAAGGCTAAAGTGGTCATCCATTACAGCATATTAAAAAGCATTGAAATTACGAAAGCCTCATATAATGGCAAACAGATTCATCAGTGGACGATAGTTGGTATTTAATCAAGTCTCTTCGAATTTCACATCTATTTGATCATGATACAAATGAAGGCAAATGTAATGACATGAAATATGAATGAATACACTTAAATCAATGTGATGAAATTAATGTAAATCATGAAGGAAAATAAACAACAATAGATCGATAAAATAGCATAATAACGTTGGTGATTATTGCATCATTACAAATCATAATGGGATATATTGTAGGCCTCTACTAGAAATAAACTATGTAGAAATCTTTCTACGGTCCGAAATACTGGAACTCACTTATAGCAGCGATATAATCAACTCCCAAAGTCTAAACTGTTTCAAAAGCAAGTTAAAAAAAAAAATCTTCTTCAATTATATGCAGTGAATTCAAACTGAGTGAGCAGGACTAACCTCCCCCCCTCTCTCTCTCCCACCCTCTCTCTCTTTCTCTCTCTATCTCTCTCTTTCTCTCTATCTCTCTCTCTCTCCACCTCCTTCTCTCTTCTCTGTCTTACTCCCTTTTCACCCCTCCCTTTTCCTGCCCCCTCTCTCCCTTCTACTCTCACACAGACACACGCACTTTCTTTCATTCTCCTCATTCCTCCATCCTCCTTCTCTTTCCTTCTATTTCGTTTTTACACCGTCTTGCACTTTTACCTTACTTTCACACTTTAGTTTTTCTTATGGGTTGAGGCAATTGTTCTTCTACCTCATCTCACTTATGAATTTTCTCTTATCAATAATTCGCTTCTCGTAATGATGCTTTATGAATTTGATATTACTAAACCACCTTATCGTGATTAAGTTATATAAGTTTTTGGACATGTAATATACAAGCTTTGCTTTCCAACATGTCCAATTGTTTTCAACATCACTTTAAAAAAAAAAGAAGATTTATTCCCTCTCTCTTACTCCCTTTCCTGATTTCATCTCTTTTCCTCTATCAACCTGTCCCTCCCCATCTGCTTCTTCATCTAGGTGAGCCTTTGTGTTTTTATTAATTAAGTTAGTTACTTAACGTATACTATATGTAAAAAAAACACAACAAAAACAAAACAAAAAACAACGAAGAGATTTCTGAATCATGTACATAATTATAATGATTTTTAATTGGGAACATGCTATTTACAAGCTCCGCTTCTCTGCTAGTTCCCTTTCGTTGCCTTTTCGATTATTTTGATCAATAAACAATTGAAATATGTGTAAACCTCTCTCTGTTATAACATTTATTTCAGAAAACAATATGTAAAACCAAGTTCATATGCGTTATGTTTGAATGATGAGTTTCTTCTACAATGTAAATACTTTATATGACGTGTAGATAGTAGCTACTATATTTTATGTCATACAATCTTTTTACAATGTAATCCATTTATAATGTAAGTGTATTCATATTTGTCTCAAGGGCGCCACACCCTACTAGCAGTATTGCTATCTAGTGGTGTCCTATTACCAAAGATTTGTTTTTCAAATGTATACTATATTGTGATCAATTTTTGGTAATAAAGTTCTTTCATTCATTCATTCATTCATTCATTCATTCATTCATTTATGAATTGGTATCGAAAAATAAATGAATCTTGAATCTTGAATTTTGAATCTTGAATATTTGTGCATCATATACTTTACTGATTGATATGTAATTATGTGCCCATATCTATGGAAAAACATCATTGTTGTATTATTGAAGTTATTGTATTTATTTTATGCAATGCACTACAGTATTATGTTAATATGATTGAAAACAGTAAATCTGAATCTGTATCTGAAACGCAATAGACTGAGACTAAAAATCTAGACAAAATATGAATTCCATTTATAACTGTCTTTCTCCCGTCTCTCATTCTTTCTGTCCACTTTCTCTCCACCTCATATGCCCCCCTCTCCCCCGTCCCATATCTACCCCTACTCTCCCACTCTTCTTATCTTACCCATCCCTTTCTTTTTTGCTTAAAACAGTTGATTTCATCTTTCCCACAACATAGCAATCATCTGTAGCTTTGAGCGTTTGACGCATTTCGTCCATCAAGTATGAGGTTGGTATTCTTTGACTCTCTAGTATGGTACATGCAATTGCTTTCTGTATGCTTGCATGCCACAAGTTTCCGGTATCGTGTGAGCAAAGAGAATAATTTCAATAACCTATCGGTGACAACTCACTACGACGGTGTTCCGCTTTTCTTCCTTCCCTCACCTGCTTCATGTCACTTTGTCATCCGAAGCTGATGCCCGAACCGTTAGACCCGTCAAACCATTATGTCAGATATATCAGATAAATTCATACTCCTCAGAAAATTTTAATCACTCTAATCACGACGCCTCTCATAGTTAGTATCAAATTGTAATTTTGATAACACAGAACGACATTTGAAGGATGATATCACATGAAGTAATAATCTTGACAACATTGGCGTATCTAGGTATTCTGGCGCCCGGGGCAAACTATCAAATCTGCGCCCCCCCCCCCCCCCCGCCAAAACTCAGATTAATGAGCGTTTTTAATTTAGAAATGATGGAACTATACGTGAAAATGAGATTTGATGCATATAACCTAGGGTTGTTAGCCCATATCTGATGAGTTATTGTGCAAGCGAGGGAGCAACACGACCGAGCGACAGATTTTTTCCTTTTCACCCCTTAAATTGAGATTAATTATGTATTTTACCCTTACAAAAAAAAAAAAAAAAAAAAAATCTAAGGGAATACAGCGACCTAGCAACAGAGTTTTTGTTGTTGAAATTTTGAACATTCCTATTTTGGGGGCGCAAAATGAATGAAAACCGTGAAGAAGTATATTCGATGAATTTTGTACGGCAATTGCAAGGCAAATTTATGATTTCTTTCGAATGTGCTATACGTTGAAAGTGCTTTTTATGCACTATATCCCATCTGGGGGCGCAAACTTTAACAAGCTCCTGCCTTATGCGGGGGGGGGGGGGGGGGGGGAGGGAGCAAAGCAACTAGAGTCAATTAATGGTTAACACTTTAAAAGCGAAATTGGGTGCGCGAAATAGCTAGATCTTGAATATAATTTTGCGAGGGAGCAAAGCGACCGAGCTATGGAAAATTTTCGCAATTCAAACCCTATAAAACACCATTTCTTACGCATTTTGTCCTTGACTGGGGCGCAAATAACCCTCAAAGACCATAACATTTTTTGCATTTTTCCCCCTTTTCTTTCTCTCTTTTCCGTCTTTTGCGCCCCCCTTCAAGTGCCGCCCGGCGCACGTGCCCCTTCTGCCCCCTATAGATACACCACTGCTTGACAATCTCCTGTCAGTACTCTTTATCTATACAATTTCTAACTGTTTGTCTTCATTGTCCCATCCCCCCTCTCTCTTTCCTTTGCACGAAACAGTTTACTTTCATCTCCAATAATGACACTTGAGACATATTTTTGTCATGTTGGCCTTTATACAGGTTCATTTTTAATAGTCATGTTATGTCGACTGAGATAATAATTAGGGCATCCATTAATTATGTCGTGCTCTGATAAACTGCCGCGAATCTTTTTTTTTCCCTTATCATTTTGTCATTCGAAGCTGACTGGTAAAGCCGGATCTTTTTATTCCGTAGTTGGGTAGGATATTTTTCAAGATCATATTCATGATAGTAACCCATGCTGTTAGGCTCATCTTCCCATACGTTTAACCGAAGTGCTTTATCGGAAACTTGGTAAACTCAGAGGTGTATTATCGTGTACTGGCTTCCCGCTGTATCAAAAAGCATTTAATACAAAGTCCTGACTTTGGTGTTCAATGCGCTCAATTATACTGAAGCAGTGCCACTATCGTCTTCGATCAAGGAGTTATCACAGAACTGACTTCTTGCTTCGATCTTTTGTCTCCACTATGCTTGCATAACCACCAACTACGGGCATCGTGCTTTCGAACATGTTGAACCAATAAGACTGCCGAGTGAAAGACAAACCAGTAATTGCCTCAGAACATTTTAAACCAGAATAAAGCAGCTCCTTTTCATTCAGAGCTATAAGGACTATTATTGTACATGTTGGATATTGTTTTTTGTTAAGATATCCCTTGAGTATAATTTGTAGCGCGTTGAGTGGTACTATTCCAGAAAGTGCGCATTAGAAATACTTATTCCCCGCCTGAATGAGTCCAATATCAAACGGGTAGGAATCTTATAGTTACAAATACAATTTCTGACCAACTTTTGATGATGATGACCAACGAGACATTGAACGATCTATTCTATTTAGACGGTGGTAACAATAATTTGGTTGTTGCCTTATCTTACTACATAACCGTATTACTTGTAGGATTACCGGGCAATGCCATCATCATCCAAGCTTACGGGTGGAAAAAACGAAAGACTACCACGGATGTCCTCATCATGGGCCAAGCGATATTCGACTTCATTGCTTGCGTATTCTCGCCTGCATTGAACGCTGTGATTACCGTGTTTGTGTGTCGGGTGGTCTTGATATCACTCGTAGAAGACGCAACCTCCTTTGTCTCTCTTTTCCTCACAACCGTAATCAGCATAGACCGTTACTTGGTAGTATGTCATCCATTACGACGCCGAATGTCGGTTCATAGGTCCATTTCTTTAGTAATTGTGTGTGTAGGCGTCATCGTTGCACTCCTCTCTCCTGAAGAAATTTTGGTCGGTGTAGATGTGTCGGTTATAAATGGTCAAAGAAGATGTATATATTCAAGACCTTATGGTATTTACATAGCTTTAACGGTGACTTATCTTGTGTTATATATTATATCGTTTTTAACGAGCACTCTCTTGTATTCCCTCATCTATGTTTTCCTGCGAAAGAGAGTAAAGATTCACGCCGACCTGGTGGGCAATGAACCCCCTGTCGCTACCATCAATTTAAATAAAATCAGCGACAGTTCCCTCAAAGCGAATTCGAGGATACACGTTGGAAAACCACCTGGAAGTCATCCTGGTGTTGATGACTCTTCAATCACGAAAATAAAGTCTGAAACAATCCAAGATTCACTACCTCCCGAAAGTGCAGGATGTTCAAGTCTTTCCAACGATTCGCGATTACGCCACGAGAGAAGTAAAGTTATGGGTTTGCATCCAGGATCATTAGAGACTGAACCGTCAGGGGACAACGGAAAATCACTTCGACTACTCCGTAGTGTCTTCAAACCAATGCAGATATCACAGAAAACGTCACCTTTCCAACGCCGGGGTACAAATCGACGAACTACCCTGAAAAACAAAAAGATGGAAGACTTTGGAAGGAGAACGACTCGCATGCTTCTGATCATAACTATATATTTCTTTGTGACGTGGAGTCCGATTATGGTTATATATGTCTTTTGCCCTCGGATGTTGGAGAGAAATACAGGCATCCCTGGATTTCCTGATGTATTCGACGTTCTGAATGCAATCAAACTCACCAATCACATCGTCAATTTCTTCGTCTATTATCTGGTCAGCAACAGTTTCAGAAGGGACGTTAAGGAGTCGTATAAAAAGTGTTTCTTTAGGAAATAGTTACAAGATAGAATTACAAGCAAGGGTGACGATTGGGGGGGGGGCAGTAGCCCTTCAAAACTTTAAAAAGATGCTCGATCGGGAATTCCTGACTTTTGCACAACGCGTCTCAGGTCGTTCCCATATGTTTGATGGAATTCCCGTTTAACGGGTATTCTTAATTATCCTGACGTATAAATACTATTTTCTCGAGTATGCAGTTGTATATGCCTTGTATATTCTTTCTATTCTTTAAGTTGTTAAGTATATGTATAATATTTGATATTTATGCAATTGAGTTGTTGTTATGCTCTCTGGACCACATGGAAGACCAGTAGTGTATGCCTGCTGACAGCGTTGAAAATGGGTTATTCAGTCGTTAATTCATTAATGTGTATATATTTCTATTGCCCTTACATATTTTAATCAAATGGAAACATAGGTATTCCTCCTACTACTTCTACTATCTGACTATTGTGAGAGTATTCCAACAAAAACTGCACTCAAGTTACCTCGTCCATAATTCATATACTTCGGTATTTATTGAAACATAAATATACATGATGGTCTACTAATTCGATGATAATAAAGTAATTACAAGTGTTGTTGGTGGAAAAGGTAGGCTATATACGTGACTTGTAGTTTATATCTTTTTAAGATAATTTTTCCTTAATTCCCGAAGTTTTCGATAACAAATTAATAAACAAAAACTCATACTCTACTTTTCACGTTCCATATGAACTTAATCAGTATTTGCTTTCATCTATCGACAGAAAGAGCACGTCGTTGTTATAGTGGGTCTTTAATCAATATTAGTTCCAATTATCACATTATCCATTAGCAGGGACCTTCGGTGTAGCGACAGTGACAGAATATGAAGATATAAGCGCTAAATGAGACTTTGATGAAAATGGCTCATATCGCCTGGCTAAAGGATCGACTTGTAATTATATTTCATACCATAATTTCAAAAGCGATTCCAAACAATAGGAAATCGTGTCGTTCATGAATGTCACTCACTGAAGCTCATAAAATGTCATTTCTCAATTTACATAGGAAGTAAATTTCAAACAGGGACGGAGACAGAGTATCGGGGGCGGGGGGGGGGGGGGGGCACAAGTCTAAAACCTCTCTGACAAGCAAGAATAATGCTACAAGCGATCAAACTTACCTTAAGCGTTATTTAGTTATACTTATCGACCTGTATTGTAATGTATTTTTCTAAGACGTGTGAAAATAGCATTTTGTAGAGAGAAGTAAAGGGAAAGTTGCTGTCATAGTAAATAGCATCCTTTACAATTGCAGGTGTTTGTTATTATTAGGCAGATTGGTTTGGCATAGCAGGCCTACAGTATTATCTCTTCATCATGTTCATGGGTACGGGAGAGTTGCTTTCGCTAGGTTGGGAAGGTATTAGGCAAGCTGGGACAAGGCGGCGTGCATGCTAGCGCAGCCATTTTGCTTTTATGCTTTAGCTGCAAAGGTTGCTGTAATTTTGGTTGCAGTGATAGTTTAGAGGCGCCGCCCAAGATTCCAGGGTATTAGGCAACCTGTTGTTCTAGCCGGGCAGAACTTTTCAGAAAGACTGTAAGTTATATTTTTGCTGGTTAGACATTTATGTGTATTATTGTAAATGTCATTTGGAAAGATAGCTTGTGAATACTTTACCAGGATAAGGTAACCTGGATATTAAAAGGAATTATGTTCTGCTAGTCTTAATTACAGACTTTGTATTTGTAATTTCCAGTTTATGACTTTCCATGTGCATGTATAGGGTGATATTTTAAAATGTTTCTATAACACAAAGTCATGGATAATTGTGGATTATTCATTGTTAATTATTGTCATTACTAATTACGGATTATGAAGTATTGATTATTGGTTATATGCACTTCTTAATTAGATGCGATATAATCGAGGTTATAGTTATTTGGATATGACGTCATCTTATTTTGGTAATTGCATTTTAGATGGCAGATTTCGTGGATTACTAGAATTCCAACTAAGATTAGTCGGATCCTCAGATTCTACCGGATTCCCGGTTCATCGGTTTGCTAGTTATTGAGGTTTGACTGGTAGCTTACCCCAGCTTACTCCACGTTCACTGCGAACAGAGTTTTCGTCAAGAGAGTGACAGATTATTCTTCAGGGAAGGACATCGCAACCCGAGTTCGTCCCATTGGGTCATCGCTTCCGATGTCGATCCGTCTTCATCCACGCCATTCAACCATCAGCATCGACATCGCGATGTTACTATTCTATGACTAGACACCAAGAAGAGAAGTCTCGCGAACATTCATTTTATTAAAAGGCCTTTCTTATAAACCACAAATCAGTAAATTTGTACTTTAAGGGGAATAACTGTGCACATGTGCTTAATTATATAACTTTTATCACATTGTAATTGTTCTTTGTTTATGTATTGAGCCAATACCATTATACTCTCATTTCAATTGAAAGATTTATATTCCCACATAGGAATATTCTCTTATTAAATAGCTTTATAAAATTTGTATAACTTGGTTTTTAGTACTGGTTATTTTTATTATGCGGGAGTTGGTCAAACAATATAATCTAGTGAAACATGTCAAAGTCCTCTGGACATATCCAGTTGTGACAGCTGCGAGCGATGATATTTCATGTGAGTGAATCATTGTTTCTAATAACTGATTTAAACTCTGTTTCGTTTGACACCATTTCCAATGTAATTAATTCATTTCGTCAGACGTATTTAATAATTAGATTTTGATGAGTGAGAATTACAGTGAAGACATAGGCTTTGTTTCATATTATTTTAAGTGTTGTTAATGGGATAACCTCGTATGTTGTATGAGTGGGATTATGTTATATTTTCAGAGTGTTCCAAGAATAAAAAGAAAAAAAAAATGCACACTTTTTGTTACGCAAGTTATCTTGCAGTATATACATATATATATAAATATATATATATATATATATATATATATATATATATATAACGCCAATGATTGAATGAGTAAACTTTACTTTTTACTTTAGGCTGTGTACCATGCAACGGGTTTGCTTAAATCTCAGATATAACTGCAACTTGTACGTGCGAAGAGCTAATCTTGTTTCTCGTCGTGGTAAAGAAATCATTGAGCTTGACGAAATTCTTCACCCGTAATCGGATATTTGTTAAGCGTGAAGTTTATTTTCCATATTTCATATCACATATCTTTAAAATGTCTATACATATTTCAGTCTTTACACCTTATCTTACTGAACTTTTTCATTTTTATATGTTTTGCAATATTTTCTAAGCTTTAATTTCTATGATTTATATATCATTTTCTCATATTTTTTGTGCATATGCTGTTGTTTTGATATTTGTATTTATATTTTATTATTTATTGTATTTTATTGATACACGGCCCCATTGTAAATCAGCCAAGCGGCTGAATTGGGCTTTTACCTTGTTTAAATAAATCAATCAAATCAAATCAAGTCATCCTCATAGAACCTGCTTCATCATGTCTCACCCTTTGATCAATTGTCACATACACTTGATTGAGTATCGTCTACACAGCACTGAACTTGTAACAAGTTATAATATCGAGTAATGTTCCAAAGGTTATTTGCTGTTTTTTCCGAAGGTTTAATAGTTTTGAAAGTTCGTTTTTCCTAAGGTTCATAAATCCGAAAGGTGCGTTATTCCGAAGGTTCATAATTCCGAAAGGTTCTTTACTCCGCAGATTCATAATTCCGAAATGTTCTTTATTCCGAATGTTCTTAATTCCGAAAGGTTCGTTACTCCGCAGGTTTATAATAGACCGGTTCTGGAATGTATTCAAATTTATGCACATCTCTTCTCTGAGCACCTAGTGACGAGCTATTCCACTAACCTGCTTTTGATACATGAGCCTCAATGCTTGGAATCCAGTTTGCATACATTACTTGTTGCTATGTCCAGCAAGCTTTCAGGTTGTCAAGAACAACTTTTGTTTGAAAGGTATGTATAAAATTTGCATACATTACCGAAGCGGTCTATTCCGAAATGTTCGTTATTCCGAAGGTTCTTTATTCGCAAACTTTGTAATTTCGAAAATTGAATAGTATTAATTACTCGGAAGTTCAACTATTCTGAAAATACAATAGAACCCTGTATCATTTTTCAGAATTACAAAACTTTGGAATTATGAACCCTATTTCATTTTTAACATCATGACCCTTATTCCATTTTCGAAATTACGAACTTTTGGAATACCAAACCCTTCTTCATTTTCGGAATCAAGAACCTTCTGAGTAATGCTACAAATTATGAACCCTACTTCATTTTCAGAATTATACAAAATTATGGGAAAATTGTGTTTCGGAATAATGAACCGTTAGAAAAAACGAACCTTAAAAAAACGTGTACCCCCCCCCCCCCCGTTCGGAAGAGGGGAATCGTTGAGCTTGACGTAACGAACCGATGACCCAGCCTTAGGAAACACCATATAAGAGAGCCTCTTCATACATGTCTTACATATAGTTCCGTTCATATTCATAACCTTTCGTTTGCAGTGGAGATACGACTGGCAGTGGCATTAACCTTATAGCCCGGGGGGGGGGGGGTACTCACGTATATTGGGTATACGGGGATGTGCCGCTGGGAAGGGTGACTTTTTGAAGAAAGATCCTTAGACATGGGTCCCCTTTTCATTAAAAAGATCCTTAGACATGGGTCCCATTTTCCCCCAAAAAATCCTTAGACATGGGTCTCTTATCCCGGCTCTTATCATTTGTTTCATTCCTCTCTTTTCTCCCTCATTTGTCCGGGAAATCCTTAGACATGGGTCCATTTTTCACAAAAAATCCTTAGACATGGGTGCCTATTTACAGCAAAAGGACCCTTGGATGTGGGTATGGGTCTGGAGTTCTCAGCCGCACACCCCCGTCCGATTATAATCTGAGTACCCCCCCCCCCGGGCCTTGTAGAGTCCCACTGAAGCTTAACAATCATAAAACATTTACTTTATAATTATTTACCTCCTTCTTTACCCCTATAATCCTCTGAGATATCAATGAAAATTGCCTAGAAAACGTTTTTTGACAAAAAAATTATTTCAAGTACAACTGTCCTAATCGGTCCAGATAAATTTTTACTTTCAAGCATTACACTTTTGTTCTTTTTTTTTCATACAAAAGAATGGGGAAGTTAAGCAAGTGACTATTACAAGAATATAAAAAAGAGTGACTTTATTCCAGAAAACCATTGTTGAGAGTTCGAATGTCCTCTTCGATTTTTTTTAGTAGCGTATATCAGAAATATTTTCCTTCGTCAACATTATCAAAAACTCTTTACTCATGATGGATAAATAGAACACGATCAGCAAACCAGGTCAAGAAATTAACTCAACACATGGGCAATTTCTATACCTAATTTCATGGCCTATAGAAATTATCTTCGGAAGAAACTCACATGCTTATCTTCGCCATTTTCCTTACAAATTTCGCCCTTCGATGCTCGCTTGCTTATTCAACCATCATTCAATTTGTAGTCGACAAGCAAAATACGATAACATGAAAGAGGCTTTTGCGACGTTCGTTCATTTTATAAGGTTATTTGCGTCAGGGGCTGTTGAAATGATCCTTTAAAAAATGTTTCCGATCACGCTGATTATGTGCAGTGTTGCCATGGTGATCTGTCCGTGATGATTGCTAGCCCGCCTACAGGAATTCTATAGATTCTGGTGCCTCGTCAACCTCGAAGAAATGTTGTGCTACAAAGACTCGCCGTTATAAAAGTACGCTGCCTCTCCAGACCCCTGTCTTTCCTACATCTGAAGCCATTAGTTCGGCCTAGTTTTGTCTGCCTACTTTGCTGCTCAAATAGTGTCGAAAATGTAGAGATACCTCTTGTATATAATATTGTTTGGTATTTCCATCTTAAGATGAGTTAACTAATATTTACACACCCCTTCAACCTTGCTGAATCATCCTTTTACTTATCTTTTTCCGCTCAAATGATGCATGGATTGATTGAAATTAACACTTTTAATACTGATGCGATTGGTTGGTTTACCGACTCGTTTGGACGTTTGTACAACATCTGTACAACTGCAACTATTTCTGAGGAAACCCGCCGTCGGTTGTAGTCTCACAAGGTAAATACATTTGATTGTGTAATAAAAAAATGTGGTCTAATGCACTCGACCAATTAGATGAGCCTCTTCAAGGATCTTTCAGTCGTGTTGAATCTGCAATGTGCTAGGGTTTGAGAAGTGTCTAAATGATTGAACTCAAACACAATGAATCATATCGTTCATAACTCTGTGATTGCAATGAATAGGACATCGAATAATTTGTGTCATCCTGGAAGAAGAGAAAATAACGCAGGTGATGATGGTGACATTGAAAATACGACTGTGAACTTGACATACTACATAATTGTATTACTTCTAGGATTACCGGGCAATGCCATCATCATCCAAGCTTACGCATGGAGGAAACGGAAGACGAGCACGGATGTCCTCATCATGGCCCAAGCAATAGTCGATTTTGTCGCTTGCGTATTCACCCCTGCATTCATCGTCCGAGGTGGTTTTTCAGACCTGATTTCCATGGGTTTGTGTAAGTTGACATCCCTCTCAGGAGAGGCAACCGCTTTTGCCTCCGTTTTCCTGACGACCGTAATCAGCATTGATCGTTACATGGCCGTATGTCGTCCATTACGACGTCGAATAACGATACGTGTGGCAGTCCTGTTGGTGATGATATCTGTAATCGTCGCCATTGCAATCAACGTTCCTTTTACATTTTTTGTTGATGTGCACAAATCTAGACGCTCTAACAGAAGAAGATGTGTACTTCGGGTATCGTACGAAGTTTCACTTGCTTTTACGATGATTCGACTGGCCTTTTTCACTGTATCGTTTGTGACGACCACCCTCCTTTACGCCTTCATCTATACTTTCATACGAAAGAGAGCAAAGATTCACGCCGAATTGGTGGACAATGAACTACCTGTAGCTACCATCACAGCTCCAAACAACGACATCGAGAGTTCGCTTGATTCGAACTCGAGGTTAAATCGTGCCTTCATACCCGATGCAGAAACGAGAATGACTATTTGTCATCACGAAATTACAACCATAAATAACAAGTCGGGAACAACTGAGTCTACATCTCATTTCGAGATAGCAGGTGGTTCGTATATCACTAACATGTCACTGTCGGCTAGCAGAGAAGTTGCTTGTTCACATCTCATAGCGACTGAACATGCTGAACCGTCACAGGACAACGGGGAATCTCCTAAGAAATCACATCATCCACGAACGTCATCGCCCAAAGTAGCATTTTCACAGCGTCGTGATCATGTTGCCAATCAACGAACTGTTTTGAGGAGCAAAAAGGAATTTGATTTCGGAAGGAAAACGACACGCATGCTGCTCATCATAACAATTTACTTCTTTTTCACCTGGACCCCAAATATGGTCATGCGAATCATTCCGCGTTCACTGATTTGCAGATACAATTACATTCCTGGAGTTTCCGCCTTTTTAAACATTTTGCAGTCCCTCAGATTGACAAACCACATCGTCAATTTCTTCGTATACTATTTGGTCAGCACAACATTCAAAAGAGACACCAGGCAATCGTTCCAAAAATGTAGAGCCAGTTTGTGAAAGTTACAGTGGTGCAAATGCTTCATAAGTATAAAATCACCAACTGTACAGACATGTCACAGTAGAATGCCTTGGTTAGAAACGATATTATTACTACAATGTACTGCTTACCATGAAATCTGAGAGATTTCGTTTGTTCATATTGCTCTGTTATTGACTTAACTTAGAACAGATATTTCGGAATCAAGCGATAATGGCTTGGATTGAAACGATTAAAATACGTGTATAAAAATTCAACAAGAGATCATTCTCTCATAAATGAGCACATCCCATAAATACATGTGGTAACATAATGCTTTACCACAAGTGCCTACATGCCTACTTACATAAATGCTGTTGAAATTACGAATTGAAATCACGAAACAGGGGGCGAGATCCTCTCTCCAGATGGGAGGGGTAGTGCTCAGCAGAATGTAGTTGTCAGTCTGTCATCACACGGCAGATTTTGTTGACTTTTCCAGATCTTCACATGGAGAGGATGTGTTTGCCGGCTTTACAAATGCTAGATATATGGAAGAATATATTTTGATCAAATGGACGAAACTACTTCATGGTGACAAATGCTATTGACTGAGATCAAACATGTCTTTTACAATGTCTCTGTGGTTTTGTAATTAGCACAAAGTGACGCTATTGGCTAACTAGGAACACTCAATGCCAGTCGACAAAAGTTACGTTCACACGATGGGAGCTAAATTTTAAGTTTCGCTTGTAGTTTCAAAACTTTAAGTTAACTTGTAGTTATCTTGTAGTTTCATCCCGTATGAAAGGACTCGTGGTTTCGAAACTTTAAGTTTACTTGTTGTTCTAGAACCACAAAGCTCGTGGTTAATGCTGAAACCACTAGCAGCGGGGGGGGGGGGGGGGGGGGGGGGGGGGGGGTCCTCCATCGCAGTTACGGCCCATGCCCATGCCCAATAAAGCTTGTGGTTAAGGATGACCTCGCTATTCATGTTAAATTTCCTGGTCATACCCTTCGCGCGAATTATGAACACAGGATCTGTATGTCTACTGTACACACAATCGGTAGTATTTACTTCCGGGGTTAACCACAAAGATTGCTCGGATTGTAATTTCAGCTCGTTGTTTCAGGCTCGAGTGGACCCTCGTTTCGGTTAGGGAGTCGTGGTTTCGTTAACCTAAAGCTTCGCTAACTTAAAGTTTCGAAACCACAAATCCCGTATGAACGTATGAACGTAGCTAAAGAAAACCTTCAGCAAGGAATAGAAACTTGATGTGGGGCCGTTTCGACAGAAAACTTGTTGATTCGTTGTCGAGAAAGCAAACGAGATTTGAGAGAAGCCATGATGTTGAAGAAACGGAAAAAGAGACCAAACATGTATAGAAAACAATTTTTTTTTAAAATAACACACACGCACACCCTGGTATCAATATGCCTTTAGCACTTCATTTATTTGATGTGTGATAAATGAGCAATGTAGATAAAATGCCTTGCTCAAGGGCATAAGTGCCGTGTCGGGGATCGAACGCCCGATCCTCGCATCTCCAGTCAAGCGCCTTAAACCACTGGACCACGGCACCTCCACAATACACACGCACGCACACACACACACACACCCACACACAATTCAAAAAGGGAGGACAGCGATTGGGAACTTTGATAGAGCTACGAACTATTATTCTCTCATTTTCATTTCTCACAATATATATATATATATATGTATATGTATATAGTGTTAGGATTGATGAGACAGGAGACAAGGCCGTAGCTGAACTTCAACTTTATGAAGATAATAATACAAACATATAGCATATACTTCAATATACACACATAATTATAATGGTGTGTTTTTATATTCCATTTACATTTGCATATCGATATCAGCATATACCTTCATGGCTACAGTATGAAAACATAGCTCGGAAATATTGTACAGAAATTTAAAGTAAAAGGTAAACGATCTTTTACTTTATATTTCTGTACAATATTTCTGAGCTATGTTGTAGCCATGAATGTATATGCTGATATCAATATGCAAATATATATTTTGTTATTAAATGGAATATAAAAACACACGTGTGTATATGTGTGTATATTGAAGTATATGCTATATGTTTGTATTATTATCTTCAGAACCTGAAAAAGGCCGGGAAGGCCGAAAGCTTGATCTAATAAAGTTCAGCTACGTCCTTGTCTCCTGTCCCATCAATCCTCACATTTATTTACCGAGACGCCGTCGAAATGTTGGGTATCTTCGCATGGTATTTCACGTACTGGCATTGACTGTATGAATACACTTTCTTTATATATATATACAAGTGTAAGGAAATAACATATACAACAGCTTTGGCAACTCTCGCGGAAATAAATATAATTGTGAGAAATGGAAATGAGAGAATAATGGTTGCGTAGCTTTAATCAAAGTTCCCCAGAGCTGTCCACCCTTTTTCAAATTCTTTGCAAAGGTTGAAAAAATTGTCTCTAGCCGGGAATCGAACCCGGGTCGTTGGCTTAGAACGCTGTGGTCAAAAGTCGCCTGCCCCCGACAAAAAAATTAATAGTGTTGAAGATTTGTCAATCTGTCGGTCAATTAAATATGGTGTCGCCAAAACCACTGGCCCGTCTCCGTAGTCTCGTGATTGAGGCACTGGCGTTCTACGCCATCTACAAAAATTTCAAAAAGGGACGACAGCTCTGGGGAACTTTGATTTAAGCTACACAACCATTATGAGTGAATACACATATAAAGCGGAAAGCGGATATGTAGCTGAAATCAATTGATTATGTTTATTTCACACAAGATTTCGGCCTGCAATGGTCTTCTTCAGGTGTTCCTGAAGATAAACATAATTATAATCATGACTATAAAGCTCTTCATTAGTGGTATACATTATATTCCAATGCACACATCGTAAAGATATACATGTAAATAATTTCACAACATTGACGCAAATGCAAATTGTAGTGTAGAGGGGGGGGGGGGGGGGACTACATAATTTTGAAGGGGTCTTACAAGCTGAGCCTTTGAAATCAGCATAAATGCAATCTGATAAATTAAATAATTGCAAATTGAACGAGGACTTTATTTGATTTTACAGGTTCACAAATAACGATCAGACTAAAGTACCTAATAAATATCATAAAACAAACATTTCTCTCTCTCTCTCTCTATCTCTCTCTCTCTCTCTCTCTCATTTTGTCTCTAATTTCCTCTTAGCTAGCTTCCTCTATCCTGATGATCCTCAGTAACTCTCTCCTTAATGATGTTTACTTTTTCATTTTCCTAATGCCATAGCAACCGCTAGCAACTCTTGACGCATGTTGCAAAATATCCTCTGCAATTATCATTTGTGCCAAATTAATTGCTCGGGCAACTCGAACTCGCTGTAGCCTGTCGCCGTAATTCGTTGCTAAATGTTTCAGTCAAATTGTGGTTGACATCATCCTTTCGTTTGTTGATGGCTATGAATACGATGGCAAAGCAGTGATTCATTTATATTTCAGATTCAAGGTGAGCAGAGGTTTGGTAGATCTGAGACCGGTGATTACTCAAGGTATGCAGGATTGATTCAAAATCAGACAGAACTGAACTTAAAAAAAAAAAAAAATATATGACATGGAATCGACTATGGAAACAGGAATGCAGTCGACTCTGAACAACACGGCGAATGATTTACTTTCATCTGAAGATTATGAGACTATGGAATATGACATCAGTGCAGTTGTTAATCTAACATATTACATAATGGTGTTACTTTTAGGATTACCGGGCAATGTCATCATCATTCAAGCTTACGCTTGGAAGAAACGAAAGATGAGCACCGATGTCCTGATCATGGTCCAAGCGATATTCGACTTCGTCGCTTGCGCATTCTCACCTGCGTTCATCATCCGCACTGTATTTCCCAAGTTGACTAGCAAAAGTTTGTGTCAGGTGACATCTCTCGCAGAAAATACACTGGCTTTCGCCTCACTTTTCCTGACTACTTCAATCAGTATTGACCGCTATATGGCTGTATGCCGTCCGTTACGACGTCGAATGACGGTACGTATTTCTATTTTGATTGCGATACTGTGTGCAGTTGTTTCTGCCGTGATTAACATTCCACATGCTGTTTTTACTGAACTTCGTGATCTTTTTAGTATCGGAAGGAAACTGTGCATCCTTTCGAAATGTTACGTCTTCGGTTTAACGATGATGTCTTTGGTGTTGTTCATTGTATCGCTGATGACGAATACTTTCCTTTACACCCTTATCTACGCTTCTCTACGAAAGAGAGCAAAGATTCACGCCGAACTTGTAGGCAATGATCTTACTGTAGCTACCATCAGTTCAAATAACGACAGCGGTGGTTTGCTCGATTCCATCTCGAGGGTAAATCACGCACGTGATGCAACACTGAGGGGTGGATTTTCTCATTATTCAAGCGATGTTACGAGTATCGAGAACAAGTTTGAAACTAACCAGCTCTCAATTCATTTAGAGACAGCAGGATGTTCAAGTAACATTAACGTGCCATCTTTGCCTAGAAGTAAAGTCTTCGGTTCGCATGTCATATTTTCAGGGAATGAAACTAAACAGGAAAATGAAAAACCTCTTTCATTACACCCAATTAAATTGAAACCTCTGTATTCCCAAGCGTCATTATCTAAAACGAAATCTTTCGAACGATATGGTACAAACCGGCTGCACAAATTAAAGGAGAAAAGGGAATTTGACTTCGGAAGGAAAACAACGCGTATGCTCCTTGTCATAACCATGTTTTTTTTCGTCACATGGGCTCCGAAGATCATTATGCCTATCGTGCCAGCCCCGGTTATTTCAAGTACGGGATATTTAGCGGTAATCCAGATTCTTTTCTCTCTTAGACTCACAAATCACATCGTCAACTTCTTCGTCTATTATTCGGTCAGCAATAGTTTCAGAAGGGATGTTAAGGAGTCCTTCAGAAGGTACAGGTGCAGCAAATAGTTAACAGTAATAATAGTAATAGCAGTATAGTAGTAGTAGTAGTAGTAGTAGTAGTAGTAGTAGTAGTAGTAGTAGTAGTAGTAATAATAATAATTATAATTTCAACAATAATAAGAATAATAGTAATAATAATATTAATAACAATAATAATAATAATAATAATAATAACACTTATACTACTTGTACTACTACTAAATAATGTAAATGATATAAATAATAATAATAATGATAATAATAATAATGACACTAATACTACTACTAATGATGATAATAACATCAGCAATAAGAATGATAACAACAACAAAAATAATAATATCAAATATTTAGGGGTGCAACAAAAAAGGACCAAAGCGCTTACAAAAACACAGATTAAAAAAGAAACGAAAAAAGTTACAGCCTTAAAAAAAGGAGACCACATTATTGGGGGAAGGAGTACGTTTAAATTAGATTTTTTAAAGCTGGCAAAACAGGTTATTTCTATTATGCAAAGTGTGATGTTGTTCCACTTTTTCGATGCAGCCACTGTAGAAAAAAAAATTAGTTAATGAGAGTTTAGATTCAGGAATAATAATAATAATTCTGCTTTCCGCTATGCACTGTTTGCATATGTATATTCATTGTATGATCAGTTTATTTGTGATGAGGACGTCAACTCAAGCTTTGCTTTTGACGACCCCCTTTTCTATGTATGATTTATGTGACCATACATGTTGAAAGATTGTAAATTTATGATGATGTACATGTATATGGAAATAAATGAATATCAAAATCAAAATCAAATCAAATAACAATAAATAATAATAATAATAATAATAATAATAATAATAATAATAATAATAATAATAATAACAGTTGAAAAGATGTTTGGTACTACAAAATCAGAGAATAGAGTTGAACAGACTAAAGCTTTTCGTCTTGCACTCATCAGAGTAATATTAATAAGAATGATAATGATAATACTAATAGTAATAATAACAACAACAATAATAATAATAATAGTAATAACAACAATAATAACAATGACAATAATAATAAAGATAATAATAAGACGCTTTTCTAATTCGCCTACTACTGCTTTACTAGGCGCCATTGAACTGTTGTCATTGCAGTTACGAGGCAGAGCATTGTCCTTTTACCAAATAGAGAGCAAAGACAACTACATCAATACTGTAATATTGTACATAGTACATAATATAGAACGCATTTTTCATTAATTATACCTCTCTCATGACAAAGAAGTAAGTTGATCATGTTAAAATGCATGTGGAATAGATGATTATTATTTTATGATTCTAATCATTTCAACTTTTAAACGATTTCTAATGGATTCTAGTTTTAAGATATTCTTTTAAAGTTTTGCTATGTGAATAATGCCTCTGTGTAGTTTGTGACTATGACTATGTTAATCTTGTGTGTATATGAATTTAAAATTTTCTTCAAGAACAAAGTATAATAAACTTCAAATGGATTATACAGAAAAATAAAATATTAAAACGCCACTGTAAAAATTAAAGAAAAGGACAAGAGGAAAGGCTGATATATAGGTAAGGCGAAAGAGAAATGGAGAGATAGAGAGAAGGGGAGAGAAATCGAGGCAACAGTAAATTGTAAAGTAAATCTGTAAATTTGTAACTGTACAGTAATTTTGAAGAAGGCTATTTAAGTTGCTTATAAATGTATAGCTTTATGAAATTACATTCGAAAAAACAAGGTTTAGTTACTCATCTGGTATCAGATATAGCCATGTTTAAAGAAATCCAAACAAATGTCATTATGTAAATAAATCTTGAAAATATCATGAGAAAGTCAACAACAGATTGGACTGGAAATTAATTGTATATTATGGACATGATGGATCTTGGACATGTTGGACGATATTTATTTTTGAATTGTGCCCCATTCTTCTTGAATAAGTGACTGTACTTTACGCTGCCAATAGATCAAACCTATTTTTGAACATATGAATTTGTGCTTAAAACTCACCACATGACCAAAGAAAAACCAAGGCTACATGCAATGACTAGCCTCAAAGTCATCCCATCGATCTTGGCAAGGTTTTGAAATTGTTGAACTGTTTATGAATTAGGCCTAGCATATATTGAAAAATAGATATCGTGATAGATATCACCACAAATCAAATCCATCACCCCTACCATTTTACTTCCCATAACCTTTTACACTGATTTTTGAACATGTGTTAAACAACGAGAATAGTGATTGTGAAGTCTCAGAGTAGTGACAAAAATATGAAGGATATCAATTATGTGTTCTGAAAAGAAAGAACTGCACTCGAAACAATGTGTTAAGAAATCCTACGTTAATATACATGTATACAATTTTCTCTTCCCCGATGAATTTGGGCTGTATTTTTTCTCTGATCTATAATCATGATAATAATTATGAGCCCCAACATATTCGATTTCATGTTTACATGTCATCGCCTCTGACAATCACTTCGTTAATTAAATCCCCTCGTGATATGCACGAGTGACTTCGTGCATACCATATTTACTCGCTTCGGTCAAAGCAGCGGCACAACAAAAATTATGTCAATCCATTTTGTCAAACAAAAAGACACTAGGCTTTTTAAAACTGCGAGCATTATTAAGGTTGATCAAAATGATACAGCATACGTAGCACGATAAGGCTAATTAGCGATGCTCAATGTTTTTTTTAAATGAACCTTTGCAACATTATGCATGATTGCATGTATGACTAAGCGTCCGACTTTTCAAAGTTTGGAGTCCCGAATCTTGTTAGGAACCATGAATGTATGGAATGAACCTCAGTTGTATCAAGCATGTCAATGACTATCACTATAAACATGATGAACATGACGGACAAAGAGAGTGGACAAAATAAACAACCCCTCATTCTACCCTTCACAATGGTTCTTGTAGTCAAAAGAACATCCCTTCACTGCTCTTCTGTAAAAATAAGTAGAACAGATGAATATGCATGTGACACCTGTTCGACATATTTTTACAGAATAGCAGTGAAGGGATGTTCTTTTGACGGGGCAACCTTGCTATTCACAAGGACCGTTATTCATAATGTGTAAGATTCTGTACCTGAAGGTCCGTTATTCATAAAACGGAAAGGGGGTCACTATTCATAAAGCCATAAGGACCGCTATTCATAATAGGGAGTTTCAACGTACGCGGAATTTTAGGACGGAGATTAACAATTGCACATGACAAAGGACGCCTAGGCATTCTTTGTCGAAAATGATAGAACCGGAATGGCAATACCGTGCTAGATCAAGAGCGCACGATAAATTGCAAATGCATCGTTCGCTCTGAATCTAGGACGAAACTACTGTTCCGTTCTTCAATTTTCCACAAAAACTTTAAAGTTTAAGACGGGCGTCCTTTGTCATGTGTAGTTGTTAATCTCCGTCCTAGAATCCCGCGTACGTTGCTGAACGAAAACTCTGTACTGTGAGATGAGGGTCACTATTCCTAATTCACATTGGGGGTCATTACTCATTAGGACTACTATTCATAATACGAGAAGAGGGTCGCTATTCATAATGAGAAATGAGGGTCGCTATTCATAATACGGACTGAGGGTCGCTGGTCATTACAGGATAAGAGGGTCGCTATTCATAATATGAGAAGAGGGTCCCTATTCATAATAGAAGAGGGTCGCTATTCATTATATGGTATGAGGGTATAGCGATCCTCATTTCGTATTATGAATGGCAACCCGCTTCTCCTATTATGAATAGCGATCCTCTTCTTATTATGAATAGCAACCCTCTTCTTGTTTTATGAATAGCAGTCCTTGTGAATAATGGCCCTTATGAATAATGAGCCTTTTCTCCATTATGAATAGCGGTCCTTGTGACTAACGAGCGGACCCCCCTTTTGACTACCTGAACCACTGTGAAGGGTAGAATGAGGGGTTGTTTATCTTGTCCGTCATGTTCATAGTGTATATTATGCTATATTATTTAAAGTTTCTTCTTGCGATCAACAAAGGATTAAAAATCTGTTCGGAACGTACATTTTTATTGGAATGTCGAATGTCGAAAAAAATGGCAAAGTTTATCATTCGTATTTTAGGCTAAACAAATTCGCCAAACATGCTTGGGGGTTCGAAAGCGTCGTCAATTGTTCGGGGGAGTCGTTTTTAGTTCTGCGGAAATTTCAAAAAAGTTAGAAATTTATTGCGAACGTTTCCAGCATTTCGGGCCGTGATTTGCTTGTGATTTGTTCTCAAAAATGTCTGAAAAGCTTCGTCATATGCACACGACCTACTCGCGACGTGTGTGATGTTCACACAATCTTCGTGAAATCCCAAACAGATTCCGACAGTTTCGAGAATGTCTCGCGCATGTCTTGCGCGTGTCTCGCGAAAGCAGCGAGGTTCGTCCGATCATTTCTCGAAATATTCACGAACTTTTTGGAACAAGTGACTTCGCAAAAGAAGCAAACGCGAGCCTTTCACGACGATGCCCTCTGTTAATTCGCCTACCGTTCACGTTGATTAATTTGGGAATATCAGGAAGTATTTCCGAACTATTCGCGTGCTACACACGAACAAAAACCGACGCTTTCGCGAACGTATTGCGAACGTTTTGCTCACGCGACATTCTCACGGAGTTCGTGCGAAATTCTCACGTTTGCCACATGTTTGGCGGCAAATCGGCACCATGTGACGTAAAACGCATGGCCGAAGTCTCTGACTTCATTCTGCGACTAAACAGCGAACTATTCACGAAGAGACCGATCTCAAGACAGCTGTCAACTCAGGTTCGCATTTTAGTCTCGAGTTCTTCGTGTATGTGGACTGGCCATAGTTCTGCAACGCTACACACCACACTCACACATATGTTACAAGAACTACGCACAAACTGCGCAAGAATGGTTTACGTTTTCATTTTCGCGACACATTCGGAGAAAAACTTCTCCGAATGTTGGACTTTGCCATTTTTTCGACATTCGCATCCTTCGCGAATCGTTCGCGTGCCCAGTGAAAACCCACCTTTACCAATAGGCCAGGAGCCTGTCCCGAAATAGTCACCCCATTTTATAGATGAGATTTGACCCCTTAAAGTTGCTAAGACCATCCATGTCATTCACAAAAGGCCCATGGACCAAATTTTGTCAGAAGGAAGAGTTATGGGTGTACATTACAAAAATTTAAAAACTGACAAAAATTTCCATCGGGAAGGGGGTGTATCACGCCCCTGAAAAAACACCAAAGTGTCCCTAAACCCAGTTTTGCTGCCCAAAATGCTCTTTTACTTCACTGTCTATTCCCAACATAATGAGCTTGTCTAGGCACTGACAAATTTACTAAAGGTTTGGTTATAAATGACATTTTTATTGTATGATATGGATACCCACAACTGATGAAAAATGACATAACAGTTTATGCAATTTGAAATTATATTTCTGTTCAAAATAAAAATAAAATCAAAGTATACATTGAATTTGTTCAGAGTAGCCATAGTTTTATTTATTGACTTTCAAATGTAATGTATTCCTTCATTTCTTTATATATATATATATATATATATATATATATATATATATATATATATATATATATATATATATATATTTAATGTGAGAAATCAATTGAATTGAATGAGAGAAATAATTTGCGTAGCTAAATTAATTTTTCCTCCTTACTGACTTCCTTTTTGTGGAAATAACTGCAAGGAAATAACTGCAATATATATATATATATATATATATATATATATATTATGTGTGTGTGTGTGTGTGTATTCGATATAAAATCCACGTGTTGGCATATGAAGACACAAAAAATTAAAAAAAAGTATTGTCCTGGAACAAATAAACGTTGGATTAAAGCATGAAAATGAGAGAATAACGGTTGCGTAGCTTAAATAAAAGGTCACCAGAGCTGTATAGCACATTGATACTTCCTTATATAGCATATAGTGATACGGTATTGTTTTGGCTGACTTTTTGTTTAAAAGTTAATTATTATTGTCTGAAAAAATGTGTTAAGATTATTTTCTGTAATATTAGATTAGTTTTGTATCCCGTTATTGAACCCAGAAATAAAATGCATTATCTTCAGGCACATTACATTTAAAAAAAATCTTTCTCACTTATCTTGTTATGATTACTTGTTGAAGGTAATGTTTTCTATCGATAGTTTATCTATTGTTTTGTTCAGATGTTTGTATATGTTTTGTTTTTGTTTATGTAATTGTTCCGGATCCCATGGAAGACCAGCTTTCCTATGTCGGGGGCAATCCACCGTATATTATTGTCATTATGTTTTTTATACGGAAATAAATACTACTACTACTACTACTACTACTACTACTACTACTACTACTACTACTACTACTACTACTACTACTACTACTGCTACTACTACTACTACTACTACTACTACATATAGCGTATTCATAGTGTAAAAACGTACACACACACGCACACACACACGCACGCGCGCCCACCAACCCACACTAACCCACCCACCCACACGCAAACACACATACACCCACTCGCTCATCACGCAATCTCCCTCCACCTTCTCCACCCGCCCTCATCTAGTGTCAGCCTCCTCCAACATTAACTCTATGTCTTTTCTTTCTGTTTTTTTTAAATAAATTGCACTGACGAGTCGCTATAACAACGGCAAACACAGATACCCATCCACCCATTCATCACATTACAAACTAATCCACCTGAATGACACAAAGTGGTCTCTGCCTTGACTATTATTAATGCATGTGCTCCATGTGATTAATTAATGTGTGGGTGCATTGGATGAAAATGTTAAGTTAAAGGTGATGTATGGGAAAATTGGTGAGGTATCTTTAACATTTTCATCTTGTATCCGTTTTATCTATATACTTTAATTTGTTTTTTATATGTATGATATAGCGTATTATGCTGTCAGGATCAAACTTTGGTTTTCGTTTAACTAATGTTTTGGTCACCAACACCCAAAATCACATAGACGACCTCACATACCCCCAGCATCCCTTTTTTTTATAGTGAAGAGAGCTATGACATGGTCAAAGTATACGAAAGTAATTGCAAATGAATTTTAAGGTTTCAAGTGGTTTATTACAACTGTATCAAATTTAGTTTGAAAAACATTCAATCAAGTAATCAAAACTTCTCATTCAAAAGATGTTATGCTTTAAATGGTTGCTGTGAAAATTCTTGACAGATGTTAACAACTCTATTACAGAACATTTCTCATATGCAGAATTAAAATATAATGAATTGTAAGAATTAATCATTTGATTCAGTCCACTGAAAGATCTGTCGATGAGGATTGACATCAGGGCCATGTCGCTGTCTACGACGTGCTACTATCGCGAGTCCTCGGGAGGTTGAAGGTGTACCAAATAGCCGGCGAAATCTTGGACGACCATCATCATTGGAGAGTAGGCGTGGTCATCGATACGAAGTTTCGTGACGTTTCAGAATCCAACTGGAAACTCAAGATAGAAACTCAGGATACAAGTTCTGAAGATAGAAGCTTCACCATCATGGTTCAAGAAATCAAAAGTACTGAAGCCTCCTTAGCAATAGCTCCATATTCGAAGTGCTGTCCTAGTGAAATCAGCTCCCTGACCAAAGGACCTTTGCAAATTGAATAAATTCCCATTATTCAAAATGCATATCCTTATGTTATTAATCAACTTTCCCACAGATCATATTATTTACAGTTATTTATTCTTTAGTATTTGTCCACCTTATTAATTGGCAAGTACATACAATTTTGTTTGTAATCATTTCTTTATTTCAAAGAAAAGTGAAGTATGCACATTTACATCATACAAAAAAAAAAAAAAAAAAAAAAACAGGAACCAGGTCCATGAACCTATTCGGGTTCATGGCAGGTTATATATAAAGTATCATGGTATTTACAAAAAAGACAAACAAACAAACTAACAAACAAAAGACAAACATGAACATGCAGTAATTGAAAAGAAATGTTATGATAACATGTTGTCATTTTCATATTGAAAGACAACATAATGTAACGACAATATGGCAATGGTAATATATACTGTATATACCGTATTAATATAATAAACTGTATTAATTTGTCAGTGAAATTCTGACTAGCCATATATTAAAAGTAAGCACAAATTCACTTCAATCTGAGCAATACTGAACTACTTATATTATCTTAAATATCACTTTAATAAATGACTGAATTAAAGCATTCATGAATATTCAGAACTTCACAGCATAACATGTATAGCTGAATGACTTTAAGACAAACATTAATTTTTTTTTCTTCAAAGTTTTTAACACAAACTCTTGTTTAAAAAATTCTTGTTGAAAATTGCCTTTTTATACATTCAAGTTTCTGGATAGCACTGAAATAAAACTTGGTAGAAAATTTACTAAACTCACCACCATTGTGGGTGGGAAACTCCTCCAGAATTAACACAAACTGAGGGTCATTGCTTGCTGGCTCCTCAGAACACACCCTCACTCAAAGAGCAAAATAACTAAAGTGAGCCCACTCACTTTGTATAGCAGAAGGGCACACTACACATAGTTTGCAGGCACAAACCCTGGTCAGTCGTAAAAGAGAGTCTGCACTATAAGACTACCATAGGCCATGTACTATAGCTGCTCCTGACCCATATTGACACAACCAGTAGGTAGCTGGGCTAGGCTTCTCTGAAGGCACAATGATTTTTTGATAAAGTGTCAAATTAGGGTCTGTGCTTGCAGACTACACTACACACACAATCACCCTTGGGCGGGTCTTGGAATCTGAAGTGGTTTTCCCACCTGTTACAAAAATTTAATCAGAGCTATACATACATTCGATTAGCTCTGAATTTAATCAGAGCGCGTTGATAGGGAGAGTTGTGACACGCGCATAATAAGCATGCGCGTACGCGGTGTTTGTTTAAAACATGGCGGATCATGGAGCTCCCAATAGTTCCCTTTCACATACATTCTCTATGAGAGGGAACTTTTTGAAGCTCCATGAAATGACTGACCAATCAGAAGCGACCTCCAGTGTCAGGACTCTCTGTATGGATAGCTCTGAATTTAATGAATTATCGCCCTCTCTTGATCAAGTGTCAGAACACATAAAATTAAGAAAATTAGTCCAACTCATCTATTACCAAAATCCAATTTCACCCTATTATTTCTCTCCTGTTATTTCCATGAATTTACCTACATGTACAAAATACTCATGAATCCAAAATAAATCATCCTTCCCTGTAAGGATTTCTTCTCTGTATAACTCAAAACGAATTTTAGAATTTTGCTGTCAGAAAAAAAAAAAGGAAAATGAAATGCTTGTAACATATGTTTATGAACAGAATATTGATATATATAAATGATGTGTAATAAGGAAAATAAAAATAATCTTTTTGTTTGGCAAACATTGGCGAATGAGCTGAAAGTAAGGAGAGAGAGAGAGAGATAAAGGGAGAGGGAAAGAAAAGTTGTGTGTGTTGGGGTGTGGGTGTGTGTGTGTGCGTGTGGGCGTGTGTGCGTTTGTGCGTGAATCTCAAAGTGACAATGTGGTGAGTCGACTGTGATGTATGGACGGTATTAACTCTCCCATTTGTTTGATTAAAGTACGGTTTTGTTCTGATCGTATAGTTTTCTACAGGGCAGTACTACTATAAGTAAAGCATTTTTGAAAAATTATCATTTTATTAATTTTGTGTGTTGGGGCGAAAGGGAAAGTTGCCCGCCGCTACACCACAGTGACATTACCGATCCCCTTAATACCTCCTTTTGTATAGTTATTAAAACTTTCAAAATTTCATAACTTTCTTCTTACTTGTCCGATTTCGCTCTGACTTTCACCAATATGATTCCTAATGTTTCTGCATTCTTTCAGAACAACTTGCCATAAAGGTTGAATTTCCATTTAAAAGTGCAACCTACTATGAACGTGTATATCAAGTGTAGAATAGATAAAACAATAGTTAGAGATATAAAGTCTCTTTTATCTCTCCAACAGCTGTTTTGTTTAATAATAATAATAAACTGTGACTTATATAGCGCATAATCAATTAAAACTTCTCTATGCGCTTTACATACAGGGGAGCGTTTCATCAAGCGCTTTGTCAGTGATTTTTACTGACAAATTTCCTCTCAGCCAATCAGATGCAAGGATTTCAGTAGCTTATAACAGTTGTCGGATAAAAATCACTGACAAAATGCTTGATGAAACGCTCCCCAGCTCTCCAAGATTACTTAACTACAATACAAACAAATATGTCTTTAGATTCCGCTTAAAAGATTCTGTAGATGTACACGACCGTAAATGTGCTGGCAAGCTATTCCACAGTTTTTTATCACAAAAATCAAAGCTAGCTTCACCCTTCTTCGAATTTATTTGTTAACGTTTGTGTTATATATACGCCAAACATGCCAAAGCAGGACAATTAATTTATAAAAAGAGAAGGGAAGCTCTGGGTGTACCATTAATTAAAAATATCGTTATTGTTATCGTTATCGTTATCGGTGATGCCTAACCAGCTTTTTTCTCTCCTTCATCTCGCATTTACAAATTACTTCCATCCCAGCTTGGCCTCTCGCTTTTTTATCTAGCTTTTATCCTCTCTTCCTCCCACTCACCGTCTTTGTGTGTGTGTGTGTCTGTGTCTGTGTACATTAATACCTTTTAATATCTTCTCGTCTACTGCCTCTAATTGGAAGGATGGTATGGCATTCGGAGTTTCTTTCACGTCGCCTCTAATCAATCTGAGTCGCAGATTAAAAGGGACATCATGATAAGCCAGTTCGTAATTGCGGCGCATATGCAGATGAAGGTCGTTTGTACCAAGTAGTTAGACCGCTCCAGAGGAACGGGTCTTGAGGAACGGTTTGCTAGCGTTCACACTCCGAGCAGTTTTTCTCGCTCAAACCGCTCCACGATTCAAAGTGGCCTTGTTGCTATGGCAGCTCAGGTCAGCGGGTCAAATTTTTCGCGCGGAATACAAACTGATGTACCGTAGCGTGCCTGCCGGCTGCCCGATCGATTGCTTTTGCTTTGTTTTGTGCGCGGAACGTCACTGGCTCACTTCCGGTTGAAGTACGCTTTCGTTCACATTGCACGTTTAGAGCGGTCCATACCGCTCTTAATAAGACCCGTTCCTCAAGACCACCTCCCCGAGGTGGTCTTCTGGAGCGGTCCAGAAGACCACTTCCTGGACTACTTTGACCGTTCACACTCACCTAAGAACCGTTCCTGAGGAACGGTTCTTAGATAGACCGCTCCAAAAGTCCACTTTCAAAGTGAGTGAGGTTCTCACTCACTTTGAAAGTGGACTTTTGGAGCGGTCTATCTAAGACCCGTTCCTCAGGAACGGTTCTTAGGTGAGTGTGAACGGTCAAAGTAGTCCAGGAAGTGGTCTTCTGGACCGCTCCAGAAGACCACCTCGGGGAGGTGGTCTTGAGGAACGGGTCTTATTAAGAGCGGTATGGACCGCTCTAAACGTGCAATGTGAACGAAAGCGTACTTCAACCGGAAGTGAGCCAGTGACGTTCCGCGCACAAAACAAAGCAAAAGCAATCGATCGGGCAGCCGGCAGGCACGCTACGGTACATCAGTTTGTATTCCGCGCGAAAAATTTGACCCGCTGACCTGAGCTGCCATAGCAACAAGGCCACTTTGAATCGTGGAGCGGTTTGAGCGAGAAAAACTGCTCGGAGTGTGAACGCTAGCAAACCGTTCCTCAAGACCCGTTCCTCTGGAGCGGTCTAACTAAGACCACTTTCAAAAGTGAGTGAGAACGGGGTCTTAGCCAGTTTGTAATTAGCTCATGGTACACAAATGACCTCAATCGGTACACGCGCACACGCGCATTTGTTTTGGTGGACGCACTACTTGTTTACAGAGCTCTGCTTGTTTAGCATGTACAATATGGTACAATCACAGCGGTGCGCGCATCATGGTGCGTACAAAATGACAGCGTATAAAGGTCAGTGGTACTCGGTATAAATGCACGTATGCGCACCGCTCCAAAAACGCACGTACTTTGTGGAAATAGCAGCGCGCGGCCATTTTGTGACATTTCCATAGAGATCAGTGCCTAAATTTCACCTTTTCGCGCGTGGGTACGTTCTTTCCGTCTTCTCATCTTATGCATATTCATTTCTTCCCCGTCCATCTGTCGAATGAAAATTGGGGTTTTTAATCGTACTTCTAGATTCAGTAAATCAAGCTCGTTCCAAACATATATAATTTGCTATTATTTAATGTCATTAAACTACAAAAAAATTGGCTTTAAAATAACCTTATTTATCATATAATCGATTCATAAAATCATGGTTTAATTATGGTTTCTATGGTGATTTTTCTACAGTTTTCCAGGTATCAACATATATTTATTTTGATTATTTATCATCCACTCTTCAAATTGTTCATTTGGTGTTACAAGTCTTATTCGCTAGTTTTTTTTTTATTAGCCCCCAAAGTCGAGCTAGTTTCATCAACTTTCGTCTTTATTTTGACCTTCATTCGGAAATTCGTCGAAAATTACGCAATACGGAAACAAATAGCAGTAAGTGAGGTTATATTTCATGTTTTGGGATATTGTTAACGATTTAATAACAATGTTAGGTCGATTTGACTTTATTTCGGTGGAATTTGATGAGTTTGATATCACAGCAAAAGCAGCAATCCCCCATTTCTAACGAGACGTGGATAAGCCGTACGCCGCCTACAATGGTGTAGCAGAAGTCCAATTTCCCATAGCGAGCGCTGCGTTTCATGCAGTATTCCGAATAATGGACAATAAACAAGCATCAACCTCGGATATAAATTTATACTAAAATTCCATTTAAATGATTTACATCATGATTCCTCCATATTCACATTCTTTAAAATGTAATAATTCGATTTTGTATATGTTTCAGTTGATACATTGGTTTGATTTTTAGAAAAAAGTCCACTTTCAAAGTGAGTGAGGTTCTCACTCACTTTGAAAGTGGACTTTTGGAGCGGTCTATCTAAGACCCGTTCCTCAGGAACGGTTCTTAGGTGAGTGTGAACGGTCAAAGTAGTCCAGGAAGTGGTCTTCTGGACCGCTCCAGAAGACCACCTCGGGGAGGTGGTCTTGAGGAACGGGTCTTATTAAGAGCGGTATGGACCGCTCTAAACGTGCAATGTGAACGAAAGCGTACTTCAACCGGAAGTGAGCCAGTGACGTTCCGCGCACAAAACAAAGCAAAATCAATCGATCGGGCAGCCGGCAGGCACGCTACGGTACATCAGTTTGTATTCCGCGCGAAAAATTTGACCCGCTGAACTGAGCTGCCATAGCAACAAGGCCACTTTGAATCGTGGAGCGGTTTGAGCGAGAAAAACTGCTCGGAGTGTGAACGCTAGCAAACCGTTCCTCAAGACCCGTTCCTCTGGAGCGGTCTAACTAAGACCACTTTCAAAAGTGAGTGAGAACGGGGTCTTAGCCAGTTTGTAATTAGCTCATGGTACACAAATGACCTCAATCGGTACACGCGCACACGCGCATTTGTTTTGGTGGACGCACTACTTGTTTACAGAGCTCTGCTTGTTTAGCATGTACAATATGGTACAATCATAGCGGTGCGCGCATCATGGTGCGTACAAAATGACAGCGTATAAAGGTCAGTGGTACTCGGTATAAATGCATGACATTTATCTGCATATGCGGAAACTGTAATTATTGACCTTTCACAGGCCCGAATTCACGAAAGATGTTTATCTAACCCATGGTTTAAACCTCCATAAGCGTAGTACGGCATGTCCTCATGTCCAATGGGCGTACAATAATGCGCTTATATACGCTTATTTATGCTTATTTTAGTCCACGGCTGAGGTTTAAACCATGGTTATATAGACCATGGTTTAAGATAAACCTCTTTTGTAAATTCGAGCCATATACTGCGCACTGTGCATATGATGTGCGCGGCAGTATGATTTTAGTTTTTAAACAAGTAGCGCATCCATCAAACCAGATGCGTGTGCGCGTGTACTATGTAGTAATTATGAACTGGCTTATTATCCTTCCATCACGCAACTCTTAAAATCAAACGCAAGTCCTGAATGCGCACTTCTGATTGGCTTAAAATAAAGTTGCGTTTGATTTTCCTGAGTTGCGTTCAAACGCAAGTTTTGTGCAACGGGCAAGGCAATTGTGCTCATTTGGATGATCACCTCATTAATGGCGGGTCCGGGAAGGGAAGGTTACAAGAGGCGGACGACCCCGTTATTTGGTCACCTCTCCTAAGCATGCATGTATACAGTGTGGCTCAATTAAAAGGAAGCCCACATTCATGCCTCAATAGCTTAATGAAATCCCTACTTTACGTGCGAGTGCATTTATTTGGAATGGAGACTATTCAACAAACCTTGGGTTGACAATCCATTTCATTTAAAAAATTGGGCAGCGGCAAACTTGACTCGAATCAGGAAAATGCTACTGTTTAGGTATCCATGGTCAGATTTTTATTGATTAAGGTGTCAAATAAAACAAAATGATAGGCTACATTGTAAGTAAGTTTGATTAAATCTATAGGTAGGCTACTGATTGGAACGAAAGTTAGGGTTAAATTTGGGCTTCTTTTTATTGTCTTTTGATTCGAAATGTATATTTGACGGACTATACCTAATTTTTAAAATCCTGTACCCACCACCGCCTATTTAATAGTCCATTAACAAAATCACAAAGACGACCGCAGAAGACGGCTAAATACTCAACTTCGTCTCGAAAGTATTTACATCACTTCCCTGTTCATTTGGTTTTAAATTTATGAAAAATCGACATTACTTGGAAGAAGAATTTCATCAAAGGCTGAAGCTTTTGCTTGCTTGATCTTTGTTTGTCGTATTGGTATTATAAGAATAAGTACAAGTATAAGTCTGTATTTATTTACACATTCTGGAAATTATTCTATCTACTTGTGATACAAACATTTTGCAATAATGATAGGATACACTCTAAACCATAATGATAGGGCACAATATAAGTATACACATTATATGGTAGCAATTAATGTTCGTAGACAAAATCAGTGAAGTTACTGCAATTCAATTTTTAATTTCAAATTCAGATTCATTCCCAATAACTTATAAAAATGTAACATTTGTTACATTTCGCGAACAGACAGTACGGTACATAATAATTAGAAGATAATTATAACAATGTAAAAAGATACAAAAACTTCGAAATATCAACAAAATCGTTTACATGTACGTGGGGATGGTCGGTCGTGTATCAGAAAATTACATGGGCGTGTCCGTTCCTTATAGATGCTTTCGCGATATCAATTGATTAATTTCTTAATAAAAAATAATGATGATCTTATCTGCCAGTATCAATACTGCTCTTACTGAGGGCCCTGCAATTAGTATTACCCAAGCATTGTCTGTAACCCATTTACACCTGGGTCGCGAGGGACAAAATGTGGACAAAACATCTTGTTCAAGAATGTAAGCAAGGATCGAACCAAGGACTTCTTGTTTGAGAGCAAAAATCCTTCCCCACTATACCATGGCGCTCCTATTTTACATATTAATCAACCAAGAATTTTAAGATAGATTTAGAGAAGCAGTGCCTTAAAGGGTCCGTTGGGAGCTTTAGTAGTGGTTTCTGAACGCTCATTTAAGGCTCTATAGATCCGACCATGGATCATGAAATAGTAGATCACATAATTCTCTATGAACTATTATTCCCGGCCTCGGCATCTTTTAAACGACTCCTTAACGTCTATCCGGAAACTGTTGCTGGCCAAATAATAGACGAAGAAGTTCACGATGTGATTGGTGAGTCTAAGAGCGAGCAGAATGTTGATTATCGTGTAAAATCCCTGAATGCGCCTTAGTGTAGAATATTTTGAACGTGGAATGATGGGGATAAAAATCTTTGGCGTCCATGTCACGAAGAAGAATACTGTTATAATTAGGAGCATGCGTGTCGTTTTCTTTCCGTAGTCGTATTCCTGCTTCTTCTTCCATGCCTTTGGTCGATCACTACCATGACCATTGAAAAGCGGTCTCTTGAGTGTTGGTCGTATTGCGACAGGATTTGCGTCATCCAGAGGCTGTTTAATCATGGTCGTTATGAGATTCGAACCGGCGACCTTACTTCTAGGTGACGATGGAACGTTTTTGTTTATCGAAAATCCTGTGGTCACCACATGCGATGAACTTTGAACTGTTACAAACTTGTTCATAACGGCTGTAACGCCACTTACATCTTCCCTCTCTGCATCAGGCTTGAATGCATGATTTGCTGTCGAGCTGGAGTCAAGCGTACCACTGCTCTCGTTGTTTGTATTAATGGTAGCTACAGGAAATCCACCTCCCACCAGGCCGGCGTGAATCTTTGCTCTTTTTCGTAGGTATGTGTATATGAAAGCGTATAACAGAGCTGTCGTCATAAATGATACGATGAACAACGTTAAATACGTGAAAGCGAAACCCACTGCGTAGAATGTTTTAAGTTTCGAAATGCCGCAAAGCTTTCTTCTCAAGCTATTTGAAAATCGAACTTCAACTATGACGGCAAGTGGGATGTTGAACGAGATGGTGATGACTACACACAATATCACTAATAAAATGGACTTACGTTTCGTCATTCGACGTCGTAATGGATGACACACGGCCATGTAGCGATCGATGCTGATTGCGGTGGTCAGGAAAAGGGATACAAATGCAGGTACCTCTTCTGCAAGGGTTGATATCCAACACAAGCCCATCGTGATTAGTTCTGGGAAACCGTTTCTGACTATGAAGGCAGGCGTGAATAAGCATGCGACAAAGTCGACTATCGCTTGGGCCATGATGAGGATATCCGTGCTCGTCTTCCGCTTCTTCCACGCATAAGCTTGGATAATGATGGCATTGCCCGGCAATCCCAGAAGTAGCACCATTATGTAGTAGGTTAAATTAACAATGATATTATTGCTGATGTTGTCGTCCTCTGTCTCGTCATCGTCAAAGCTTCCAAGAAGACACAGATCATTCGATGTCTTGTTCATCATCGTCATCATCAAACGACGGAAACCCTTTTTCTTTTCCATGTGATCCATCTCATTTGATCTTCAACCATTCGGCACATGTGAATGAGACCTTTTTAAACCTCGATAAGCTTCCAAATGAATCTGAAATGCCAAGGAATAGTCCCTTAATGCAGTTTGCAACGAAACTTCATATTCGACTAGAGGGCAAGATGAAAGCGATTAGACACGGATGACATTGACCCCAACAGAGATGGATGACAGAATGACAGGGTATACCGAGAAGAGAGGCGCTTTATCATGTTTATATCAGAGTGAGTCGTCTAGGTAATTAACACAGTAAATATAAAACTCTCGGCTGGCAATAGCACGGCGCCGGAAACTTCGATGGGCTACCTTATCAAAATTGACACTGATTGGTAGGATCGTATAAAAGATTACAAACTACATTAAATGGACAAAACTGATGAAGAGGGAAATAGAAATTGAGAGAGAGAGAGAGAGAGTGGTGTGGCAAGGTTTTTTAAAAAAAAATTAGTAATTAATCACAAAGCGACTTTTCGTTGTATTTGTCTTTCTCTCCTTTCTCTTCTTCCCCCCTCTCTCTCTTTGTCTTTCTCAAATACTCTAAATGTCTGCCTCTTCTGTCTATCTCTTATATACCTATTCCATGAAAATGCGCCCTCTCTCTCTCTCTTTTCTTCTTTATGTCCCTTATTTCGTCACCCTTCTATTCTTTATTTATTTTGTATGCAGCTACATGCATCCATAGATCCATTGTGATAAGTTTTCATGCATAAAAATTATATTTTCTGTTCGTGTTTGAAAACGTAATGTATTCATGGTCAGACGAATTGTAACGATTTGTAAGATCATCCATTAGCAGACTATTGACAAATCTAATGAGGGAATAGAACCGACTGGCTTACTTCTGGCATGTCATTGATTTTGCCTATATGCTTTTTTTTTGGGGGGGGGGCTGTAATCCTCAAAATATTATAACCCTAGTCATCTGTTCTTCTACATTAAATGCAAGTTGATTGAAATTGTTTTAAGAGAAAAATTGCATGTACAGACAAATTGTTTTTATTTTGCTTAATTCGTTACGTGTGTGGTGAATTACAAATATATACTTGAATTTTAGGGTCATATATTGGGTACATAATGATATACAAATATATAGTGTCATGAGAGGGTCTGGTTGGAAATATGGTCCTCGAGGTGACGTGAACCATGACTATTTTAATGAGGGGCGCAGCCGCGAAGGAAAATGGTCGTCTTCACGTCACCGTGGGTACTATGGTTTAAGCAGAGACTCGAATGGATGAAGTATATATTTGGTTTATATTCGTAATCTTGAACTAAAGCCTAAATCTACTCATCGTACACTTACCGCACACTAACGTACACAAAGGCCCGAAGAGGTTTATCTTAAACCATTATCTAAACCATGGTTTAAACCTCCGCTGTCGACTAAAAAAAAAAAAAGTTTTGAAGAAGGGATGCATTAACGCAGATATCAAACACGTAATTATGACATCACGCGCCGGTGCCTAAAACAATAGATACGCTGAAATAAATGTCGTCACAATGTAGTACGTGCTTTTCGTGGATAATGTCACACGCCGTAAATAGTATCCGTGAATAGTAGTACTATTCACGCATCGTGACGTTAGATGTTACCCTCCATGGCAATTTGCTCATTTGCATGAATTGTAATTTGTCCTATTGGACCAATCAATTGCGCAGATTCTTTTTATGACGGATATAATTCAGATTACACATGGATCAAATTGTAATATGAAATTTGGTAACATGGATTATGTTGTCTCCTAAAGTTGACTATTAAATGAATGAAAGGTGAAAAATAATTAGGATCTCTGATCAATATGCAAAGTTAAGTGAAGTTATGTTCTACCTTCTCTTGGTAACTCCTGTCATAATTCATATTTACATAGTGGATCGTTCTTGAATATGCCTACATCTATTAAAGGTTGGTCACAACCGGTCATGCACCTCCTTGCGTGTGGTCTGCGACGGATTTCGCAGAAACATTTTTTCGTAGCACGCACGTCTCTGTACGTTATTCCAAGCACGCAAGAGCACGCAGGACACACATGGAGGCTGTTGGACATGTCCAACAAACTCTGTTTCGATGAACACAGATGACACCTGCAGCCATCGAACTCAGTCTTGCACGGGATTCTTGCGAACATCGCACGGACTTCTTGCAGAGGTCTTATACGAAGTCCGTGGCTCTATATACGGAGCCGTAACAATCGCGCATCAGTTGCACGGTACCTATACGGGGGCTGTACGTTCGCTTTCAGAGTTCTTGCAGGCAAGAGGGTTATGTTTATGAGGAAGGTGCAAGACGCGCAAGAGGAAGTGCAAAGAGATTGTGAAAATTAAAAAAAACGAGAAAAGTACGAATCGCAGGAGTTGGCCCACATCAGATTCCAGCTCCGGAATCGCACGTGCAAAAACACGCACGATCAGTTGTGACAATGGTATTAAATAGCCGAATAGGCTTGTCACTCTCAATTTCCATATTAATGAATCCCTTGCCACTATTTTGTCTGAAGGTATCTAAGATACGTGTTCTCTCTATGAAATTAACTCTGTTGAATATTCAAAACTAGTATGATAAACATATATTCAAGAACTATTGGCTGCATCTACACTTTTTGCGTGACAGTTTAACATCTCTTCGAAAACCGTTGCTGACCAAATAGTAGACGAAGAAATTCACGATGTGGTTAGTGAGTCTGAGAGAGCGCAGAATGTTTATGAAGGCGGAGAATCCAGGAATGTAATTATACTTGCGAATCAGCCAGAGAGGAATGATGTGGATGACAATATTTGGAGTCCATGTGAAGAAGAAGAATATGGTTATGATAAGGAGCATGCGCGTCGTTTTCCTTCCGAAGTCATATTCGTTTTTGTTCTTCAGTAATGTTGGTCGCTTCGCACCGCGACGCTTGAACAGTGTTGCTTTGGGTAGTGGCGCCCCAGAATTAGGATATTTTCTGACGGTGGGATACAATGGTATGGGTTTTTCATTGTGCTTCGATGGTTCGGTCAGGGATGATACCAGATTCGACGTGGTGACCTTTCTTTTAGGTGACGAATTCTTGTCATGCGAGGTAACCTGGTTGGGTTCGATCTTATTTTCGATGGTTGAAACATCGTTTGAATAAGGATAACTTCCATTGATCGCTTCTGCATTGGGCACGAACTCGCGGTTAGCCCTCGTGCTTGAATCGAGCGAAATACCGCCGTCAATATTTGTCGTCGTGATGGTAGCCACAGGGAGTTCATTGCCAACCAGGTCGGCGTGAATCTGTGCTTTCTTGCGTATGAAAGCGTAGATGAGGGCGTAAAGGAGAGTGGTCGTTATAAACGATACAATGAACAAAGCCAATCGCATCGTCTCAAAAACCACGGAAACCTCATACGGTATCGACAGTTCACATCTTCTTTTACTGCTCTTCGATCCACTTACATCAACAAAAATTGTGAAGGGAACTTTGAATGCAACGGCGACGACCGCTGATATTATCGCTAATACAATCGACGTACGTACCGTGAGTCGACGTCGTAATGGATGACATACCGCCATATAGCGATCGATACTGATCACCGTGGTTAGGAAGAGGGAGGCGAAGGCGGTTGCGTCTCCTGTGAGTGAAGCCATCCGACACAGGCCCAGGGTAAGGAGCTTGGAAAACACGCATTGGATAATAAAGACTGGTGTGAATACGCAAGCGCTGAAGTCGACAATTGCTTGGGCCATGATTAGGACGTCGGTGCTCATCTTTCGTTTCTTCCAAGCGTATGCTTGGATGATGATGACATTACCCGGTAATCCTAAAACGAATACCAATATGTAGTAGGTTAAATTGACAATGCTATCATCATTGTGACCATTCATCATCTCGACATTGTCCATTCTTTCAAAACTTTTGTTCGTTTTGTTCAACATCAACAAGTGATCAGAATCTCCACTTCTTACCAAGGTATCCATTGTGTGTAATGGTGAACCATTCAGACACATTTCAGACAGGTTGCAGATTGTCATCACAGTTTCCGCCCACTCAAATCTAATATATGCAACAACTGTATTTGCAAGATGCAATTAAGTCCTGCGTTGAGGCTGATATGCCGATGAAAGGGGTCGGGCTGACGGAGTGACATGGAAAGCGAGAGATGGGTCAATTAATATGGGATTGAGTCTTCTTAGTAATAATCGCATCGACAGCAAAATGATTAAAAATCCTCACGGCTGACAAGAGCGACAACGGATATTTTATCATGAAATGATTGCGATGATAATGTGAAAGAGGAAAATTACATTACGCGTATAGGAGAAAATACGGGAAAAAAAGAGAGCAGAAAGAGAGGGAGTAAAAAGATGGATACATACAATGAGAGAAAGAGAGAGAGAGGGGGACAGAGGCAGAAGAAGAAACAGAGGGAATAGATGCTTAACCGACATCTTTTGTTGTTGTTGTTGTTGTTGTGTGTGAGAACATTGAGCCACAGGCGTTTACAGATGATATAACATATTTTACATGCACAACAGCTCCAAGTAGATTCTCTTGTTTAGCACATGTTTATCAAATGAAAAACAAAACCTTTATTTAAAAGAAGAATGTTTATGGATACAGTTCTTATTTCATCGGCCGTTTTTTGGCATTTATTTGCCTTTAATATCTCCCATCCAAAGTCAGAAGTGATTTATAACAACAGCTATAGATTGAAATCAAAAGCTATGGCCAATCACCATTACTATTATACAGGACATCTGCCACCTCTTCCTGCTAAAGCATTCCCCCCCCCCCTCCCCCGCCCTTGCTGCCCGTCAGCCCTGCACAAGGTCTATAATTAATATGTAAATAATAAATATAATAAATGTGTGTTGTTTTTTTGTTGAGGTTGTTGGTTAAAATAAGACAACTAATTTTTTTTATTGGAAAATGTATTTCGATTTCCTTTGCAACCAATTTGGTTTTAAAAATTCTATTTTGTTCCTACTGATCCCTCCCCATTGTCCTACTTTCTTCCTTTCCCTTAGTTTACCCCCCCCCCCCCCCTCCCCATTCATAAAATCCTGGTACAGCCATAGTCTGCAGGGTTTGATAACAGGTCATCCCTATGGGTTAAAGTTTGAAATTTCCAAGATAATGACTAGAAGAAAGTGAGTCGCGAGGGGGGGGGGGGGGGGGGGGGGAGACTTGTGTTCAAAGTTGTTCAAGATAATCAAATTCGACTACATTATATTGAGATAGCCTCAGATACCAATGTATATATATTGCTCTCTTTTTCTTGAAGTTCTTCTTTCATTCTCTCATCTGTATATCTCTTTAAATTTCTCACTTTGTTACAAAAGTTTTTCTCCCCGACTTCTCTTTGTCTCTAGCCTCCCATCCCTTTACCCCCCCCTCTCTCTCTCTCTCTTTCTCTCTCTTTCTCTCTCTCACTGATGTACATCCTCATCTCTCACCCAATGTCTCCTAAGTATATCGATTTATCCTATTTCTCCTTATTTATGGCACACTCCCCCCCCCCCCCTCTGTCCCACTCTCTCTTTCTCTCTTATTTTGTCTCTTTGCCCTTTTCCTCTTCATCCTTCAATTTTATCAAACCTAGTTTCTGATACCTCCGACGCTTCTTCAATTTTGAGTTGTCATGGCAAAACCGGACGTGTCTATCCAGCATTAATCAGTCATTTCATTTTCATTCGAATGACTTAATGACTTTCTATGCAGGAAACTCGGCTGACTTTAATCATCTGGCTCTTTGTTTGCCGTTTACATTGACAAGGAAATTGCAAAACGGATTTAATCTACAATCTTCAGCTTTCCTTCTCCTGGGCAAGATTTATCTGGAAGTAATCAAGGTAATAGTCTGAGCCTGGCTTGTATTCTTTCTCATCCATGTATGAGGCCGATTGCAATTAGGCCTCATACTTGAAAGTAGAATTTTGTTAAAGGACTGATTTCCCCTCTCATTTGGCTAATCTTGAATTAGTCAGAAATCATGTGAAATTTACTGAAATCATCAATGCATTAAAATTAAGATGCCCGATTTTTAGTTGGTTATCCTCAAAGCAGAAATAGAGGGGTGGATGAGAGAGAGAGAGAGAGTGTGTGTGTTCGGCTATCACGGGCAGAGAACGATATAAACATGCCAAACTATACAACTATACAACTGTCGAGTAGATGCATAGTTTTGACCAATCAGAACACAGGAAACTATACAACTGTGCAACTGTTAGCACCTACGTACGCATGCATAGTTGCATAGTTGTACAGTAAGCGGGCCAAAGTGCCATAAATACGAACAACTATACATCCGTACTGCTGTAGAGTAGATGTATAGTTTTAACCAATCAGATCACAGGAAACTATGCAACTATACATCTATTCCCGCAGTCTGGAATAGATGTATAGTTTTAACCAATCAGATCACAGGAAAATATACAACTATACATCTAATCCCGCAGTCTGGAATAGATGTATAGTTTTAACCAATCAGATCACAGAAAACTATACATCTACTCCCGCAGTCTGGAATAGATGTATAGTTTTAGCCAATCAGATCACAGGAAACTATACAACTATACATCTACTCCCGTAATCTCGAATAGATGTATAGTTTTCACCAATCAAAGAGGATAGATTAAAGGAAAAACAAAGAAATAAATAAGGAATAATGAAAAGACAGAGGAAACATTAGGAAAGAGAAGAGGATAGACTAAAGGAAAAAAAATAAAACAAAGATACACATAAGGAAATAGATGAGGATAGATTAAAGGAATAACAAAGAAATGCATAACAAAAGAGAATAGGATAGATTAAAGGAAAACGAAGAAATACATAAGGAAAGAGCAGAGGATAGATTAGAGGAAAAACAAAGAAATACATAAGGAGAGAGGAGAAGAGGATAGATTAGAGGAAAAACAAAGAAATACATAAGGAGAGAGGAGAAGAGGATAGATTAGAGGAAAAACAAAGAAATACATAAGGAAAGAACAGAAGATATATAAATGAAAACAAAGAAATACATAAGGAAAGAAAAGCGGAAAGATTGAAGGAAACACAAAGAAAAGCGGAAAGATTGAAGGAAACACAAAGAAGTACATATAAGGATAGAGAAGAGGAAAGATTAAGGGGAAAAAACAAAGAAATAGATGAGGGAAGAGAATAGGATATAAAAAAGGAAACACAGGAATGAGAAGAGGATATTTGGTCTATCCTCTGATCTTTCCTTATGTATTTATTTGTTTTTCCTCTAATCTATCCTCTTCTCTCTTTTTATTGCATTTAACAAAAATAACATTAAAAATACATGGAAAATAATAAATAGAACCTTAAACAGAAACGATAAGACAAAAGATAACTAAAGTTAAAACGCACACTAACAATATAGTCGAGGACCCTCAAGCTATGGCTGAAACCTTCAACTCATACTTCTCTCAAATTGGACAAAACATAGCAGAAAATATTCCGACAACCGAAAGAAAATTCCACAACTTTTTAATTAACCAAAACCCATCTACATTGTTTTTTGTCCCAACAAACCGGGAGGAAATTATTGGGATAGTAAATAACTCGGAAGGGAAGAAAAGTTCAGGGCATGACGACATTGATAATTACCTTCTTAAGTCAATTATCTTATCGACTGCAAATCCTTTGGCTCATATTTTTAACTCATCATTAAAATAGCTAAAGCCATCGCAATATTCAAGATAGGTGATGATTTAGAAACCAATAATTTATAGGCCAATATCATTATTACCATCCCTCTCCATAGTTTTAGAAAGAATTGTCTTTGTCAGAGTTACAGCCTTTCTCAACAAACATAATATTATAAATTTTGTGAGTGACAGTTTGGCTTTTATTTCGAGCAAACCATAATACAACACAGGCAATATCAACATGCACAGATACTATAGCCCATGCCATTGATCACCGCTTGCATGCCATCGCAATATTCCTGGACTTTTCCAAGGCTTTCGATACTATAAACCATAAACCATAATATTCTCCTACATCAGTTAACGCACTACGGTGTTCGAGGGAAAGCCTTGGAATGGTTCAGGAATTATTTATCAAACAGAAAACAATTTGTAGAGATGAATAATCATAGGTCATCGTTACTACCCATAAGCTGTGGTGTTCCTCAGGGAAGTCTACTTGGTCATTTATTATTTATCATTTACATAAATGACTTTTATAAATCCTCAGATTTACTATCATTTATTCTATTTGCAGACGATTCAAACCTATTTTATTCTCATTCTAATCCTAATACCCTTCTTTCAACAATAAACAAAGAACTTAAATGCATAGTAGAATGGGTAAAAGCAAACAAGTTATCACTAAACATAGTAAAGACAAATTTTATGCTGTTTAGTAACACCTTGCAAAACTTACCTGGAAATAGTCAGGGTATAAATTCTGAAATTTCTGTGCAAGCTCCCAGCTTATATACAATCTCAACCCTTAACTAGCATTTTCTACCTTTAACTACAACAATCATGATGGTTTGGAAATCTCTAATAAGTTCTACATAGTTCTAGTTGTAACAAACAAAAGAAGGGGATTCCCATGATCTATTTATAGACTCATTGCAATGTTACACTCTTACTAAGAAGTTCATACAAAGGTCAGGATTGTTAACATGTTATAACATGTAATTACATTGTTACTGTCATACATGTAATGATCTAGAATGTTCTTCCTCTACTGGATGTGCATTATTTACTATGTAATCGATGATTCTTTCAGTGTTACAGAGTACATTCACTTTTCACATATGAATAGTGATTTCTCTTCTAGAAATTTCTATGTTCATAAATACACAAAGAGAACTGAAAAATAACTTCCTTCCAGAAGATTCTTCAATTATATAACACCGTACATGTCTTTATATTTAACAAACATTAATACATATATATCATTTGGGCGCTTGTCATATGCCTACTTGATATCACCAACAAATAATGCCCCCCTCCTCTCTCTCTCTCTCTCTCTCTCTCTCACTCTACCTCCCCGTCTCTCTTTGTCACAATGCGTTTGGATGTGAACTTGACTCATTCGTCTAACAGGCTGTTTGACCACCTAAGAATTACTCTTATAAGAAAGAATGTACGTTTCTAATCAAGTTTGATTTATTACAGAACAAAAGATTGCTTCAATGATGGTTCACAAGCTCTCAAACATAAATATTATATCAAATTTGATAGACAATCTCTTTCACTTTATAGTATAATTATGTAATAGTATACCGACTTTATATCATGGGGATGTTGTACAAAGTCAGTCTCTTCAAGTGTTCACTCATCATACAGTATCAGACGTCATATGTCACTGCCCAAGATGAATGTCCTTTAAGATGAAGAAGCTTCATACACGATGAACGAAGACAAAACGGTGCGGAGATATCTCGAAACAGGGATACTCAGTAGAGCGATGAAACCGGATAACCGGGAACGGGACACGCCGTAAACGTAGTAACGTGCAGAATATAAACGTCACGAGCAACCCAGAAACATGAAACGGGAAAACCCGGTAATGGGAAACAGGAAAACGGCCGTCTGGAAGAAAATACGCAAAGTTTAACAGTCTGGAGTCCATACCTTTTCTTCCAGAATAAATGCTATATACACTTCGGCTTCATACAATAAACATAAGAGTAAAGGGCATTGACCTTTCAACTACTTAAATATGTACTCGGTTTGTACTCGGTTTTACGAGGATAAAACATTGATCTCATGATAAAGCGTTTTCATGTACAAACACCAATCTTCTCAATCAAGAATTAAGATAAACCATCTCTATATAATATGCAATGAATGTCTTCATAAAGAATTGAATATCTAATTCCCAAAAGACATGTATAATATTTGAAATACCCATCTCACTTCATCAGATCAATCCTTTCATAAGTTTAAAGATTTAAATATAACATTTATCATATTACTTAATGCAAAATATGCATCACAAAATGTTTGATATCTTCATTGAATATAAAGATAATACATTCTTTGATATGATTAAATCATTAACTCATGTTCATTTTCTTACAACTCTTAAAACCTGTCAGTTTCTAAGTTTATACAAGTTTCTTTTTTTATGAACATAATAATCCGTCTTTACTTACAGTTTGGACCTCTGAACTGCTCCAATGAACCAAACACTGCTGGCTTACATGCCACTATACATGCTGAAGGCGTGGCCCTAAAATGGCGACTTTACCAGCAGGAGAGCTGCTGCAAGTGCTGCTGCACCCTATGCTTGCTTGTTGCAGTCTGCTGAGCTATAGCTACATGCATTGCCCTGTGCAGTACACACAGAACACACAATAACTATCAAACACCAGTTAGGGGTTGCCTGTTATAGCAGCTAGGGTTTAGTCTATTCAAATGCAAATGAATACAGAATGAGAGCCACCCATCCATGTGCTGGGATAAAGGGTCCTCTTCACACTCACAGAAATGGCTGGTTTAAATAAGTTCTTCACAATTACCCCCCATTTAAAAAAAAATGTATCACATTTTGTAAGAACATAAAGTAAGAGCTTATTTAAACTCCAAAAGTTATGAACTCCCTGTCAATGCTGCAAGCGATCATTTTCAAATTTATTTTCAGTTATCCTATACAAGGAAACTAGATTTTTGCTTTCTATTAGGAGAAATTAATAACCTACATCTACACATAACTAAATATTCCCAGTTTAAATCTAGGTTGTTTATACATGTACATACTGAATATATCAGTCATGAGATGAGAAAACTAATGCTTAGTTGCCATTGCAAGATATTTGCAAATATAATACAAATAAATAAAAAATAAAACATCAAGCACTACCTTATTTAAATGGAGTAGCACATTAAATTACACTCTACTCAGAAAATCGGCTCCAACATTGTCAGAACCTCGGATAGCTTCGATTCGGAAGCGATATGGTTGGAGGGCTAATGCCCATCTCATCACACGATTATTGATGCATTTTGTGCGGTTTAGGTAGAGGAGGGGTTGATGGTCAGTTTCTAGGGTGAATTCTTTACCTTCAAGGTATATTCGGAACTGATTAATTCCCCATACCAATGCTAAACACTCTCGTTCAATCGTAGAGTAAGCTTGTTCTCTTACCAGGAGCTTACGACTTGCATAGGCAACTGGATGTTTATCACCATCATACTCCTGAAGGAGAACAGCTCCTAGACCTGTAGAGGAAGCATCGGTTCTGACGATGAACCTCTGCTGCATATCCGGTAAACACAGAACCGGACTCTTGATGAGACTATCCTTCAAAGTCCTGAAGGCTTCCTCTTCACGCTCAGTCCACTGAACCTGATTGGGTTCCCGATTCTTTGTCTTATCCGTCAAGGGTGATGCTATTGACGCAAAGTGTGGAATAAAGCGTCTATAATAGCTTGCCAGACCAATAAACGCTCTCAGTTGTTTCTTGGTAGCTGGCCTGGGTGCATTCTTTATTTTCTCAACTTTGTCCATCATGGGCTGAATCTTGCCATCTTGCACGATATGGCCCAAGAACTCTACCTGAGTACAACCAAGCTGACATTTACTAGGCCGAGCAGTCAGTCCTGCTGCTCGCAGTCTCCTCAGCAACTCTTTCAGAGTAACAAGATGCTCTTCCCATGTAGGGGTGTGAATCGAGATATCATCTAAGTAATTTGTTACATGCTTCATACCTGCCAGAAGTTTACGCATCACTCGGCTGAATGTCGCCGGGGCATTGACTAGCCCGAAAGGCATTACTCGGAAATGATACAAACCACTTGCAGCCTGAAAAGCAGTCTTCTCTTTTGTCTCTTCTGAGAGGGGAATTTGCCAGTAACCTTTACTTAGGTCTAGCTTCGAAAAGAAGTGTGACCCTGACAAACTTGAAAATATCTCCTCTATATTCGGAAGAGGCTCAGCATCGAAGACAGTTATGCAGTTCAACCGCCGGAAGTCAATACAAAAGCGGTTGCTTCCATCTGACTTCTTAACAATCACAATGGGGAAGGAGTACGGAGAATTAGACTTTTCTATTACTCCCATCTCAATCATCTTCTCAATTTCCTCATCAATCACGCCACGAAGGGCATATGGAACAGGATAGGGCTTCTGCCGTACAGGGTCGTCAGACGTTAGCCGAATCGAATGTTCACCTAAGTGAGTTTGACCTGGCAAATCAGTCATAACATCTCTATAGTTACCAAGTAACCTCTTTAACTGACGCTGCCGACTATCTACCAAGTCAGGTCCTAGCTTAACATCTTCTACAGTCTCTTTCGCTTCCAACCTTGGAACTTGAATGGTCATTGGGTTCGATGTTGGAGATGGATTGCCATCGTCGTCTTCGTCTTCATGGTTGACGATCGCGACCTGGGCAATCTCTTCCAATAACCCATTAGCAGTAACATCAGAACCTGTTTTACTACGTTCTGAATCTCTCTTAGTCTTATCAACTCTATCAATATATCTCTTCAAGAGATTTGCATGGAATGTCTTGTGTTTTCCATCAACATCAAGACGATAATCATTGTCACCAAGCTTGTGCACAACTTTGAATGGACCTTTCCATTGTAGAAGTAGTTTGTTATTATCAGTGGGTAAGAGAATTAATACCTTATCTCCAGGATTAAAGCTACGCTGCCTACTCCTAGCATTGTAGTGTCTCTCACTTCTAGCCGTTGCCTTACGAAGCTCGTCATGAGCTGCTTCCAACGTACTCTTCAATCTCTCTTTGAGATCGACTACATACTGATACGTGATCTTCAACTCGGGGTCATGAGGCTCAGCACACCACAAGTCTTTGAGGATTTCCAATGGACCTCTGACCTGTCTACCGTAAATCAACTCGAATGGGGAATACCTAAGAGATGCCTGAGGGGCCGACCTATATGCAAACAGCACTGGTCCTAGGTATCTGTCCCAATCATTAGGTCGATCAGCACAAACTCGTTTCAAGATTTGTTTCAAGGTTTGGTTGAAACGCTCAACCAAACCGTTACAGGAGGGGTGATAAGGCGTTGTGGTCAACTGCCTTATGGATAACAGTCTACTCATCTCCCTCATCATGTCAGATGTAAACTGGCTACCACGATCTGTTAGGATTTCATGAGGTACACCTACCCTACAAAACACATTAACCATAGCCTCGGCTACAGTCGTTGTTTCTATGTTCGGCAGTGCAACTGCCTCGGGATATCGAGACGCGTAATCAACAATGGTCAAGATATACCTGTTCTTCTTTGCAGTCATTGGATGGATAGGGCCTACTATGTCAATAGCTACTCTGAGAAATGGAATATCAATAATCGGCATCCGGCCAAGTGGCACTTTGGGAACTCTCCCCTTTGATACAGTCCTTTGGCAAATGTCGCAAGAGCGACAAAACCGAGTAACATCGGCATGGATGCCGGGCCAAAAGAAACAAGTCAAAATCTTCTCGGTAGTTTTTCCTATGCCTTGATGCCCACCCATAATTCCTTCATGAGCAAGTGACAACACAACTGTACGAAAGACCTGAGGAACTACCAACTGTTTTACAGAATTGCCTTTCTCATTCTTAGGCTGAAACATTCTGTACAACAATCCATCTTCTACAAGAAAATAAGAGTTCTTCCTATCATCATCTGACAAACTACCTTCAGTAAGTTCCCTTGCTTTCTTCAAAGTAGGGTCCTTTGCTGTTTCTTGTCTAATTTCTTCAGGAGAAACATCTGGAATTTGAGACGGAACTTTCAAAGGCCTCTGGGGGCGTCGAGCTTCTCGACTCTGAGACCTTGTCTGCACAGCCATGCCTATGCTAGTACCATCATTACTATCAACTTCAACTCTCTCTTTATGAGCATTAGAGTCACTGTTGGGATCAACATTTTCAACCTCACCTTGTATACCATCATCCCTCTTATCCAATTCCTTCCAGTCTGGATGGGGATTGCTCTGGGAATACACACCTTCAATGTTCCCTACTATCACATCAAAGACTGGCGTCTCCATGCACAATGCCTCTGCTACACCTACAAACAAAGGGGAGCTAATATGAACTTTAGCCATAGGAAACTGACGCACAGTCCCATCAATCAAAAGACATCGTCTACATTTACCAGTGAATTGATCTGACTTTACAAGGGATTTCTTCACAACAACACCGGAACATCCTGTATCATACAGTACAGCCACCTTCTGAGATCCAATCTTACCATCAACAACAGGCAACTGACTTCGCCAATGACGCTGACATGCAGCACACATCAATGGAATTTCTTGTACTCTATCTCTTGGAACTAACTCTGACTGAACTTCCGTACTGACTGAAGAAGTTAACAAAAGTCCACCTGTCTCACTGCTATTACCTTGGCTAATATGTGAACAAGTTGCACAAGATTCCGATCCACTATCTACCTGCACCTCTGGCACTACACTATTTGATCCATTCTGTTTTTGGATACTACTTCTTGAATGGTCAGAATTACTAACAAGACTTGCGGCTTGTAATCTCAAGTTACACTTAGCAGCTAAATGTCCCATCTTATTGCAATTAAAACATGGGCCTATTCTTCGCCGTTCAGGAGGCAGATCATTCCTAGGGTTCCCAGGACTTTTCTTCCCTTCATTACTTGCCTGAGGGGATTTACTACCTTGAGGTTTAACCTTCCTATCACTCTTGTTTGTTTTAGTGATTCCAAAATGACCACCATGGGCCTCTACATATGTGTCTGCTAGACTAGTCATCTCAGAAATATTCTTAGGCTTCCTTTCCTTAAGAAACAGAGCGAGGGGAGTACCACCTCTCTCAACAAGTTGCTGCCTGAGCAACATATCTACCACATCCTCGAATGTACGTTTTGTACCTGACAATTCAATCCAACGACTCAAATAATGTTCTAGCCTAACAACAAACTGACTGGGTGTTTCACCAGGCTCTGGATTGGAATACCTGAACTTTTTGCGAAAATCATCACAGGTGAGTTCAAACCTTAACAACAGTGCTTGTTTGAGAGCATCATAATCTTCAGCTCTGTCTGCAGGAAGTCTACAATACACATCAAGGGCCTTACCCTGCAAAAGTGCACTAAGACTAACAGCCCAACTAGTCTTAGGCCAAGACTGAACCTCAGCATACTTCTCAAACCTTTTGAGATATGCATCCATATTATCTTTCCCTTCTACAAAAGGGGGAAGCTTTGGTGTTGGTACCAAACGACGACCGTTTCCATCACTACTACCATTAATACTATCAGACCTACTCTGACTTTGAATACGTGCCAATTCAAGTTTCATCTCCAGAATTTTCTCTTCTTCTTTCCTATCTTCTCTACTAGCCTGACGTTCATCTCGCTCTAACCTTTCCCTTTCTCCTACAAATGAAAGAAGCTCTTGTCCTGATAAACCTAATTTTTCACCAATATCAAACCACTTGGTACTCATGTTTGAATCTACTGAATCTAACTCCCTAAGTCAAAATCTATTATGTGTTAAATCCTACTTCTATTATTTCCTTACAGATGGTGTTTGATACCTATCATGCGTGGCGCAATTTGTTACGCAACATTTCAATTAAAAACTCACCGATACTCGCAAACAAAATTTACTCGCCCTTGTCCATGCTGCGCATGCCCGTTGCTAGCAGTGGTGGTGCACTGGAGGGTCCTTGGTCTCACTGACACAAAGTACCTCAACTTGACAGAAGTGTTTCTGTTAAATTCTGAAAGTTGAACAAAAGAATATCATGAGTACATATCACTAACAAATTTTGCGAGAGGTAATGACATCGAACATTAAAATTTTACTACCTGAATTAAGTAGGCCTATTTTCATTAATACATTTAACATTCAAATCCTATAGCAATAATCTCTCAATGTAGGTAAGTTATGGTCAAACAATTCCCAAGGACAAGCCCCCAAATTGTCACAATGCGTTTGGATGTGAACTTGACTCATTCGTCTAACAGGCTGTTTGACCACCTAAGAATTACTCTTATAAGAAAGAATGTACGTTTCTAATCAAGTTTGATTTATTACAGAACAAAAGATTGCTTCAATGATGGTTCACAAGCTCTCAAACATAAATATTATATCAAATTTGATAGACAATCTCTTTCACTTTATAGTATAATTATGTAATAGTATACCGACTTTATATCATGGGGATGTTGTACAAAGTCAGTCTCTTCAAGTGTTCACTCATCATACAGTATCAGACGTCATATGTCACTGCCCAAGATGAATGTCCTTTAAGATGAAGAAGCTTCATACACGATGAACGAAGACAAAACGGTGCGGAGATATCTCGAAACAGGGATACTCAGTAGAGCGATGAAACCGGATAACCGGGAACGGGACACGCCGTAAACGTAGTAACGTGCAGAATATAAACGTCACGAGCAACCCAGAAACATGAAACGGGAAAACCCGGTAATGGGAAACAGGAAAACGGCCGTCTGGAAGAAAATACGCAAAGTTTAACAGTCTGGAGTCCATACCTTTTCTTCCAGAATAAATGCTATATACACTTCGGCTTCATACAATAAACATAAGAGTAAAGGGCATTGACCTTTCAACTACTTAAATATGTACTCGGTTTGTACTCGGTTTTACGAGGATAAAACATTGATCTCATGATAAAGCGTTTTCATGTACAAACACCAATCTTCTCAATCAAGAATTAAGATAAACCATCTCTATATAATATGCAATGAATGTCTTCATAAAGAATTGAATATCTAATTCCCAAAAGACATGTATAATATTTGAAATACCCATCTCACTTCATCAGATCAATCCTTTCATAAGTTTAAAGATTTAAATATAACATTTATCATATTACTTAATGCAAAATATGCATCACAAAATGTTTGATATCTTCATTGAATATAAAGATAATACATTCTTTGATATGATTAAATCATTAACTCATGTTCATTTTCTTACAACTCTTAAAACCTGTCAGTTTCTAAGTTTATACAAGTTTCTTTTTTTATGAACATAATAATCCGTCTTTACTTACAGTTTGGACCTCTGAACTGCTCCAATGAACCAAACACTGCTGGCTTACATGCCACTATACATGCTGAAGGCGTGGCCCTAAAATGGCGACTTTACCAGCAGGAGAGCTGCTGCAAGTGCTGCTGCACCCTATGCTTGCTTGTTGCAGTCTGCTGAGCTATAGCTACATGCATTGCCCTGTGCAGTACACACAGAACACACAATAACTATCAAACACCAGTTAGGGGTTGCCTGTTATAGCAGCTAGGGTTTAGTCTATTCAAATGCAAATGAATACAGAATGAGAGCCACCCATCCATGTGCTGGGATAAAGGGTCCTCTTCACACTCACAGAAATGGCTGGTTTAAATAAGTTCTTCACACTCTTCCTCCCTCCTTCTCTCTGTCTCTCGATCTCTCTTATCTCTTTCTCTCCCCCCCCCCCCCCGATATTTAGGAGATGATCATTATTAGGATCAACGTAGCACAAACACATTACGCTGTCAATAGTATTGGGCAATTATCTCTGAAACGTTTACACTTAATTCCATTTCAAGTTCAACAAGGTCAGTCTTAATTGTTTTATTATTAATAGGAGCGTACAAATGACAGAGAACGAGAATGAACCATTACAGAGAAATCAGCACGAACAAGGTCCCGTAAATTTTTTTTTCATAAATTCTGGTAAATTCAATTTTAAGTGGTCTTTCGTACAAGGTCTAATGAAGTATAGATAAAACGCGTAATCAACTGATGATATAGAACTGAAAAAAGTGCAGGACGACCCTATGTGCCATTTGCCTTCATTTCATGACAGTGTCACTGGTCAATTTTTTTTCTCATTCAGTTTCAAAATTTGATATTTTGTATTTGTTATCATGACTATCAAGCATAATAATGGTCAGAACATAACTGCACTCTGAAAACTAAAATGTTAAAACACCATTTTAAAGGGCCGACTCAGAGGGGTGACTACCTTTTCAAACGGGTAGATTAAGACTTTTAACATGCTAGATCCCTGATCCAACACTACAAAGACTGAATCCAGCATGTTAAAAGAGTTAATCGGCCATTTTGAAAAGGTGGTCACTCCTCGGCCCTTTCAAATGGTGATTTAACACTAAAAATTTTAGATTGTGTTTGTAAAGTATCATTCATATTATGCAATTAAGCTTATTACTACCATAATGTTACAAATAGTCAGACAGTCTGCTTCATCCTTCATACACAAAGTACTGAGTACTAATAGAGCACATTCCAACGTACGGCATTAAATGAGTACCTTAACTAACATTAGAGGTTCATGCTGTTTTAAGATATTCAGTTACTAAGGATGATGTATCTTTTGTACTCCGGTGCAAACGGCATTCAAAAAAGGTAATTCGGTATCCATGATAACCCTCATAGTATATAATGCTTAAAACTAAAAAATTGTGTTTGTCGTATACCATTAAACCGTCGAACATTAGGAACAAGTATTCCCAAGGTGTTTTAATGTTTAATCACATACTAACTAGTTAAGTTAATCAATTCTAATTATAACTACTGCTATACTCATAGTCGTATTAGGATTTATCCAAAAAATTTCTTTAAAATCATTAACGCCTCTTGTTAAGAAAACGCAATATTGACATTAACCCGTTTTCAGGAGGGGTGGCCAAACATATTAGTTAGAAACTTAATGATATACAATGATTAGGCGTGACTATCGTCAGTCCCTGTTTCCGAAGAACTATTCATATTGGAAACTTATTAATAATTTTAATATTAATCTATTTCAGGAAGCTTACAATGAGAGTAATTGGTATTTTGAAATCCCCTAATTATTGGGAGGGGGCTACCTCAACCACTGCCCTTTGGGAACGACTCTCCTGTATGAGCTCTAGAAGAAGATGGGTATTTTCAAGACTTCGTGGTCAAACACTGAGTTGGCATCCGAAGAGAGGTTCTGTAGAAGGAGGATAACAGTAAGACATGATGGACTGGGTTATTTGGAATGATAAAAGTCTATATGATGATCGTATCAACGAGTTGGTGTCCATATATCACTTGAGCATAGGCGCCGGAATCGGGGGGGGGGGGGGGGCAGGGGGGGCAGTCGCCCCCCCCCCCAAACGAAAAAGTGGGGGGGCAAAATGCATTTTCGCCCCCCCCCCAAAAGCCCCCCCCCAAAAAAAAAAAAAAAAAAAAAAAGGGAGAGGAAGAAGAAGAAGAAGAAAAAGAAGAAGAGTTGGAATGAAAATATTGTATATAACTTAGAAAAGTGGTTATTAATAAAAGATTATATGTGTGATTTACGCCAGTGCTCGTAACCAGCTCTGTTGCTTCGCTATCTCGCTTTCGAGTTTCTTCGAAAATTTTTACGCGTCTTGTCCCCCCCCCCAAAAAAAATTCTGCGTACACCTCTGGTCACCTCCGAAAATTTTTGACATGAGCCCCCTCCCCCTCCAAAATAGTGAGCCCCCTGGGTTGTTTGCCCCCCCCCCCCCCACCCAATCCAGAATTGCTTCCGGCGCGCCTGCACTTGAGGGTTATGATTGAAACGGGTCAATTCAAACTATGTTTCGATGAATAATGAAACCTCGTTATTATCAAGATTAATAAGCGATTGAGTACATATAACTGTAGATCATTTTTTGTCATTACAGGAGTAACAATAGACATATCACCATAAAAGTAGATGAAGTCTGATATAATGAGGTTGCAAAACATTAAGACAATAATATTGAGGTTCCATTAAGCTAATGATAATTAAATGCAGCATGATCTGACAATGCTGAAGTAGCAATCCCAAATCCATGTCCCTGTTTCCTCAATATATATAAACCTACTATTACAAGTTTAAAACGACTAAATTTGATTTTGTGTAAGAGAAAAAGTATTATACAATATGAACGAGGGGTGTGAACGAGGGGCAAGACGGAGAAAGACAAGGAGAGGGGCATGAGGAACAGCAGGAGAAACAAGTAAGAGGGGAAAAGAAGAAAAAAATGAAGAGGAGGAAAAAGAGGAGGGGACGACAAAGAAAATGAGGGGAAGATAAGGGGATGACCAATAAATACAAGAAAAGGAGGGTGAAGAATTGTGATGGGGATCGGAGTGGTGAGAATCTTGACTTGAGAGTCAAAAAGCGTTCAAACTTCTCCAGAGAGCATATAAATAAACAAGTTATTAGAGGAAGCGGAGTGTAAGATCATTAAAAAAAATATTGACAGACAAAACGTCACTTGCAGTGCCAATTTGAGGATTTAAACATAATTTTATTACCGTTTGGTTGCAGTAGCTTGGAAGGGTGAACCATCTCTCTGGATCGGGTATTCCCAAAGTCATGTTCAGAACTCCACTCGCCATTACGAAAGAAACTGCAATACAAATGAGAAAGATTCTTCAGGAGAATATTATGAGTAAAGGCTGACAGTGCGACCACTCAACATTACTTTGAACGATATCTAGATGTAGAATAATTGACGCTGGTTTTTATAAATTTCTACCTCCATGCTACTAGGTGCCCATTAATATCTTTCCAAAGAACACATGAAAAGTCGCATACATAGCCAAGTTATCTAACCACTTCACTGACGACACCTCTGCAGTGGCTTGTTTAGAATTATGGCGCCCGGGGCAAGCAACAAAATTGCCCCCCCCCCCTCACCCCGCTGCGCAAAATTACCAGCTTAAAATTTCAAATAAGATTAATTCCCGCGTTTAATTCAGGAAATAAGACGTTACGTGAAGATGATTTTGATGCTCTTACACCCCGTCTTACACCATGTACACAGGGATTGGCGGCCAAAGTTTTATAATTAACTACAAGTAAGTACGGTAAATTTTTGTGGAATTATATTCCTCAGAAATGCAATTTATAATTCAAGATAACCTTTTTGGGAAAAAAGAAGCACAGAAACCTAGCTTTAGAGTTTTTTTTATTTTTTATTTCAAACATTAAAAATGATGTTCTATTCACTTTTTCCTATATTTTGGGCAAAAAAAAATTAAAAAATCAACGAATACCTGAAGAAACATATTCGAGGTATTTAGCGAGGCAATGGAAAGTCGGCACTTTTTTTTTCTAAGTTGGACCTTTGAAATTGCTATTTTATGCACTTTGTAATGTCTTATTGGGGGGGGGGGGGGGCGCAGGATTTAACAGGATTCTCATTATATATATATATATATTATTATTTTATATATATATAGGGTGCAAAGCATATAATGCGGATTTTGAACACTTTACAACTCTACTTACGCACTATATTCTATACTGGGGGCGTAAAATTAAAAGAGATCATGGAGAAAAGAAAAGTATGCCAGCGAGCAAAGCTCCCGAGCTTTGGAAAAATTTGGCATAAAAAAACACTGTTTTCTATGCACTTTACCCGGATTGGGGCGCATTTTAACTACAGGTTCCAATTTTTCTTACTTTTCTCCCCTTTCTCTTTCTCTCTTTTGCATTGTTTGCCCTCCCTCTGCCCCCCCCCCCCTTCCCTAGATACGCTACTACACCTCTGGCATGTCTGGCGTACCTCCTTCTTCTTCTACTTGTTTGAACGCCCAAGAAAAAATAAAAATGGAGTAGTTCTATAGCTCAAAAGATTGACCTTCATATTCAGCCTCTCCCCAAATCTGAGAAGGATTAAGACCACATTTTTACATCTATCATGACTGTATAGAAGGTTTGTCGTTGGTTGTTGCAATCATTAACATGCATAATTGTCGTGTACTCGGCAAATGGGTGGGAAACGATGCACTGCCACGGGGTTTACATGTCATTTTATTAAAAGAAAAATATTAATTTCAAAGTTTTGACCCTTTTTGGCATATATTCACAACACATTTCATTCCTTACTTTGTCCTAATTAGCAGTAGTAACAAGTGAGAACTTTTCTATAGTATTTCTTTCCTTTTTTTTTTCATTCAATAACTGAAAATGATGATAAAAAAATTCCACCCATCTGCCATTGTCGGCCATAACAATGGCCATGATGAACCCACCTTCAGTACCCCCATTATTGATCTTTCCGAAGATGGAACCACCAGTAGGGATGCAGGAGGATCCATGGACCTGATTGAGAGCTACCACACCATCTAGAGGATCCTTGGGACTGGTGTAGGTGTAGGACCAGGTATCCACCAGCAGACCTTGGTTACCTCCCAAAAAGAAGGTGGTGGATAGGACGGCTTGTTCTGGTATCAGCAATAAATGGAAAAGAAAAATAGATTATATCACTGGTCAATATATATATATATATGTATATGTATATTTGTTGTTGTATATATTTTGCAATTCCGAACAATACCCACTTCAAGTATCAAGAGATAATAGTTGACGACTGGTCAACCCAGCAGTCCCTGCAAGGAGAGTCATGAATGGCTAATCAAATTGGTTAGCTGCTGCTCAGATGATGCTACTTCCATACTATTCAATAGCAAAAGTACCAAATTATTCCCATGACATTAAACAAAAGATATTCATGGAGCATAATCGTGTATGAATAATAAAGGAAAAATTACACCGGAGAAAGACGGTATTGCATGGCAATTATTAAACGATGTCTATGAACGATGTGCATACGAGCAGGAGTCTACTAAGAATATTCATTTACTAAAAATAGAAATATGTAAAATACTTGCGTATCTTTTATGCATCATGATAACAAACTGGCTTGGTGCAAATTTTAGAATATTATAAAATAACAATCTTACTACTAAGTGGATTTCAATTTTCATTGAAATAAACCACACCAAAAATAAAAAAATTAAATGTGTATATCGCAATCTAATCAGTAAATTACTGCGCCACTCTCTTTCTGTCTCTTTGTCTTTCTGTCTTTCTTCAAATCTTACTTGGGACGCAGGCACTAGGTTCTGGTTGGTAAGCCTTCCTCTTGAGACAACTCTGTGTAACTTCATGTATGATCCATTCTGTATCCTATCAATCAAAACAGAATGAAACGATGAATATCAAAATAAATACGTTTTTGTGATGTATGTGCATGATAACCTGTTATATGTTTATGAACAGAATATTGATGTAAATCAATGATGTTTAATAAAATTCAATCCAATTCAATTCATTAATATCGTTAATAATTATGACAGTTGGATTTATAAAGCGCCTTTTCTTCAGGATGCAAAGCAATGAATTCTATGACCCTGATTTTAGCCGAGATTTCATGATCATTATGATAGGCGCTCAAACACAATTAATGTCTTGCAAAATGACGTTTTTTCCAGTTTAGGTTCTTCTCCCTCAAAGGAGGTAAAGTGACCAAATCCCAGTTTCTCACACCCTCCTCTGTGCGTGTGTGTGTCTGTCTCCATATTTCTACCCCTTTCTCTCTGCCTGTCTATCTAGTCCATTTGACACTCCTGTCATATGTAGTCAATAGCGAACCTAGAAAAGTTGCGCACACTGACGTTTTTTCCTTGATTTGTGATCTTATGTGGTCCTAGAACAATTTCAGCTTTGTTGCCCAAAGGGCATCCTTGAGCAATTTTCATAATTTGCATAAATCCAAAATGGCGCCTGGTAGCCATATTGAAACCCAAGTTTTGATCTGCATGTCACATACTAGTGCATGATACATGTATATAGGGGTTTCGAGGGACGAAGAATTCATTTATAATGCAATTTTTGCAATTTAAGGTCACGTTTAGGTCATAAAGGTCAAATAAATGTCAAATTTATTTCATGTATATACGACTGTGCGTACGTTAGATTTTTTGTTATAGGTATCCAATGTTTAAATGAAGGGGCTTTGGGTGTGTAAAACTAATCTCTGAGATCATTCATTCTTTTATTGGTCAGAATGGGTCAATTCAAGGTCAAAGTTGAACTTGAAATTATGGATAGTACTTTGGTTAGATATGATTTGTCTTTGACGGGTATGTGGTGCCGCGTGCCTTGATGATGTTATGTTTTCATTTTAAGTCGAGTTCACAAACTGAAGGTCAGGTCAAAGTTCAATCTTACCCCTGGGTCACAAAGGTCAAATTCAAATACCGCGTATCTGTCATTTTTAGTTCATTGTCAAGTTTTAGAGGATAATATTTGTATTCAGAATTATTTCTGACCAAATTGTGCATAATAATGCAGAATCAATCTATGATGATATACTTCATTCAAAATTCCAGTTAATATCAGTCACAAAGGGATCAGTTCAAGGTCAAAGTTGAGCTTGACAGTGAATACTGATTTAGTGTAATATGCCTATGAAGGTTTCGGGTCCGAATCTCGCCCTGATGTTTTTAGCTTTATAACTCATCTTCAGCCTATTAAAGTTAAGTCAAACTCTGATGCATCTTGATCACAGGGTGACAGGTCAAGTATGTTTTGTAGATGGCACAAATAAATAGGAATGATTTGTCTTCGACCCAATTTGTTTTGCATTTCTACTGGCCAAAAACAAAAAGTGTGACTCCAAGTTACTCTCTTTAGTCGACCAATGGAACAAACAGGGGACTATCACGGTCAGTTTTTGTCACACGTATATTGTAAATAATATACTTGAAACAATGTTGTAGTCGGTTTTACTCCACAATTATTCACAGTGGTGATGATGATCTGGTATAAGTAATGGATATCACCATTTATACTATATCACCATTTACACCCTCAGTTGTACCCTAAACTTTCAATTGTAGGGATTATCTGCATACACGGGATGTAAAGTATGGATTATGTTAGTGTCGTCCAATATTTGTCTAGCTGAAAACCCAGAAGCATGGTGGTGGGATCTAGCACAGGTCTGGTGATATTCTTCATGTTTATTACATGATACTTTCCGCAAGCAATGTTTGTAATAGAATCTTGCTTCATCTGGTTTGTCTGCAGAAATCCAGAAGGGTTTACTGGATTCAAGTCTCAGTTTAGGCAGGAGAATGTTCTTACAAAATGTCATATTAGTATAAGGATTCATTATGTGGCTGTTCCGTTCTACATTATTTATAATACCAGGAGTTATATTTGACGGAAACGAAACACCTACTTTGGTTATGACAAACCCTCAAACTCAGGCAGCATGGTGGATATTGAGACGATGTTCCGAGTTATCTGGTATGGTTAGAAGGCAAGGTTCCCTTAACCACTGATCTCCACGTAACATTTACGTGGAGATCGGTGCCCTTAACACACCCGTGATGAACACATGGACCTTCCTGCATAAAAACTGCATAGGCGTAATATAATCTACATGCTAGAACTGAAAGTTTGCACTCTAATTGCAACAATATAGATCAGACTATCTCACACATAGTAATCATACTGATTAATTTCAATCAAGAGATAAAAAGAAAAGACATTCATTTTATATACCCCTGGCTAGAAAAAAATTATTTCTCTGATTGCAGTAGTACGTAATTTAGAACGTATAAATGGCTGAATTTTCTTAGTATCTCCCTTTCCATATATATGCATCTTTTGCATGAAAGCTATATATTACATTTTTTTTTATTATACCCAAACCAGCCCCTTTACAATTTGCTCTCACACTGTCGTGAAATTTCTTTCGAAACTTAGGAAGGAAATAATGATAATAATACATCACACTACTCAGGCTCCGAAGGGCTCTAGAATGCAAACTTTCACTATACACAATAGAAAAATCCTTTTAATCCACTCCAATTTTAAAGTAAAGAAAATCTATAAACAGATATTGAATAGGCAGAGAGTAATTGTCCCCCGAAATTGAAAGTCGCAAAAACATGATTTAAGCTGCCTATATCCCCATAAGACAAAAAAGAAAAGGATGAATATCAAGCTCAGACTTTGATCATTACTTGTGTGCATAAAAGTGGTCTGAAATGCAAAGTTTCAAACTACAAAACGTAAAATCTTCTTGCTCGGTCGCTTCGCGACCACGCAAAATAGAATATTTAATGTAGCAAGGGCGTTGGATAAGTGTGATATTTTCATGGTACAGCAAAAAACGCAAAGTCTTTTTACGGTATTTGTGGGAGGGGCGGGGATGTACCACTCAAAGAATTTATATATGAGTATAGTATTATTGCGTTCCTGGCGCTTTAGAAATTACTTCAATTAATTTTATTCTTACTGGTGCAGCCCCTCTATTTTTTGGCTCATTACGCCACTGGACGTCAGTGCTATGCATAGGTGCTATAGACACCCTGAACTGTGGCACCTCGAGTCATACGACCTAATATATTTGTAGCAATTCAACACTCAATGGTTTACAGTATCCAAAAATGTAAAGAAGCTGAACTCAGATGATTTCAAGCGGCAAAAATATACTATTCTCTGAGTCCTGACAATGAACTAAAAAATGACAGATATTTCAATTTGAGCTTTGTGACCCACGGATAAGATTGAACTTTGACCTGACCTTCTGTTCGTGAACTCAACTTAATTGAAAATAATTATAACATCATCAAGGCACTCGGCACCACATACCCGTCAAAGACAAATAATATCTAAACAAAGTACTATCCATTATATCAAGGTAAACTTTGACCTTGAATCGACTCCTTCTGGCAATGAACGAATATATGATCTCAGAGATTAGTTCTTCACACCCAAAACCCCTTCATTTAAACATTAGACATCTGTAACAGTTTAAAAATCTAACGTATGCACGGTGATGTAAACATGTAACAAATTTGACCTTTATTTGACCTTTATGACCTAAACGTGACCTTAAATTTTCAAAAGTGCGTTAGAAATGAATTCTACGTCCCTCGAAACCCCTATATACATATATCATACACCAGTATGTGACATGTAGTTCAAAAGTTGGATTTCAATATGGCTACCAGGCGCCTTTTTGGATTTATGCAAATTATGAAAATTACTCAAGGTTGCCCTTTGGGCAACAAAGCTGAAATTGTTCTAGGACCACATAAGATCACAAATCGACAAAAAAACTTCAGTGTACGCAACTTTTATAGGTTCATTAAATGTCAAGCCGACTAATCTGTCTCTATCAGTCTCTATTTCTTACCTGATCGTATTTCTGAATGACGCGGTAGTCGCGTGAGCTATGGCCGTCGATGTTGTCCACATTTATGTTGTAACCAAACTGCCGATTTGTGTAGTCGAAGGCACCATAGGCATAGGTGTAGTACCCTTGAGGTCTGCCATTCTGTATTCCTACTGTTGCGCCTTCGAAGATTGAAAAAAAGAAGAAGAAAGTAATAGGCATACTGTTTGGAATTATACATTCAAAATTTGAATCGGTGTTATTGTAAGTTATTGAAATGAGTGGTGTTGATTTGAATTTCGAACATACATAATCATTCACATTTTCAGTTTTGCACGTCAGTAATAATGTGCACAATATACTTCATACTTAAGCAGGTTTAGACCCTCCCCTCAAAATAAGGGGAGCAACGCGAAAGGGAGAGATAGAAATAATAGAGATAAAAACGTATATACACATAAATTCAATATGGCTGTATCTCAGTATCCTACAATTATAATGATTAATATTATTTTACACGACAATTCTCGTTCCTCAACTAATTTGGCAGAAAAGAGTGTTCCTCCTGTTCAACAGTTGATATTATCGAAATGAAGACGAAAAACGATAAGTAATATGTCAAGGCGGGCCATTTATATGCATTACTCAGTCAGTGCTGTATCCCACTGCATTTCAACAATCAAAGCCCTCCCACCACACTGCTACCACCAACAACACCTTTATCACTATACTGTTGTCATTATTAACATCATCAACATCCCACGAGCAACACTTCTTCTGATATCAGTACATTCAATACAGCAATCACCATCATCAACATCACCATCACCATCATCACCACTACCATCACCCTTAACAACACACAACAACCACCACCACCACCACCACCACCACTACTACTACCAACGTTACAATTAAAACTACCACCAACATAACCACCATCACCACCAACATAACCACTACTTCTAATATTACCATCAACACCACTGGCCACCACCACAGGCACCACAACCACCCCTTCTACCACCGCCACCACCACCACACACACACCACCACCACTACTATTGATATTACCATCAACACCACCCACTGGCCCCCACCACCACCACCACTACTAATATTACACCAACACCACACCACTGGCAACCACCACAACCATTACCACACACCACCATCACAACCAACATCCTACCATTTCCTGCCATGATCTGCATAGGCCCACAGCAAGGTTTCTGGGCATTCGCCACAGTCACAAGCAAGACGAGATCGCTACCAGGTTCATGTTGACGGTTTACTGTAAAAACAACAACAACAACAACAAATAAAACATATATAACACAAGAAAATCATATTACATATGCATCAATTCTGTATTTTATCTTTTAAGTATTTCTAAAGTGTGAATTAAAAAAAAAAATCTGCTGCTTTCACGCTTAGTAACATAATGAAAACATGGCATATTTTACTTAATCATTACTGACGAAATTGCAAATATAAGAAAGAAAATGCCTGAATAAATCAGGAACTGAGAAAATATAATTCATCAGCAACGACGTGTAATTAAAACAATGTAATTCTTTTAGAGAAGGGTAATGTGTAAACAATAAGGGGAGATAAAGGGAAAAGGGAAAACATCGATGACGAAAGAAACGGATAATACGCACAGGAGCAGAATGGAGAAAACAGGACAGGATGGTCAAAGAAAAATAAAAAGCAAAGGGATAGGTTGGTTTTAGAGCAAGCAAAGTGCAAGATTAAGTTGAAATAGTCAATCGGTAAGAACGTTCATTATTACATTAAAGAGCAATGCTGATAAAATACTCAAAATACTCTAGCCGAAAACAATAATACCTGCCATTGACATTCTGTTCTCAGGGGGGGGGGGGGGGGGGGATACAGGGAAAGACAGTAAAAGCTCACTACTTACCGAATGCTTTTTATCAGAGAATACCTCTTTTGAAACAGGCTTCGTCAGCTTCGTTTGGTGTATATTACAACTGGAGCTCTATGACCAGAAAGAAAACTCCTGGCTATATTTATAGGAAAATTATCCATTATCAATTGTCCACTGTGGTGGTGGTGGTGAACGAATATTTTATTTTTTTGTCTTGAAGTTACTTCATATTAATTATCTACTACTCAACAATATACTCACTAGAGTGGAGTTGACCGAAGTCCATCGATGTTGACTTACAAGGTCAGATAATGGTACTTTGTATGAAGAAGAATATTAATAATTAAGTAATTGTCATGCGGTACAGGAACAGAACCACGCCTTGTTTGAATCGTGCGATACTTGGATTTAGAAAATGACGAGAATTAGGGCGTCGCCAGACCTTTATTCAGTGAGGGATGGGGACGTCCGACTAAATTTGGCGACAAGTTATCTAAAATATTTGTCAAGAATCCAAAAACCAAAGACACCTTTTTATAATGCCTGTGTAGTTTTATTTAAAAAAAAAAAGAAAAGAAAAGAAAGAAACGCGCTGCGGCTTCTGTTCCTGAGGAAAACGTCACGTATAGTTGAAATTACATAATCCATTAGGTAAGGCATCTTATTGCTCTTTAAACTTCAATTGATCGTATAGCTATAAACATGATAAATATAATCGCTGTACAATAGTTATTTTAAACGTTGAACATTTTTCGAAAACCTCATTCGACCAAATAGCTATAGATATAATCATGATACAGTTGTAAATGCTAAACAACCTAAAAATAAAAACGATTAACACTTTGTATGCCAGACAAAATACTTTCCTTTAGGATCATTATGTACAATCTCGCCGATATAGCTTTAATGTACACAGTGAGGGTTAAAGATAAAGTTGAGTTCTGATCATACAGACATAAATCTATGTTCTGAAATAACAAGGAGGAACCTCATACGTAAAAAGCAGAGTATATGACTTCATTTGATGGGAAATAAAACCCGGTCTGAGAGTTTAAAAATGAACAATAATTCAAAATGACAATAGTTATTAGATTTGATATTGTCATGACTAATTAGGACTTCTTACATGCATATATTTTTATTAAGTTACTCTACGATATCAGAACAACGGCGAATGTCTTCAGAATACATGTATATTACCCCAAAGCCTTACAACCCTAAAAGGCCCGGCTTGAGGGGGGGGGGGGGGGGGGGTGTCCTCTTAGAAACAAAGCTTTTTCGTTTATTAAAGTTTTTTCTATGCAATTCACGTTATTTCCTATCTTACATTACTCTATCTGAAATCTTATGTGATGTGTCTTTACAGGTTAAACAAACATATTCATATCTTTAATATTTGAGATTAGGCAATTAGTTGCTATCTGCAATGTTCCGTTTTTGTTTTCTTGAAACTGAAGACGCTACAAATTAAACTTCAAGGGGTTATGATCATGATGATCTATTTTTGTCAATGTTCCAGCACCACCCCCCCCCCCCCAATATAAGTTTTGACCAATGAAAGGGATTTTCATTTGGGCTATATCACGAATCGTTTCCAAATACATGTATTTAGAGACGTTAAGAGGACGTTCTTTTAAAGTGCATAAGCCTATTACGATATTATCGTAATAGGCTTATACACTTTAAAAGAAAATGAGTGTTTAATACACTTTCGTTGTTTCCTTTTTTAAAAGTATTATCATGACCAAGAAAATTTTGTAGTGTGCCCTGTAAAAATATATAAATAAATTACTGTAGAATAATACCTCATGCAATGGTACAATATCATGTTAAAGTAGATCAATTCGTTGCTATCTGCGACCACTCATTCAGATCACCAAGATTAAATATGACATCATCAACGAATATACATTCAGAATTGATCACAACCTCGTGACTGACAATGGAGTTTAGAGAGGAGAAGGGGATGGGGCGGGGCGGATGAGGCAGGCGGGGGGGGGGGGGGGGTATTTGTAAGTTTCAACCATATCCACCAGTGAATAGGTCAGTAAATATTAGCTTGTCATACGTTTTCAGACTCAGACTCCGTGGAATACAATTGTCTGATTGTACTGCACAAGGCTGCAGGCCTATATGTATCCACTGATCGTTTTGTAGATGGTAGCGGTAGTTGTAACATGTAAAATATTATACTAAGTATCACTTATGGTGTCTTAATGTCATTCACTTGCTCTCTTAGATGACATTATAAAAAAAAAGATATGTCACGATCGACCAAAAAGAGTTGTGAGAATATTTGAGGGGGCCACTTCTCTTATATATTTGATTCCTTCTTTTGTGAATTGACAATCACTGACTCAGAGGACCTAATTATGTGTCTGGCAAACTATTGGGGAATGTTATGCCCAACTTTCGTAATGCTTTGCCCAATAACCATCTACATTTACTACAAATATTTGCCAAAAAGTTGATTGGACACATAAGTACTATCGTAATTGTTGGGGCAAATTTTTTACCCAACATTTTGTTAGTGTATGCAGGTAAGCGTTCCCATTCGGACAACCATCATCTCATATTTTTGCATATCTTATTATATTTATCTAATATAAATTAATAAACAAAAAAAACCCCAACATAATTAAAACGTCATTACTTGACATAACGAAGTTGTACTTAATCGCTTCCGTTCGCTCAGTATTAATTATACCATATCAAAATTTGATAATTTGATATTCGGCAAGGGAAGATCATAGCCCCTAGGAAAACTGTGCCCATAGAGAGCGGTTAATCATGCCCACCGACCACCCCCCCCCCCCATCCGCCGCTACACCAATATCAAAGGCATTTTCTAATGCAGATCTTAGAGTCATTATTACCTTAATTATTTCCCGGTTGCTGGAAAAACACAGTCACTTCTACCTGTCTACAGTCGCGTATCGAGGTCTATATTCTGGTATACCCCCCTCCCCCCTTCCCCTCCCCTCCCCATCTCCATCTATCTATTTCTATAGCCTGGTTAATTGCTCACGCGCAGCAAATATGACATCAAGTTCAAATATAGAATCGCTTAAAGTCTCGTGATTTCAGCTGAATCAGTTTCAGTTCAATCGAGAGTTCAGTCAATTATTAGCTCGAAAAAAATTGCTTTATGCACGACTCCTTCGTAGAAGAAAGGGCTTTTATACAGTCGGGTCGCTGCGAAGAGCGGCGCGACTTTTTGAGGCGGGCAGCGTGCCCCCTGACAACTTTTGACAGGAAAGAAAAATTTTTACCTTTTTTTTGTTTTGTTTTTTGTTTTTTTGCTTGCTTGTCAGAGAATCATGAAACAAAACGTGTGATAACCCCCCCCCCCCTCCCCCACTAAGCGACTTTTTGAGGGCTGGAGGAAAAAAAAAATGTCGCCACACCCCCTCCCCCCCCCTCCAAATCATTTATGTCTCTATCTTTCTTTATGTTATTCTTTGTTGTTATCTACTCATTTATTCTCTCCAATGTTCCTTTTGTTGTATTCTTTGTTTCCTTTCATCATCTTCTCTTCCATATTTCCTACTCTTCTGTCCTCTCTCTATCTTTCATGTTTTTCTTTGCACTATCCTTCTATTGTTTTCTTTCTTCCCTGTTTTTCGTTTTTAGCCTAAAAACGGAAAAATCATACTGAGATGGACACCTTTTCAATTTGTCCCCTTAAAGACACCATACAATTTTATTGAGAGAGCGATGCTTCTATCAGAATTAAATGAATCTCAACCACGGTAAATAATGGAGTATTTAAAAAAAAAGAGATCCAGGTATACAAAAAGCTATACTACGTTTCGTTTTGAGAACGAAACGTTTCAGTAAAGAATAGTTCAATTACCATTATGTGTATGTGTAGGTATGTGCATTAGATACTTTAAAAAAAATAATTGTGTGAGTTAATTTAGATTAAATTTCTATAATTTTTTAAATTCTATTATTTATCCTTATAATGCATATGCATGAATACGTATGTAAACAGGCTATATAATTATAGCTATATCCTATTGAAGAGGTTAAAGAGAGATTTATTTATAGCTATAAGATGCACATGTTGTTTACTGATCAAGCCCACAAATGTTTTTCGCCTTGTTTGATAAAATATTGTTAAACTAAAAAAAAAGAAAAAAAAATATTGTAAAAACCCATCCATACGCAGAGGTACATGAGCGCCCCCTCGCCCATGCTTGAGTTACCTAGGCTCGACCGAAAAATCGGCGCAACGTACCGCGCTGACTGGTAAGATTGCATCTTGGAAAGGGCAGGGCAAGCGCACTATAGTTGGAACTGTGCTGAAGATAGCGGTTGTTTTATCGGGAATTTCAATGTAAATCTAGTGAAAAGAAATTAATTTGTATTTCTTTTTCCCTTTTAATTTTAGCAACAACAACAAAAAAAACAACAAGAAAGATAAAATTATAGAAAGTATTTAAATAATATCCATTAATAGAGAGAAGGAAAGAGAGAGAAAAAAAGTCATTGGCGACAATAGTCAAATATGACTGATTGCCATTTAATATAACGAAAGAAGAAGAAATCTACCCAGCGAGCAGCGCCGCGACCCGACTGTTTAGTAAAAGCCAAAAAAAGAACTTCGATTTTGAACCCATACGGAAACACGAGTACAAAAGACTATTTCCTTTTATGGTACTTTCAAAACTGAAAAGTGAAACGACGATCATTTTATTTACAATTGGAGCATTAAATCATACCCCGCCCACCGTCTTTGAGAGAGTGGACTATATGCATTTTTGTAACTGAAAATCAGTTATAGTTTGGAGGTTGTTCTGTGAGGAAAGGAGTGACCTGATCAGAGGATTTCTAGAGCTGTGGATACAATCGTGAGTAGATTCTTGAATTTTGTTAGTCTTGTTAATTTTGAAAATACAGATAATTTAACTTATCATGGAGCCGACATGTTTGAATTCATCTAGTTGTTATGTGATATCAGTGGCATGAGTACGGGGGCGTCAGGGCACTTACCCCTGCACCTTGAAGTCTTGAACTATGCAATTGGAAAATTGCACAAAAGATATGAGGGAAAGAGAAAGAAAGAAAGAAAGAAAGAGTAGTCGGCTTGACATTTCATGAATACGGAAGCTTAAAAATGCAGCGCAAAGGCGAGTTGTTTAACTCGCCAAGGCGCCTTGTTTCGGCAAAAAAGGCGAGAAGGCGACTTGTACAAACTCACCAAGGCGCCTTGTTTAAGACGAGAAGGCGAGAAGGCGACTTGTACAAATTCACCAAGGCGCCTTGTTTAAGACAAGAAGGCGACAAGGCGACTTGTACAAACTCACCAAGGCGCCTTGTTTAAGACAAGAAGGCGAGAAGGCGACTTGTACAAACTTGCCAAGGCGCCTTGTTTAAGACAAGAAGGCGAGAAGGCGACTTGTACAAACTCGCCAAGGCGCCTTGTTTCAAACGAGAAGGCGAGAAGGCGACTTGTACATACATACTCGCCAAGGCGCCTAATTGTTTAAGACGAGAAAGGCGGGAAGGTGAGATGTTCAAATTCCCCCCACAGCGCTATAGCGCGTGGCGGCCTAGTTATAGCGCTGCATATTTTCGCTTTGCTTTTGGCATGTTTCAAGTCTCATATCCGCCCCCCGAAAAAAAAAGAAGAAAGAAAAAAGAAGTCAGGTACAGCGGGGGCTGGGAGCTGCAGCTAGAAGACTGGGTTGCATCAAATTGTGTTGGGGCGGCAGCCCCACACCCACAATTTCGGTTTAAAAAAACACCCCCCCCAAAAAAAAAAAAAAAAAAAAAAAAAAAATTAAATTAATATAAATGGAACCTTACCTGCAATTAATCTCAGCTATTTAGGACAGGGCCCTGAAGTCCAGATGTAGATCTGTATTTCAATAGTAGGCCCATAATACTTTAGATTAAATAAAGGTTCTTATAAATAGTTTATTCAATAATTTCTTCACCTGAATTAATATACTGTATTGCATTTCATAATTTCAAATAGGCCTACTAATACGCAGTGGTGTGGGGGGGGGGGCACTGGGGATACCCTCTCTCTTTCGTAGCACAGTGGAGGCAGTTTGGGGAAATAACTGAGGAAGATCACATGGGTCTAGAATTTTCATGGGGTTACCTTGGGAACACCGAAAATATGTGGGGTGCCCCCGGGGGGTTGCCAGATCCCTCCCTCTTCCTGGGTACGTTGCCGTAAAGTATAAATGGCGTTTCGCCATCTTGGCCGAAACAATACGCCTTGACGAGTTTTAAAAAGTCTCCCTCCCGCTTTCTCGCCTTCAATAAGGCGCCTTGGTGAGTTTGTACAAATCGCCTTCTCGCCTTCTCGTCTTAAACAAGGCGCCTTGATCATGTTGATGAGTTTGTACAAGTCGCCTTCTCGCCTTCTTGGCCGAAACAAGGCGCCTTGGCGACTTTGCACAAGTCGCCGCCTCGCCTTCACGTATTAAACAAGGCGCTTTGGCGAGTTTGCACAAGTCTCCACCTCGCCTTCTCGTATCAAACAAGGCTCCTTGGTGAGTTTGTACAAGTCGCCTTTTCGCCTTCATGTCTTAAACAAGGCGCCTTGGCGGGGTGGATCAGGTCGCTTCTCACCTTTTTTTCCGAAACAAGGCGCCTTGGCGAGTTAAACAACTCGCCTTTGCGCTGCACTTTTAAGCTTCCGTACATGAACCTAGAAAAGTTGCGTACATGAAGTTTTTTTGTTGATTTGTGATCTTATGTGGTCCTAGAACAATTTCAGTTTGCTGCCCAAAGAGCAACCTTGAGCAAGTTTCATAATTTGCATAAATCCCCCAAATGGCGCCTGGTAGCCATGTTGAAACCCAACTTTTGAACTACATGTCACAAACTAGTGTATGAAACATGTATATAGGGGTTTCGTGGGACGTAGAATTCATTTCTGATGCACTTTTTTGCAATTTAAGGTCACGTTTAGGTCATAAAGGTCAAATAAAGGTCAAATTTGTTACATGTGTACATGACTGTGCATACGTTAGAGTTTTAAACTGTTATAGATGTCTGATGTTTAAATGAAGGGGCTTTGGGTGTGTAGAACTAATCTCTGAGATCATTCATTCATTCATTGGTCAGAAGGGGTCATTTCAAGGTCAAAGTTGACCTAGATATAATGGATAGTACTTTCTTTAGATATGATTTGTCTTTGACGGGTATGTGGTGCCGAATGCCTTGATGATGTTATATTTTCAATTTAAGTTGAGTTCACGAACAGAAGGTCAGGTCAAAGTTCAAACTTACTCCTGGGTCACAAAGGTCAAATTCAAATATCTGTCATTTTTAGTTCATTGTCAGGACTCAGAGAATAGTATATGTATTCAGAATTGTGCCGCTCCAAATAATATCAGTTTAGTTTCTTTACGTTTTGGTATTATACTGCAAACCACTGAATGTTGAATTACTAAAAATACATTATTACGTCGTATGACTCGAGGTGCTACAGTTCAGGATGTCCGTAGAGCCTATGCATAGTAGTGACGTCTGTGGTTTGCCTTACCGGTAATGATCTTTGTTGGGACCAAGAGCGATTGTTACTGAGATTCTGAAGCTGTTACATAATTTTTCTTGTACATCAAGTTAACAGATAGCGTCAGCATAGGTTATTCACCGCCATACATTTACGTCTCACTCATTATGCTTATATGGATATCCAAGTAGGCAAAATCTATCACTGGCTAATTGAGTAATAACCTACACAGCCCTTTAAGTTGTAGGATAAACATCTGTCATTACGATAAGATGACGCATTTCCTTTTAATTGTTCAGATACTACAAATAAGATTATTGCTGATGAGAGGTTATCGACAGGAAAACATGGAAATCTTCCCAGTGGATGATACTTGAATGTATCTTTACTATCCGAGAACGAAAAATCCCTTAAACATTATATTTCTTAGATGTCTCAAAAATTAATGTCTAGGTGCATGTTGAAAAGCCATGTAAAATATCATGACTGTGGATTTCTTCTGCCACTTTTGATTGAAATTTGTATGTTTACTATGCTATATGTGAGATAGTCTGATCTGGCATGTGTCTGGATTGTTGCAATTATAGTGCAAACTTTCAGTTTCAGATATACTTTGCAGACCTGGGGCCCGTTGCACAAAACTTGCGTTTAATCGCAACTCTTAAAAATCAAACGCAAGTCCTTAATGCGCACTTCTGATTGGCTGAAAATAAAGTTGCGTTTGATTTTCCTGAGTTGCGTTCAAACGCAAGTTTTGCGCAACGGGGCCCTGGTATGTAGATTATTATGACTATGCAGTTTCCATGCAGTCCATGTGTTCATCACGGGGTGTGGTGTTGGGAAGGCAGGGTCTATAGTTTAATACAATATAGAGGACCTTCCCTTGCCGAATTTGATGATCTGTGCCCCGTAACACAAAGGTTTGCAATCAATCGCCAATCTCGATCATTGTCTCATGAACATCTCGTTCAAAATGATGACCCCTACATACCAATCAAAACGATTGTTTCAAATCTGCGATTGATTGCAAACCTTTGTATTAAGGGCACCGATATCCACGTAAATTTTACGTGGAGATCAGTGTTTAAGGGACCCTTGCCTTCCAACCATACCAGATAAGTCGGAACATCGTCTCAATATCCACCATGCTGCCTGAGTTTGATGGTTCGTCATAACCAAAGTAAGTGTTTCGTTTCCGTCAAATATAACTCCTGGTATTATAAATACTGTAGAACGGAATAGCCACACATGAATACTTACCTAGTATAACACTTCGTGACAACATTCTTATGCCTAAACTGAGACTTGAATCCAGTAAACCCTTCTGGATTTCTGCAGACAAACCAGATGAAGCAAGATTCTATCACAAACGTTGCTTTGGGAAAGTCTCATGTAATAAACATGAAGAATACCACCAAACCTGTGCTAGACCCCACCACCATGCTTCTGGGTTTTCAGCTAGAAAAATATTGAACGACACTAAACATAATCCATAATTTACATCCCATGTTTGCATGATAATCCTTACAATTGAAAATTTTGGGTACAACTGATGGTGTAAATGGGGATATGGTATAAATGGTGATATCCATTACTTATACCAGATAATCATCACCACATACATCACTGTGAATAATTGTGGACTAAAACCCTGGACTACAACAATGTTTCTAGTATATTATTTACAATATACGTGTGACAAAAACTGACAGTGGTAGTCCCCTGTTTGTTCCATTGGTTGACCAAAGAGAGCAACTTGGAGTTAACTTTTTGTTTTTGGCCAGTAGAAATGCAAAACAAATTGGGTCGAAGAAAAATCATTCCTGTTCCTTTATGCCACATGCAAAACATACTTGACCTCTCACCCTGTGATCAAGATGTATCAGAGTTTGGCTTAACTTTATTTGGCTGAAGATGAGTTATAAAGCTAAAACACTACTACGAGATTCGGACCCGAAACCTTCATAGGCATATCATACTAATGCAGTATCCACTGTTAAGTTCAACTTTGACCTTGAACTGATATCTTTGTGAGTGATGTTAACTGGAATTTTGAATGAATGATATCATTGTAGATTGATTATGCATTATTATCCACATTTTGGTCGGACATCATTCTGAATACAAATACTATCCTCCAAGCCTTGACAATGAACTAAAAATGACAGATCCGCTGTATTTGAATTCGACCTTTGTGACCCAGGGTACGATTGAACTTTGACCTGAGCTTCAGTTTGTGAACTCGACTTAAACTGAAAACATAACATCATCAAGGCATTCGGCACCACATACCCGTCAAAGACAAATCATATCTAAACAAAGTACTACCCATAATATCAAGTTTAACTTTGACCTTGACCTTGAATTTACCCCTCTGATCAATAAATGAATGAATGATCTTAGAGATTAGTTCTACACCCCAAAGCCCCTTCATTTAAACATTAGACATCTATAACAGTTTAAAACAGTTTAAAAATCTAACGTATGCACAATCATGTACACATGTAACAAATTTGACTTTTATTTGACCTCTATGACCCAAACGTGACCTTAAATTGCAAAAAGTACCTTAAAAATGAATTCTACGTCCCTCAAAACCCCCTATATACATGTATCATACACTAGTATGTGACATGTAGTTCAAAAGTTGGGTTTCAATATGACTTCCAGGCGCCATTTTGGATTTATGCAAATTATGAAAATTGCTTAAGGTTGCCCTTTGGGCAACAAAGCTGAAATTGTTCTAGACCACATAAGATCACAAATCAACAAAAAGACTTCAGTGTACGCAACTTTTCTAGGTTCGCTATATATTGACTACATAGGAGTGTCAAATGGACTAGAAATGGAGAGAGGGAAGGCAACACCTTCCTCACTTGATAACGTGCATCACTAATCCATAATATCAAGTAAGTCGCGTGCCCCACCCCTTTCCCCCTTCAATCCGCACCAGCGACCCCTAAATGTCGAAAGAGCTTTGGAAAAAGCGGTCGTTACAAATTTGAATCATCGTTTATTTCGTCACAAGTAGTATCTTGAGTTGGAGAGATACTGAAAAAAAGAGAGAAAGAGAGAGAGGGAGAGAGAGAGAGAGAGAGTGTGTGTGTGTGTGTGTGTGTGAGAGAGAGAGAGAGAGGCATCATCCTCCTCGTTACTCGACGTTCTATCGCTAATCCATATACCAAGTGAGTCCCGTTCCCCCACCCCTTCCCCACCATTACAGCCCGCATTATTACAAAGCAAGATAAATCAACGAATAATGGAATTGATTGTTGGAAGGAGAGAAGAAGTCGCCGTCCCTCTCGAATAAATAAGTAATCGACAATATATTTGATTTGATTTGATTTGATTTATTTATTTATTTAAACACGGTATAAGCCCAATTCAGCTACTTGGCTGGTTTACAATGGGGCCGTGTATCAATAAAATACAATGAAAAATAAATATAAATACAAGTATCAAAACAACAATTACATGCATAGAAAAAAAATGATAAAATAATATATTCAGAAATCATAGGGCTTAGAAAAATATCACAAAACATATCAAAATGAAAGAGTTTAGTATAAAGGTATAAAAATTGAAATATATAAACATATTTTAAAGATATGTAATATGAAATATGAAAAATAAAATACGATAAAGTAAAGTAAAATGTCACAAAATGTATAATTTGGTTATGTTAAAAATAAGGAAATCTATCACGTATTTAATGTCTCGATAAAATTAGGCAAAGAGGAACTATTACAAAAAAACAAATTAAAACAGAGTAAAAAGTCAAAGGAATAAAATTACAAACAAGGTAAGTTTTTGGTGTCTCAAAATTAATTTAATTTTAATTTAATTTTGTATTAGTTTTATATTAGTTTATTAGTTTACCTTTCCATTCCACAACCATAAGATGTAATAGTATTTATATTTCCGAAATGCAAAAAGAAAAGAAAAGAGAAAAGAAATCATTCTGTAGTTCGACAAATTGTACGTTAAAGCATCATAAGAAGTTTATTTGTTGATTGCTCTTTATCTAGCAAAACTATAGGAGAAGCAATATTCTCATATACCAGTTTAGATTTAAAATCACCTATATGAGGGGCGCTTTGAATCTCCTCTGAAAGTGAGTTCCATATTTGGGCACCTCTATACATAAATGTGCGTTTGCCTGATTTAGTTTTTGGACGACTAATATCAACACAAAGCCTGCTTTGTCGCGTATCATAGATATGTTTTATGTGTGAAAATTTCTCACTTAGATAAGGCGGAACTTGGTTTGTCATAACCTTATACATCATTACAGCAATATTATACTTTCTCCTCTCGGCGAGCGATTCCCAATTCAAAAGATCTAGGTTTTCTTTTCCTGATGATAACCAAGATGTATTATTGATGAGGCGGGCACCTCGGTTTTGAATTCTTTGAAGTGTGTCTAGCAATGTTTTCCCACAATTTCCTCAAACAACATCGCAATAAAAATAGGTGGGATGACACTAATGCATTGTATACCATTTTCAGTGTCTCGTTATTTCCTAGACCCCTTATGCATTTTAGCATATGTAATCCTGAATTCGTTTTCTTTTGCAAGTTCCTGATATGTTCACGCCAAGTAAGGTTTTCATCTATTATCACGCCGAGATGCTTGCAAGTTTGCACCCTTTTCAATGAAATTCCAGATATATTAACGTTAATATTTACATCATTAATTCTCTTTAATCGTTTCTTTGTACCGATCACGATGTATTGCGCTTTGTTTACATTTAAACTTAATTTATTAGTAACTAGCCATTTCCTAATATATTCCAGGTCTTCATTAATTTGTTGTATTAAAGTAAAAATATCACTGCCAGAAAGGTATAGCATTGTGTCGTCAGCGTACATACTGACTTTACAAAAACGGAGTCCATTGGGTAAATTATTGATATATAATACAAAAAGGAGGGGGCCGATGATTGACGCCTGGGGAATCCCGCATTTCAAAGACGAAAAGTCAGAAAAAGTTCCATTAACACATGTTGCTTGCGATCTATTATTCAAATAACTTGAAAACCTCTTTTCTATAAAAAATATATCTTATAAAAAATATATCTTTTTATATTTCTGATCAATGTATTGGTACCTTACCTCCACCTCGGAAAATGATCTAAGGCTCCCTTATTGACGATACGAGCTCGACCAAGGAGGTATACTAGGCAAGCCTTGACTTGCCTTAAATTGTGCCTATACTTTCAATTCCCTTCAACAGATATCATCAAAATGCTGAAGTTGGCGTTGTTTGCAGCCTATGTGTTGGCCGCAGAGGTTTGTGCTCAGAAGCCATGCTGTGGACCTAAACAGTTCATGGCAGGAAGCGGTAAGAGTAAAGACTCTACTTTAAGTAGCTACATGGACGCGGAGGACGCAAGGGGTTGTGCGCATAATCATTTTGCGAAAGAAGAAAAAAGACAAAATAAAAAGAGGGAAGGAGAGAGGGAGAGGGGGAAGACGAATGGGGAAAGAAGATATACGACTCCCACCTACATCCTTCCCGCAATGACCTGTCGTATTTAATCCACCTTGTACCCTTATCCATTGGCACCAATCCCCCTTAGTGACTGGACCCAAGTTACGCTACTGTACATCATTCTTTCTTAAAATACTTGATGTGTTGATCACCTGAAAATTGTGAAAATAAGAGGAGGTTAAGTAAATGGAATAGGTGATGTGATAATCACTGGAATGATCTAGCAAAATTGTACAGTGACCAGCCACACAACAGTGGGGAAAACTCGAGCATATTTTTGGGCCCTCTTTCGGCAGCGTTTTGGCAATAGCGACAAAATACTATTTTAGATGATAGTGGAAAGTCGATATTCTTGACTGTTAAAGATGGTAGTAGGTCATGCGACGGGCAGGATATATTATATCGCATCAATATCCTAAATATGCGGGCGTATACATGATAGAATCATTTTAAGAACCCAACCTTATTGTCAGAAATATGGTGTGCATTTAATTTTTATTTCTGTAGCTCTTTTACACCGTTTAGTTTTCTAAACGGAGCGCTAAGTTCCAAGTCTTTATTACGTATATATTGTTGTAATTCTGTAACATAATGAATAATAGAAGTGAATCGAGTAATAAAATGAAAATGATAGATTGATTTCATAATGGCAAGGTTGATGTCTGTTCACTTAGTTACAGAAAATTTTAGGATGTGAAGAGATAGACGCTTGGGGCTGCATATATCAGTGGATTAACTCTACACATTTAGTCGGGGTTTAAACCTAGACTAAAGTTAGAAAGTTTGATGTTAATTTCACCACACAGGTGCCACGGTTGGGATGGTAAGTGGTGGCATTCCGCAAGGATTTTATATCTACGCCTACGGAGCATTTGACTTCACCAGTCGTATGTATGGCTACTTCATAAACATCGACTACCCAGGAGGAATCTCGACACACTTTCGTGTTATACAGAAGTATGATCAGGTGAGAATCAACTATAACCAGGGAATGGTGTAGCCATTTAGTATAGGAATAGGGTTGATCCAGGGGCGACCTCCTCTCTCTTGATGGCCCAGGAAAAAATATATAAGCTCTCTCTCTCTCTCTCAAAAAAAAAAATAGTAGCAGAAGACACCCAGTATTATCTCAAATTGCAGAAAATTTCGTGTTTTTTTTTTTCTTTTTGGGAGGGGGGGGGGGGGGAAAGCATGCCCCTATATCCTCAAAAAATATTGTATATTGATCGAAGTTAGGAGGAGACCAAGGAGGGGAAGGGGGAAACAAACATCTGTGATTGTTTTCAAGTGTTTAAATCCACAACTAGTATCAAACGGAAGGTTTGCGTGATTCTGACCATATACTTTTTGATTACATCCAGAGCAATTTCGCCTGTATTTTTTTTTTTTGGTTGCATATTTTTGTCTCTAAATGTCACCTTTGATCTCCATTTCCTATTATTTCATGATTATCACATTTCCCCCTCCCCAGTCCATTTAAGCCCCCTTTCCACAGGATTGAGACCTTTGGGCGACCACTGGGCGACCAAAAATGGGCAAGATCTCTCAGCAGTCTCCACCCCCCCCCCAAAAAAAAAGGTTGTTTCTGTGGAAACGCTCTGGAGATCCTTCAGCACTCATTGAAGGACAAAAAATTCAAATTTTAGCAAATTTCATGTAGATCTACGGTGATTGCTGGACATTCGATGAGAGACCATTAAGAGTTCATTGAGCGCTCATTGCGCAATCAAAGGTGCTCTCTAACTGAAATCCCTGAGAGATGCAGCTGCGACCAAAGGAGATCACTGAATGACCAAGAGACTTCACTAAAAGACCATTGAAAAAAAAAATGCTTCAGGCGAAATGTTGTGTTTGTTTGGAGATTGCCGAGAGATCATTGAAAGACCGATGAGACCGTTGAGGGCTAATTGAAAGAACGCTTCCCTCATCTCAGAGACCACTAAGCATGCTAAGAGACTGTTTTGAACCAGTTAAAAACTTGATGGAGAGCATGGAGACCATAAAGATCACTGAAAGATTATTTAGAAACCATGGAAGACCTTCAGGGGCAGAGGAGCGTCTTTCAAAGTGGGGGGGGGGGCACCAGCAAAAAGGGCATTTTGGGGGTGAAAAGGGGCACCTACAAGGGGTGAACATAAGCAAAAAGGGGACCATTTTGTGACAGTGGTATTACCTTACAGTCTAATCAATATAATTATTATCAAGCATCACCTTCCTTTTTATTGTGGTTCTGTTCACTACTTCAGCTTCCCTAATTAGCAGTTGTGTGTAATGGTCTTACTGCGATACACTAGTAATGAAAATGACAACAGAAATTTCATTTTGGGATATGTCGAATGATCTTTTAATTTGTACATTAATCCAGTCGTTTTCTTTAGGATTACATTTATATAAATTATAACATACTTTATGCAATCTGCTTGATTTCATTATATACTGTAAGAGCGAATTATGGGGACATTTTCAGAAAATATTGCCCTTACTTGGTGTAAATTATTGGCACAATCAAGCGAGCGGAATTAGAAATCCTTTGCTGCGGGGGGGGGGGGGGGGGGGCTTTGTGCCCCTTTTGCCTCAAGCTCCGCTGCCTTACATTGTAGTTGTAGTATTATGGGTACCGGATTCTTTGAAGCTAGTTATGGCTCTTTTTTTTTAAAGTTGGAAATATAGGTAAAAGGGGGCACTTATAAGAAGAGGAAAGGGCTTTTATCAGAGGTGGAAAGGGGCACTTATAAGAGGTGGAAAGGGGCACTTATGAGAAGAGGAAAAGGGCACATATTAGAAGGGAAAAGGGGTACCTATCAGAAGTAAAAATGCACTTATCGAAAGAGAAAAGGGCATATATTGGAGAGAAAAGGAGGCAGTATTTAGATTCGAAAAGGGGCACTTATCAAAAGGAGGAAAGGATACTTACAAGAGAGATAAGGTGGCAATTATCAGATTTGAAAAGGGGCCCTTTTCAGAAGGCGAAAAGGGCATTTATTAGAGAGTTAAGGTGGCAATTATCAGATTTGAAAAGAGGCACTTTTCAGAAGGCGAAAAGGGTACTTATTAGAGAGATAAGGTGGCAATTGTCTTATTTGAAAAGGGGCACTTTTCAGAAGGAGAAAAAAGGGCACTTATCAGAAGGGGAAAGAGCACTTATTAGAAAGGAAAGGGGGCACATTTAGTAGTAAAAAAGGGCACTTACTAGAGAGAAAGGGGCACATTTAGTATTAAAAAAATGGCACTTATCAGAGAGAAAGGGGGCATTTTTCAGAAATAAAAAGGGTACTTTTAAGGTACTTGAAAAAGTGGGGGAGGGGCACTGTGCCCCCCTGCTCCCGGGCGCGCCGCCCCTGAAGACCTTAGAGATCATTGAGAGCTCTCTGAAAGACTGTTGAGAGATTTGTCATATTTTGAGGGAAATTCGATGGTCTCTCAACGGTCTCGCCTATGTGGAAAGGGGCTATTAATCACACTGATATCTCTCTGCCATATGCAGGGTACACAATGGATCATAGATGACGCGAGGAAGACGTGTCAGGGAAGAACTAGCCACTCACTTTGAACCAAATATTTGCATTCCAGGTTAGTCATATAGAGTTTCTTTTTCTTCTTTTCATGCTTCTTCTTCTTCCTCCTCCTCTTCCTCCTCCTCTTCTCCTTCTTCTTGTTCTTGTTCTTCTCTTGTTGTTGTTGTTTTGTTCTTCTTCTTCTTCTTCTTCTTCTTCTTCTTTCTTCTTCTTTCTTCTTCTTTCTTCTTCTTCTTCTTCTTCTTTTCTTCTTCTTCTTCTTCTTCTTCTTCTTCTTCTTCTTCTTCTTCTTCTTCTTCTTCTTCTTCTTCTTCTTTCTTCTTCTTCTTCTTCTTCTTCTTTCTTCTTCTTCTTCTTCTTCTTCTTCTTTTCTTCTTCTTCTTCTTCTTTTCTTCTTCTTCTTCTTCTTCTTCTTCTTCTTCTTCTTCTTCTTCTTCTTCTTCTTCTTCTTCTTCTTCTTCTTCTTCTTCTTCTTCTTCTTCTTCTTCTTCTTCTTCTTCTTCTTTCTTCTTCTTCTTCTTCTTCTTCTCTTCTTCTTCTTCTTCTTTCTTCTTCTTCTTCTTTCTTCTTCTTCTTCTTCTTCTTCTTCTTCTTCTTCTTCTTTTTTGTGTGTAATACTCCGTGCAGAAAGAATAGCTAAGAACATTTTAAAATAGCTAAAAGTGAGGCACAATATATTCGTAAAGCTTATATATGTCTTGCAATAGAATTGAGAATTGGATTCGGCCCTTATATACCATTCCGACTTATATCATATGCTTATGGATTTCGTTTATTAGTAAGCATCTTGCAAGTGAAGCTGGTTTACTGGAATAACCCCCCTTTTCCTTCTATTTTGAAAAACAATTTCTTGCCTGATAACACCCTCTGTTTTGTCAGATATCGTTATTTCAAAACTACGCCTATTTCTCTCTCTCTCTCTCTCTCTCTCTCTCTTGATGTGATAATGTTTTCTACCATTTGTTATTCTCTCATCTATCTGTCCTTTCAGCTAATGCGAGCCTCGCTACGGACATGACCATCGGGGGTAACAGCGGCTTGATGGCAGAGTCGTGGTTGTATGAGTTTCGTTATCCCCATGACCCCCTAGACGCGTACGTCATCTCTTCCGTGGTGCATGGGTCTTGCTATCCTCTCTTCGCTTCAATCATGGGAAATTTCTACGGTCCTGATCAAACACCCAGTGAGTAGCTAGGGAGTTCAAGGGGCAATGCCACATTTATCCGCTAAAAAAGGGTCATCCACGGAACTTTGAGGTCAAGACAATGTGACTCCGTGATTTTGTGTGTCACCTCCCCCCCCCCCCCCGTCTGTGCCCCCACCTGTTCAACAAGTCTGGCTACGCCAGTGCTGTTCCCCTTGTTGTACCACGCCCTTCACCAGGGTTCATACACTTCGATATGGGATGGGATGGGATGTGGGGGGGGGGGGGGGGGTCACGTATGGCATTTATTTTTATTATCACATTTTTTCTTTTTTCTTTTTTTAATTGTTTTTTAGAACCTTAGACTAACTGTTTTGTAATGACCTGTCGGTCATACGTCCGTTGTTGTGACGTCAGCGATAATAATGTGACCGTGACATTAAAATGCCAATTGTTCAAATGATTGTAGTCGAAGAAATTTCACAATATGTAAAAAAGATAGTAAACATCTTTTGAATATATTGTAAACAATATCAAGCCCTCAGATGCATCGACAAATGCACAGAAGAGAGAAAGGTTGGGTGGGGCTGTAGCCCATCTTACCTTCCCTGGTTACCCATTAATTTATCAATGCTATTCTTTATAATGAAATTAAAAAAAAAATATGTTAATCATTACATCTTTGCTCGTTTCAGTAATGTCTATGACACACTCAAACTTTGTAGGGCACACATTTGGACATGTAGGACATTATATCCAAAGTATAGGGTCACAGGGTGTAACTACTTTGACACTTATGATTAGTATACATGGCCTTTAAAAAAACATACAATACTCTATCAAATCTTAATATTTCTATATGTTTTTAAAGAGTAGTATATTTTTCATTTAATTTCTGTTTTTTAACAGCTCCATTCGTCAGAACATCGGGAATAATGAACATGACCATTGGAATCTCCGACCCGGACGCGTGGTTCAAGCTCCCAGACTTCTGCAACCAGGAGGTAAGGTTGTCATTTTATGTTAAGTGAAGAGGTAAATAATTGGTCCGATGCCAATTCGTCCTATCTCAGAATGTCTAGTGGTATTTTGTCTACATCTAGATTATATATTACCCTTGTGATCTCATAATCACTTCGTCGACTTATCACTTATCTCGCTCGACTCAGCTATCCGACTTGAGATAAAACAAAAAATTGTTTGATCCGTCGTCTTAGCCAAGAAAAAGTGCTTAACGTTTTAAGAATACGACTAGGACATATTTCTTAAAGTAGACAAATTCTTAGAAAATTTTCTTAAACTTATATGAGGAAAAAGTCTTTAAATATCATTATTCATTAGATTATAGAATGCGGGCCTTGGAAAATGATCCCACAATTCCCTGTGATATTGTCATTCATAGCTCGCCGCATGGACAGCGAAAAATGACTAAAATCAGACGTATTAGGCTCACACTAGTAATCCAACAGGTGATAGGCGATCACTTTCGTATGACCAGTTTGCACAGGTCATTGGTCAAATGAGTGAATTTCGTTTCTTTCAAAATATCAAAACCTTGAAACGAAAAATGATGATACAGAGACAGAATTACCTTTTAATCAACATGAAACCTACTTATCTTCGATGTTTTTACACTGTTTTGCCTCTCTCACTCCCATCCCCCAAAATGAGTCTCTCCATCTTTTCCCGTGTTACATTTAAATTTGTAATATCTCTCTCTCTTTCTCCCTTCCCCTCTCTCCTGCTCCTTATTCCTCCTCTCAACCTCCTTCTCTCTTTATACCCCCTCTGGCTTCCTCTCTCTCTTTCACTCTCCGCACACCGACATATAGGGTAACGATGTGTTTTCCCGCCGTTCTCGTTCAGTCCCAGAGCTTCAAGCCTACCACATGCCTATTTTCTTCTGAGACATTTCATAGATCGACATTCCACGAGTTCATACCACTCTCGGAGAGGTTTTTTTTTTTTTTTTTCATTTGTCAAAATTAAGGCCGAAATGAGTTATAATGATTAAAGTTACGCCCATTGATTCTCTCATTCTGTTATGTATCTGACAATATAATATAAACAGATATCATTTGAGGAATGCGTCATTCATCTTAACCAGTTTGGGCAATGACAGACTTTTTATTGCTGTCAGGGGAAAAAAACTTAACTTTGTTTTAGAGGCTGAAGTCTAGCTTGACAAACTGATGCTAAATGAACAAGAAAGAGAGTATATAATATGAAAACTTTATATTTCTATTTAGTTCGAAATTTAGTCACATTAGTTTTGAGCGTATGATGAATTGTATATTCTCCGATATTTTGGGGTTAAATAAAGCATCAAATAAAAAGGTAATTCTTTCTGTTGAACTCTTTTTGTTTGATTTAAAGATCTATTTTCTTGAAAAGGGTTCAGTGTAAACTGCGAAGATGTGAAACGCTTAGATTATATTGAACAAACAAATACGAAACAGATGTGAAAAAGTAAAATACATTGAAATGTATTATGTAATGCGCTATATGAATGTAAAAAATATTATTATTATTATTATTATTATCATTATCATTATTATTTTTTTGGATTATTATTATCATTATTATTATTATTATTATTATTATCATTATCATTATCATTATCATTATTATTATTATTATTATTATTATAATTATTATTATTATTATTATTATTATTAAAGAAGAACATTGTATCGTGTAAACTTCATTGTACTTGCTTAATTCACACATCTGTCAGGCATGAAAGGGTGAATAAATTCGTTTACCGAGTACATTGTTTTGTGCAAATGATCGTCACTCACTGAAGCATCGGATTAATTTTGACCGAGTTAACACATCTGTAAAAGCCTAACCCTCACTCACACGTTCCTTGATTAGCATTTTAAAAATTCTATTTTATCATGTCTATTTTTTTTCCCTTACATTTCTCTCTTCCCTTATCTCAGCCCGTCCCACATCATTATCTCTCTCCCATCTCTCTCGCTCTCTCTCTTCTTTTTAGAACTCTCCTCTCTCTTTCTCCGCCTCTCTCCCTTCGCCTCCCCTCTCTC